>JADXDR010000048.1:162185-196562 GCA_025026875.1 Chlorella ohadii | reverse complement strand
TGGCGCCGCCGCGCGCACCGCCGCGCCGGCGCCGGCCGCCGCCACCTGCCGCAGACGCCTTCTTGACGGCGCCCTGCACAGGCAACAGAGTGCTCAGGATGTTGGACTGCTGCTGATGGCCAGTAACTTGCACAGCCTGGCTGGCAGCAGCAAAGAGGCTGTATGCTGTACCTGCACCACTGGCATTATGCAGGCGGGGCAGCAGGGGGGGTGCGGCAACCAGCCCAGGCGRACCTTGGCGGGGTCGACGCCGATGGCCTCAAACAGCTTGCGGCGCAGCCAGTTGTTGTTGTTGGAGAAGGTCTTGGCGCCGTACACCAGCCGGAACTTGGCCTGGGACAGGGACAGTGGCGGCAGGATGGGGGTGAGCATGAATCGAAGGGCAGCGCCAGCAGAAGAGGAGCAGCCAGTGCGCGCCAATTCAAACGGTCGCACCCAGCCAGCTTGCTGCTGCCACTGACATGTGCTCCACTGACACCCCTCACTCTGCCCCGNCTCTCCAGACCGGTGCTGCTTCTGTCGGCTCCCAACCAGCGGCGCACCTGCAAGTCGCGCTGGCTCATCTTCTTGATCATCTTCACCGCCTCGTGCACCGAGGCCGCCTCAAAGTGCACCAGCACGCCCTCGCCGCGCACCTCGTCCGGCAGGCTGCACACAGGGCAGGGCGGCAGCGTGCATGGGTGAGGTTCAGGTGCTAAAGCGGCAGCCTTGAGAGCACACGCCCCGCGCAAGCCGACCACATGCGAGCAGGCGCAGCGGCGGAAGCCGCCCAGCAGGCGAGGCCGCCTGGCCCTCCGTTGCAGCGCACCTGTGGCGCAGCAGGTGGTGGCGCCGGTCCAGCTGGTCAGCCGTCAGGCTGGCTGTGTCGGTCACCGCCAGCAGCTGCTGGTCGCTGATGTCGGAGCAGGCGGCAGGGGCATCGGCCGCCAGGGTGGGCCGGGGCGCCGGCGGCGCGGCAGGCTCGGACAAGCCGCGCACCGGGGCGCAAGCCGCCGGCACCAGCTGTGCGGTCATGGGCAGGGCGTCCATGTGGGGGCGGGGCTGGCTGGCTGTAAGGGCTGGTGCACTGGGAGAACCGGGGCTGCGGGTGGAGGGAACACAAGGCGGCGGGCGACGGTGAGGGCGGGAGCGCCGGAACGGCCAGCGCGGGCGCTTGCAAGGCGCCCAAGCAGCCCTGGAAGCTTCGCTGGGGCGGGTGGCGGGGGAGGAAGGCCAGGGGGGGGCAGGGTCCGCAGAAAGCCTCCCACCGAGGCAGTCAAAGGAGGCCACTCCGCCCGGCCCCATGGAGCTATTTCATGGTGCTGAAGCCACGGGGGAGAGCGCTGGCCCACAGGCGGCGGGGCGCCCGCCCTCCAGCGCTAGTGGCTGAGGGCGGTCAGGCTCCAGGCGGCCAACCCCGCCCCCAAAGCGCACATGGACCGTCCGTCAGGCTTTCCAGAGGTCGCAGGCACCTGCAAGTCGCCCAGCGGGCGGGGCCCAGGCCGTGCGGACAAACCCGGCCCACAAACGGGCTAGGGGGGGCCCTATCACGCTTGCCTGAGCGTGCGGTTGGGTTGTGTGGCGCCTCGACTCGGGTGGGCGTGGTGCGGCGGGGGCGGGAGCGAGTGCGGGCTGTGACTGGCCTGCAGCGGGCCCAGAACGCGCAGATGACGGAACGCGTGTTGAGACAAAGCGAGGGGCAGCNGGCCCGGGGGGCATCCTCAGGCCTGGCCGCCCTCCAGCTCGGCAAAACCGAAGTTCCCCATGCAGGCGCGATGGCCCGCTGCCTCTTGCAGTCGACCCCTCCCTTCTTCTGCTGACTAGCTCTTCAAGGGGTTTACAGGACTTGATGCTTTCGGATCAGCACAGCACCCGTCATGCAATTTCCGCCGCGGATGCATGCCGGGCTTGGGCATGATGGCAGGCCGCTGCCCCCAACCCACCATCAGTCAAACACAGGGCTGCCGGGCTCGCTGTCTGCAGCCTCATCCCCTCCCACAGGCGACTCCAGCGAGCTGCGTGCTGCCGCGGCTGCGGCGAGCGCCGCCCCAGGCTTGCTGCAGGGCCGGTGCAACGGAGGAAGGGGAATCAGTTTGGATTCCATCCGCATCGGTCAGGTGCAAGCAGGCTGAGCCCATGACAGCCCATGACATGACAGCCTGCGGCCGCACCTGCGCAGCAGCACGTGGGTGGACAGCGAGGCGCGCGGCTTGGCCAGCCAGTCGACCACGTATCTGCGGCAGTGCGGGGGCGGGGCAGGGCCATACACACACGAGCCATCTCAAGTTGGGAAGAGTAACAACCAGCATGCCGTCATGCCATTTTGCTGCTGGGGCTGAGTCTGCGACTCGGTGCCCGACATGTTTCATCGCACTAATCCTCCAGCATCCCAGCGCCCCGCATCTCAGCCAGCTCACTGGGGGTTGGCGGCCAGCGCGCCCTGCGCCACCAGAGCCGCAAGCGCCGGGCTGCCGGAGGCGGAGGCAGACTTGGAGATGACCAGATCCACGGGGCCGCCGCCGCCGCCGCGGCTGCCKCCTGCCGTCGCCGAGTGCCAGCGGCTGACCGGCACCAGCTGGGCGCCGCCCGCCTTGAGGACGTTGCTGAGGTGGGTCAGGAACCGAGGGATCGGACGACTCGTTCAAATTGTGGCACCTCACGCTCTGCCCAACCGCAGCTACGCTTGGCAATACCAGCCCCATCGGTGGCCACATGCAGGCAGTGCAGGCAGCTTGCCCGCTGCCTTTTCCAGGCAGCTCACACAATGTCCTCCCGCTTGAAGGGCTCATCCAGGTCGGGCCCCACCAGCACTCGCAGGCCCTGCAGGCAGGGGAGAGGGCGTAAGCTAGCAGGTGGAGCTTGCATACTCTTGATGGGCACCAGTCGCTTGGCTGCGCGTCATGCCAGGCATGCAGTTCAGCTGACCTGGAAGGCGCCGCCCCCGGTGCTGGTGGCACGGCGGCGCCAGTGCCGCGCCGCGCCGCGGTCCAGGTCCTCGCTGCCCGCCAGCAGCTCGTGACCCTCCTGCGCATGAGGCAGCAGCATGGCTGGAGCTTGAGCAGCGTTCACACCTTCACAATCTGGACTGGTCCTGGCTGCAGCGGTGCCATGTGCTGTGACCAGATCGGCTCAGATGGTGGCAAGTGCAATGTTGCAGTGGACCACAGCTGCCAAGGCTGGTCATGCGAGCACGCAAGTAGGTGGCAGGTGCTAGGGGTGGCCAGCATAGTGTGGCGCCCACCTCTGGCACCAGGGCGCTCGCTGCCTCGCAATCGTCCACCCAGCTGGGGCCCAGCAGCCAAGAGCCAGAGGCCAGCGCCGCCAGGCACTTCTGCGTGGCCAAGAGGCAGGCTTCCAGCGAAAGTGTTGAGTGTGCGAAGCAGGCCCACTGTGCCTCCCGCCGTGTAGCGAAGCAGCCATCCAACGCAGATGCTACGCTTCCAGGCCAGACAATCACGTAGTGGCGCAATGGCTGCCCACCTGGTTGCGGCGGGGCGCATGCGACACCACGTGCGTCACGTCTGACGACCAGTCGTGCCGCTGGTTGCCCGTCACACACTTGACCTGCAGGCAGATAGGACACATTGAGCAGCTGGGTGGGGTAGGGCGATGATGCAGAAGCGCCCCAATTAGGCACCAGCCCTGGGCTGCCAACCATGACAGCAGATGCCCACCAGCGCACCTTGAGCTTCTTCAGCGTCTTGGCAATGTCGTCCTGCTCATCGCTGTGCATGCCGCTGAGGGCAACGACCACCTTGCGCGCGCTGCCACCAGCGCCGGCTGCCGCCCCTGCGGCTGCCGGTGTGGCAGAGCGCCGCCGCGCCGGTGCACCCGCTGCCGCCTTCGTTGCAGGCTTGGGAGCGGCCGCCGCCTGCTTCTTGGTGCTGGCCGCCTTGGCAGCAGCCGGCGCAGCCTTGCCTGGCTTGCCGCCAGTGGTGCGCCGGCGCTTGGAGGGGCCTGCCTCCTCTGCTGCCTCCTCTTCTTCCTGCTCCTGCTCCGCTGCATCCTGCTGCTGCTGTGCTGCCTTGCGCTTGCGCCCGCTGGCACGCCCCGCTGCTGCTTGCAGCTCGGCAGCATCCTCCACATCCATGGCCTCTGCTCCTGCTGCTTCCGGCCCCTCCTCCTGTGCCTGCACCACCTGTCCGCCCCTGCCNTGCCGACCGCCGGCTGGCACGGCGGCCTGCCGNCTTCTGCTCCCGCTGCTCCGCGGCTGCCGGCTCCGTCTTCGCCTCCTCATCTTCAGCTGCAGCAGGCTGCGCCCTTCCTGTCAGCCGCTTTGCACGCCGCTCGGCGGCAGTAGACGAGCGGGGTGCCGTTTGCACAGGAGCCTGCTCTGCTGCCTGTTCTGCCTGCTCTGTGGCTGCTGCAGCTGGCTTGCGGGCGCCACGCCCACGGGGCCTGGGCTCTGCCTCTGCAGCTGCAGCGGGAGAGCGGTCCGCAGCTGGAGCAGCTGTGCGGCCAGACCGTCTCCCAGCCCTGCCAGCCGGCTGCGCCTCATCCCCCATGCCGCCTGCTGGCGGCTCGTCTGCAGCTGCGGCTGCTGCCGCTGCCGACTTTGGCGCGGCTGCCGCAGCATGGCGCCTAGGCTGCTTCGCCTTGGCAGGCTGTTCCTCTGCTGCATNGCGCCTCCACCTGCGCTGCCTCCTGCTGCTGCTCTGGCTCCTGCTGCTTCTGGGCCACGCCCCGCCGCCTGCTGCTTGCCCGCAAACCGCCCGGCGGACTGGCCCCACCCTCCGCCTCTGTCTGCTCCTGCTGTGCCTCCTTAGCAACTGCTGCAGCGGCGCCGCCTGCTGCCTTGCGCTTGCCAGATGCACGGCCACGCTTGCGTGCTGGCCCCGCCTCCTTCTCCTCCTCCTCCTCCTGCTGGGCCTGCTGCAGCGGCTCTGCTGCCAAAGCCATCTCCTCTGCCTCCTGCGCCTGCTGCTCTGCTGCCCCTTCCTCAGCCACAGCCTCCGGCACGCCCGCCTCAGGCTGCTGCGGCCGTGGCGGCTTTTGNGCGGTGGGCGGCCGGCTGGTGCGGCGGCGCAGCGGTGGCGCCGTCTCCACACCATCGCTGTTGCGGCCTGCCCGAGCGGCACGTGCCGTCGCTGCTTTTTTGGCGCTCGCAGCCGCTGCCGTGGCTGCCGCTGCTCCTGTGCCGCCCGCTGCCTTGCTGTCCCGCTGCTGCAGCTTGCGCAGCGACCGCAGCTCGGCCTCATCCGGCTCCGCCAGCTGCTGCGAGAACATGGCCTGCAAACAGGGCGGTGGGAGAGCAGGCAGGGTGAAAACTGCCTCAGAACAGAGCAGGTGGGGTGGGAAGATTGAAAGGAGAAGCATGAGTGACTGTGACCGCCTTCGGCCAAACTTGCATGCATCTAACACGTGCTCAGTCTGCAACCGCCCCGACGCACCCGCTCCGGCGCCGCCTGCTTGCGCTTGCGCCCGGCGCTGCCACCGCTGGCGGGTGTGGCTGATCTGCTGCGGGAGCGGGTGGTGCGGCGCTCCAGCACCGCCGCCGCCACAGCCTTTGCCGCAGCCTCAGGCGGCGGCACAGGCGGGCTGGTGTCCCCAGGCGCGGCTGCTGGTGTTTCCGCTGCTGGGCCTGCTGCCTCCTCTGCCGCGCCGGCAGGCTGATCCAAGGCAGCCTCCTCTGCAGCCCCCTCTGCAACAAGAACCGCCTCGGCTGCATCTCCCTCCCCCTCAACTGCCTCGTCCTCTGCTGCTGCCGCCCCGCCCATCTCGCTCGTGATGCTGCGCCGCAACGCCCCGCCGCCCTGCTGCTGCAGCTGCAGCGGCATGGGCTGCTCATCTGCCTCCTGCGGGTGCAGGGTAGGCGATGCAGCAGGGACACTGCTGGCGTGCACAGGCCCTTCTGCAGCTGGCGGCTCAGCAGCAGCAGGTGAGGAGTGTGCCTCCATGTCTGCCGGGTGTTCCGCGCCGTCTCCCTGGCTGGCGCTGCCTTCAACGGGCTCAGTAACAGCCGGGCTAGCTGCCGCATCTGCCTCTGCCTCCCCCGCCAAAGCTGCACCGTCGCTGTCATCTGCTCCGGCTGCCTTGTCCTGCAGTGGCCGCTGAGGCGGCGGCGGGCTCTCCTCCGGCTCTGTCTCCGACCCCTCATCCATCTGCTCAAAGGGGGCAGTCGCCTCCAGGTCTGCGGCCGCAACTGGCTCAGCCGCCGGCTCAGCCACCACCTGCTGCTGCTGCTGCTCCTGCCCGCCGCTGGTGCCCCCTGCCGAGGCATGCTCCGCCAGCACAGCAGCTCCACTGCCGGGCCGAGGGGGGCTGAGCTCATCCTCATCGGGCGTGACCTCGCCACTGTCTTGCGAGGCAGCCGGAGATGCGGGTGGCAAGGCCGCCGGTGCCGCAGCAGCGCTGCCTGCCAGCCGCTCCTGCGTTGCGTCCTGCCGCGAAGCGTCCGGCCGGGCTGTGTAATACTCCTCGGCCTCGGTCGTGGCAGCTGCCGCTGCATGCTGGTCACTGCCACCAGCACCCTCCTCCCCCTCCGCCGCAGTCTCCTCCTCGCTGCCCTCTGGAGCAAAGACAGGCTCCTCAGTGCCCAGGTCTGCCACAAAGCCGCCCACATCATCCATAGCTTGCGTGACCTGCGGGGTCAGTGGATGGCGCACAGCATTGGGCAGGCCAGCAGGCAGGCAGAGAAGGATAGCAATGCATGGTGCAGCTGAAGGCTGCGAAGGCAGCCACAACACGCATCAGCCTGCATCCTCGAAATGTTGCATCATGCAAAGGGACCTCACCCCGAGGCCCCCGAGGCGGCTGGGGTGCGGCACACGTGGGCCGCCACTGGATTGGCTGTGGTGGGACGCCGCTGCTGCTGCTGGCGCTGCTGGCTGCTGGGCATCCATCCCACCGCCAGGCTCCGGCTCCTCCATTTCCTCATCTGAGGCGCCATCCTGCTGCGGCATCATTGCCTCCTCATTCCCCTGCTGGCCTGCTGCCCCACCCTGCCCAGCGGCGCCATCCTCTGCTGCCTCCTCCTCTTCCTCTGCCACCGGCGGCATCTGCTCCACAGATCCGCCCGGGGGCTGCCACCCGCCCCCAGTCAGCACCGTCTCGCTGATGACCTGCGGGGCGCTGCCTCCGGCACGCAGCCCCGCCGCCCCTGCCGCACCAGCTGCTTGCGCCTCGGCCACTGCCGCCGCCTCGGCTGCAGCTGCTTCTGCCGCCGCTGCAAGGGCTGCTTGGTGGGCTGCGGCTGCTGCCTGGGCCTGCGCCTCCTCCTCGGAATCCGGCACCTCCACAACTGGACTGCCGCTGCCGCCGCCAGGGCCACCCCCAGCCTCAGCCTCCGCTGCCTCCTGCCCAGCCAGGCTCTTCAGCATGTCCATCAGGTTGCCGGGGCGGTCATACTCCGCTGCGGCCAGAAATAAGGAGAGCTGGGCGTGTCAGGCGGGAGCAGCGAGGCACAGGTTGCAGGGAGGCTACAGCAGGTGCTCTGCCCAACAAGGAGCAGTTATTTGCCACCCAACTAGCACCAGGTTGCTCATGCGGGGGAAGCCGTCTGAAAGAAAGAACAGCTGGACAGCAAGCAGCGCCCACCTGTGGGCAGCAGGCGGCCCTCCACCAGGCAGTCCAGCACCCACAGCGAGTTCACCACCGCCACCTTGCCGCCGCTCCCCCTGCAGCACAAGGCAGCATGAATGGAGAGCACTTGATCGCCGGTGTGATGATTGCACAGGGTCCCTCAAGCTGCCTGCATGCAGCCTGCCAACCCTACCGCTTCTTCCTTGGCACCGGGCCCACATTTAGCCAGTAGCAGCATTGTCTTCCCATGCATGAGCTAGCCATTCCTCCTGGAACGTTCCATTTCCAGCACCACATGCCATGCATGCGGCTCACAAGCAGCCGGGCGCCCCACCTGGCGGCATTGATTTTGCCCGAGTCCTCGCCCACATCGTGGGCCACCAGCACCACGCCCGGCGCCAGCCTCATGTCCTTCATGAACTGCAGTGTGTGATCCATGGATGCACGAATGGCAGTAGTTGACGAACCATGACTGTCGCACAGGGCTCTGCCGCTCCGATCAGCACAGTGTGGCAGGCAGGCCCCCGAAGGATGCTTTGCCCTGCCCAGTACGTGAAATGCCACCTAGCACGCAGGCAACCCTCGCGAACGCACCTCCACGCCCATGCAGCGCAGCAGCAGGCGCACGGCGTTGCGGTCGCGGTCCTTGAAGCCCGACACCGAGGCGCTCTGCGCGCTGCGCGTGGTCACCGCCGACAGCGGGAAGGGCTTGTAGCGCTTCTGCGGGTGGTCAGGGAGGCGTGCATGGCAGTATCGTCAGTCGCGCTGCGGCAGGCCTCCAGGCCCCGGAAAGCATGTGCCGTCAGTTGAGAAGCAAAGCTGTGATGTAAGAGCAGCTGCCAAACAGGGGCGGTGTTGGCAGCGCCCTGCCACACCGCCACCCACAAACCGCACCTGGCTGGTGGCGGGCACCAGCTGGCCGGTGGTGCTGCAGGTCAGCACCCACAACAGCCCCACTGCAGGGCGGAACAGGCGCCGCGCCTCCTCGCATCTGCAGGCAGGGTAGCAGTGTTGGTGGCAATCTGCAGGACAGCGCGCTTGGGAAGGTGATGTGCGCCTGCGCAGCTGGTGTAAATGCCATCCAGGGCCATGTGCTCTGCTGTGTTGCGGCAGATGCCCCTCTCACTCTGGCTGGCGGCGGTGCTGCAGCACAAACAGGTCCGCCTCCCGCAGGTCGCCGGTGCAGGTGCCGCCGTGCAGCTCTGCGGCATGTGGAACCGCAAAGGCACAAGTGGTGGGTGCTGGAGCGCAACTCGGCTGGTGCTGCTAAGGCAGAATCTGGCGACGCATTGTTGACTGTGCAAGAATTGGGATCCAGCTTATAAACAAAGCCCAGAGAATGCTTGCTGGGCGGTTGGCTCGCCTCCGCAACCGACACTGCGGCCTCACCGATCAGCTCCTGCACCTCTGCAGTGGCGCTCTCACACCCCGCAAACTCGGGCGCGTCCTCCAGCCGTGGATCCATCTGCACATAGAACCGCTTGCCCTGTAGCCGGACAGGGGCAAGCACAAGTTCGGGCAGGCAGGTGAGCGGGCTGCGTGGCGGTGGCGGCGGGCGGCGGCAACAGGGACCGACAGGAGCAGCGGCGCAGCGTTGGAGGGGCACAGGGCGGGTGCCCTCACCTCAAAGGGCCGCATCAATGGCCCCTTGAGGGCCTGCGCTTGTGCCATTTTCACTTGGCAAGTCTGGGGCTGGGCTGGGGCGCCCCAATCGGAGAGCCCGCGATCTACTCGGCCTGGGCCGCGATCAAAGCCTCATGATTCGTGCGGCCTGGCTTTTAATGCAGGGTGGAGAGTGCTGAGCAAGGCGTGGGCGCTGTCTTTGCCCCCACGCTCTGCCAACTAAACAGTTGAAATAGGTGCCCGATGCATGCGCCGCCCGACGCTGCAGCCGGCCCCACAACCCCAGCCCCTTGCTGGGCCTCCCTGGACGACCTGGTGCTCTCCCTCATCTTCCAGAAGCTCTCGACACTCTTGCAAGGCAGCTGCACTGACGGACTGCTGTGCTTGGAAGCGGCGGAGCAAGCCGCCTCCGGCGCTGCCTGCTGCCGGCACTGGGCTGCCGTGAGCTGCGAGGAGGCAAGTCGCCTGTGCAGATGCATTGCAGCCTGCTACGCAGCCTGCTACGCAGCACGAAAACTGCGCCGTGACACATTATCTGTCCTCTGCGGTGCAGCTGCGCCTCGCGGTGCGCTGCCGCAGTACCGTCGCCGCGGTGCAAGGCCTGTTGCATTTGGCGCGCCGCTGCCGCCTCGTAGGTGTCTCGTTTCAGCAGCATGCAGAGGACGAGGACGCAGCTGCAGCCGTGCATGCACTGCTCAGCGATGCTGGCTTTCAGCAAGTGGCGGCGGTGCACCTGACCACGCTGCTGGGCGCACCGTGCAGCGCCGAGGGCGGCAAGAGCGCTGCAGGCCGCAGCACGCTACAGCATTTCAGCCCGGCCCCCTTTCCCCGCCTGCGTCGGCTGCAGCTGTACACGCCCCCGCACCAGCAGGTGCTGAGCCTGCGGAACCCAGCCTGGCAGGCCGCCACCGCGCTGCGCCACCTCAGCATCAGCGGCCGGCATTATCTCGCGCTGCGAGTGCTGCCGCCAAACTTGCGCCGCCTTGAAGTGTCAGCGTGGCACGTTCTGGCCGAACCGCAGCTGCTGGTGCAGTGCCCTCAGGTGTGCTGCGGCGGCATGGTGGCTGCGTTGCGCTGCCTGCGGTTATGTGATCGCGGTTTGGCACTGTGGCTTGAGAAGCAACAGGTTGTAAGGGAAATGGGTAACTGCGGCAGCAAGCCCACAGACCCGGCCTTTGCACTGCACACCCTGCAGGTGCACATCCTGGCTGCAGCGGTGCTCACAACCGAGCATGTGCTGCCCTACTTTGCTGCCGGCGCCGCGCCCACGGCCGTTGAACGCCAGCTGGCGCAGCTGGCGCAGCTGCTTGCGACCGCTGGGCTACCCGAGGGCCACTGCATCACACTGGACACCAACCTGGTCTGCTGGCAGTGCCCCAGCGACGGCTCCGAGTTCAAGCTTGCAGCGCCTGCGGCGGATGCTCTGCTGGTTGCTGCGGCAGCGGGGGCGGCCAGCTGGCAGCTCAAAGCTGTGGCTGGCACTGTGGAGGCGACAATGGCGGCGCCCCCAGCACACAGCTTGTGGCCGGCGCTGGGGCCCAATGCGCCGTCGGGCAGCGGCCCAGAGATGCGTGTTGTAGTGCAGAACCGCTGAATGTGCACTTGGGTTTCCTGGGTTGTATAATCATGGACATTGCAAGAGTCTCAGGCGCAGGAGGAGGATTGATGTCGCTGCCTGTCACTGCGGCTGCTTCATGTCTTGCCCTTCCGCATGCTGCACGCCGCTGTTGTCCTTGCGCCGTAGCAGCACATACTCGTATCGCCGGTTGCGCTGCGCCGACAGGCCTGGCACATAGAATGCGCGGAAGAGCGGCGGCGAGCGGGCCTGGTCCACAAAGGGCAGGGACGCCAGCTGCTGCCAGGCGGGGGCGCCCTCCTCGCCCTCAGCAGCTGTGGCAGGGGAAGCGGATGAAGCAAGGAGCTCAGGACAGCTGGGTGGCTTGCTTGCAGGCAAAGGCCAGTGTGTGGATCGCAAGGGTATCGCACGGCATACTAGGAACACAGCATTGCAAGCACAAAGCAGCCCACTTGCAAGGACAGGCTGTGTACAAATGGCTGCTCCATCTTGCCGACATGGCATTGACAGCCTCACCCAGAGTGTCTAGCAGGGCACCCTGCTCGTCTCTCAGGGTGACCACATAGTGGCAGCCATAAGCCGAAGGCCAGTAGTTGGCGGGCTCCTCTTGGTTGCGATCGTTGAAGTACGGCGGGGCTGCTCTGGTGCCACCCTGCATGGGCGCAGCGGCCAGGCAACGCGGGCTTGACGGATGGTGGAGCGCCAAAAACTGTGCACAGCTTGAAATGAGGCAAGCAGGAGCAGTGTGTTGACATACGCAGCGGGCTGCCTACTGTGGGACTCTATGACTCCCACACACTTGCCTGCTTGTCATCGAACTGGTGGGGCAGCAGGCCATCAAAACCTGACTTGATAAACTGCATGGCAGAAGCCAACAGCAGCGGGCGGCTAGGGTCACAGTTTGCAATGCAGTGGCGAGCACCAGTACAACAAGCTAGCTGCCGCCAGAAGGACGGGCGCCATCTGGAAACACTGCGCTGCCTCGCCTCATAACTGTGCATGCCTCCGCTGGCACACAACAGCGCATTGATGCCGGCACAGCCCACCTGCAGGCGGTAGCGCTGCCCTGGCAGGAAGAAGGCAGACGGGAAGCGATGCCACTCCGCCCCGGTGCACACGCTGATGGGTGGCCCGCTGCCCTCAACCTGCAGCAATACGGCCAGGACGCACAATTGAGGCAAAATGTGCCAAGAGTACAGCACTGCACACGAAGGCGCTGCTCCACACAGCACATCAGCAGCAGGCAGAGGGGCTGCTCCAGGAGCTTGCAGGGCTGCAGCATACCGAGGCATTGCCGACTGCTCACCTCTGGCAGGTGCTGATAGATGCGCAGGGGCGCTCCATAGTTGACAACCAGAGCAGCGGAGCGGCTGAACGCCAGCAGACCACTGCCTAACAGGAAGAGCGCAGCGAACAGCTGCACCACTGCCGTGGCAGCGTGGCGGGGGAGCAGCATGCCGAGAATGCCACCGGCGAGGCTGCACAGTGCCACAAACGATGCAGCGGCCGCCAGGCAGATCTGCGATGAGTTGAGCAGGCAAGCGGGCAGTGAGGTGCTTGGGCAAGCAAGAGGAATGGCTCATCACTGAGGTGCTGCCCGCAGACATCATGCACGGGTCAGTTAAGGGAATTTGCTGGCGCAAGTGCCACCTGTCATTTCCCCAGACCAGCCCCGCTCCTCCTCACCAGGGGATACACTACATACAGGAAGCGCTCCTCCTTGTGGGGCAGCGCGGTGATGGCGGCACCCCACACATAGATGGGTGCCACGCACACCAGCAGCCGCAGCACGCTGCCGCTTGCACCCGTGCGGCCGCGGCCCGGCTTGCCGTGCGCACCGCCATTGCTGCTGCCATGCGGCAGGCACAGCGACGCACCAGCCAGCGCGGATGCCACAGGGAACAGCAGTGCCAGCGGCAGCAAGAACTGCCGCGGGGTGGGGTAGGAGAGGGCAGGAGGGGTGAAGTGCACAGCTGGTGATGCTGCGACCGGCCAGCCGCAGGCCCTTGCGCACAGTTGCGTGGCCGAAAGCTGCACCACGCAGCCTGCCCTGCAGCTACTGCGTATTGCCACCACACCTGGAAGTTGTTCAGGGCGTTGCGGAGGTAGAAGGAGGCATCTTCCACGCCGTACAGCGCGCTGTCGCCGCCGCCCACCACGTTGTAGCGCACAAAGTTCCACAGCGAGGCCTGGGGGTGGTGCGGTCGAAAGCAGAGAGCATAAGTAGGACAGGCGGGCAGCTCCCGACAGGCGTTGCAGGCAGGCAGGTCTCGGCAGAACGGCTGCCCCACTAACCACGCCCACAGGCACAGGGTAATGACACACGCGCCGCCCTCACCGTCCAGGCGCCGTAAAAGTGTCGGTCCACCAGGACCAGCGGGCCCAGCGTGCCTGCCAGGCACAGCACCAGCCAGCCCACTGAGCGCAGCAGGGGCGCCGCCGCCAGCACCCATAGGGCGTACGGCAGGAAGGCAAAGCCGGCGACGCACCAGCCCCACACCACGCCTGCAGGGCAGCCAGGGAGGGGCGGTCGGGTGACTGGCAGGCACAGGCTATGGCGACGGGGCGGATGGTGCCAAGCATCTAACATGCATGAAATGCGCACTGGCTGTCTAGCTCCACGGTCAACACATGCACTTGGGCGAGCAGGCGACCTGCAGCTAATCATTGCCAGCCAAGGGCAGACACCACCTGCCCACCTACGGCTGCCGCCAGGATGACGGCATAGGGCCGCCCCTCCAGCATGCCCGCTGCCGCCGCTGTCAGCGCATACATGGTGAAGCTGGAGGGCAGCATGGCGGTCGATGCGGCAAACAGGCCGGAGCTGCCGCACAGGAAGAGCAGCAGGCAGTGTGCCAGCGCCGGGCGGTACCGCGCTGCCACAGCGCTGCAACAAAATGGACACATGGGAACAAGGTGTCAGCAGCCCAGGGGATGGCAGGCGTTGCATGCAATCTGTGACTCAACGCATTTAAGCTCAGGCTGGCGCCCCTTGCAGCTGCTCACCGATAGAGCCACGCCTCGGTGGCTGCAGACACAAGGCCCAGCGCTGCTCTCAGCAGGAAGAACCCTAGAAGCTTGGCTGCAGATGCAGAAAGGGTACAGAGGGAGGCGGTAAGCACTTGTGAATTGCGCACATCGAGGTCTTTGCCCGCCAGGCTGCCATATGTGTGCCCAACCCGGACCTGCTGCCCGCTGCCCTGCTGCCCGGCATCCCCGCTGATCCCTGCGCCTTGCAGCACTCACCACGGCCAGCACCCAGGCCAAGCAGCGCCGGGGCGCCCGCCGCTGGCGCGTGCAGCAGCAGGTAGAGCCAGGAGCGGAGCGCAAACTGCGCCGAGTACTCCCACGTCTGCATGCCACTGCCGTGCAGGAAGTAGTGCAGCGGCTCTAGGTAGTTGAACGTCTCGTCGCAGTCATGGATGATGTTGAGCGCGGCGCTGCCCAGCCGTGCGAGCGCCAGCAGCACGAAAGCAGTCGTGGCCGGCAGGGCCGTGGAAGCGGTGCCGGCACGGGCGGCGCGGCGGGCGCCCGGTCTGCAAGCGACCGCCAGGGGTGAGAAGATCACACATCAGGGATCGCTAAATTGCGCATGTGTAGGGTACTGGGCCAAGCAGAAGCCGCACCTGGGCGTGCGCCCCTTGCCGCCTTCCTGCCTGGCGCCCTCCCTGTGCGGCGTGCGCTGCCTCAGCATGTTGACACTGCAGCCAGAGCGCGATCGGGCCGAGATGGGCGCCGCCACACACATCTCCCCCATGCAAGCGGTGGGAGTTGAAGCACCCAGGCCTCCACGCTCACCCCGACACTGCTCACTTGCTTGGAAACGCTTGCAAAAACGATCAGGCGTGCCGACAACCCACGGCCCACACCTGCAGCTCACAGTTTGAAGCCGGGCTGCCACCCATGAGTTTGGCGGTGGCCGCAAGGCCCAGCAGACCGCGCCTGGAGGTCGGTGGACGGGCGGGCCGAGTGCCGCATGCGCTGCAGCCGCCGCCACGGCCATCGCCGCTGCGCAGAGCGGCGCTTGCGCCTGCTGGGCGCCCTGCAGCTCCGCTGCGAGTTGCGCGGCCCATGGGCCCACTGGACACCGAGCAGCACGAGCAGCAGGAGCAGCAAGTGGCCATTCGTGAGCGTCTGCAGGTGCGGGCGCTCAGGGGCCTGCTGCCGCTGCTGGCTCTGGAAGTCGCACCCAACCTCCGACGGCCGCCAGCCCTCCCACAGACCGCAAGTGCAGTTGCATTTCCTCCTGCGAGGCATGTCAGAAATGCACTTCTGAAGCATTAAGATTGGCACCTCGTACCCCTTGCACACAGGGCTACTGGCGGCTGGTGCGCGGCTGGAATGCGCTGCCCTCCATGGCGCTGGTGCTGCTGGGGGCATGGACCGGCGCCGGCAAGACGCTGCTGGCTCTCAAGCACCTCACAGGTGTGGCACAAAAGCTGTCTGGGTGTGCTTATCGCACAGACCAGCGTGCATTGCCCGTGCGCCTTCTGCACTTGCCCGTGCACAGTTCAGATTGCTTGCCGCATGTTGTGCCCTTGTGCTCTTGGCACACAGCAGCCTCCCAATTGCCCGTCCACCCGCAGTGTGGTTCATGGGCCTGGCCTCGGGTGCCGTGGCCATGGCCAGCTGCACCATCAACGACTATTTTGATGCAGACATTGACGCCGTGAACGACCCGCAGAAGCCGGTGGGCTTGGGAACCTGCTTGGGAACCTGCAGTGCAGCGAGAGTGCCCGTTTGCTGGATCTGAACCTTGGCAGCTCGGCTGGATGCAGACTGGTTGAGGGCTGCCGAGGGTTGCCCAGGGGCGGACAGAACACCATGCCAAACAAACGCCGTGTGGTGGGCGCTTTACCTGGAGCTGAAGCCGCTTTCTACGCTCCGACCCGGCGCAGGTGCCCTCTGGCCTCATTCCCCGCGACCGCGCCCTGCTGGTGGCCTCGCTGCTCTACATTGGCCTGCTGGCACTGGCGTGCCTGGTGCCCAATGCGGGTGCGCTGCTTGCGCGCCATAGCGTGTGGCTGCAACTTGTCGTTGACGCCATCTGCTGCCTGTGGTGTGCAGCAGCAGCGCCAGGAAGTGCAGCTGCGCGACCCACATGCACCGCCACAACCCACGCCCGTCTGCCCCTGCCTGGCATCCACACAGGTGTGCGGCTCATAGTGGCACTCTCCTCGGCGCTCACCGTGCTGTACACCCCCGTGCTGAAGAAGCAGGTGAGCGCAGTGTGGCTCTCAGTGGGACGCTCATTGCTACATTTGGTGGCCTGCATAGTGTCTACTGGACCTTGCCCCAAAGCCACCCTCCAACCAGTGCATGCATGGGAGACGACAGAACCTGGCGCCTTGTCATCCCCCTAACTCCTGNCCCCCAAACCGTAGACGCTGGTCAAGAACTGCGTGGTGGCGTGTGTCATTGCAGCGGCGCCGCTGGCGGGCGCCCTGGCGGCGGGAGCCGGCGGCGGGCCGGGGCTGCGGGCAGTACTGGCGCCCTGCGCATTTTTGTGGCTGGGCATCATGTTCCGTGAGATCCTGATGGACATCCAGGTGAGGGGCGGTGGGTGGTTGGGTGTGTGGTGCTTGCTGGAGGCAAGTATGCTGCTGGCTGCTGCAGGCAGCACATGTTGTTTGCGACTCGAGGCGCATTGGCAACTTTCCGAATGTTGCTGGGCAGGGATGCACATTGGTTCTGTGCACCCCCCACACCTGCTCAACTATGCCACACCCTGGTCGTTATGCACCACAGGACCGGCGCGGCGACGGCGCGGCGGGCGTGCTCACGCTGCCGGTGGTGCTGGGCCCGCGCGCCGCCCTGGGCATCGGGTTTGGCCTGCTGGCCGCCTGCATGGCCCTGGCAGCGCATGCCGCCGTGTACGGTGGCGGCCTGGCCTGGGCATGGGCGGCGGCGCCTGCGCTGGAGCCCGCAGCACGCACAGCGGCGCTGGCTGCTGTGGCTTGGGTGCTGTCCACGCCCTGCGCCGCAGCTGTTGCTGTGCAGCGCAGCGGGTTTGGAAAGGCCGAGGTGTCTCGCGCCATTGATGTTTCGATGAAGAGCGTGGGCCTGGGCACCCTGCTGCTGGCACTGCTGGTATAAACCGCGGCCCGACGGGTAAACGTGTTTAGCATGCCATCTTCTCCCCAGCTCGTGCCCCTTCCAATGCTGTACCATCAGACCAGCCATGACTGAATGAAATGACTGACACCCCCTTTGCTGCCCCAGTTTGGGTCCAGCTGGCCCCAGGGAAGCCCACCGTTCCTTGCTCCTGACGCCCCATACTTCTCTGTATCATACTGTCCCTTCCCTTTGGTAGATTGATCTCCTGGCCTTGCCTGACTCGATAGCTGTTCCACGCCCTTTTGAAAAATAAACAACTCAACCATCTGTGACTCCCTGCCACGCAGCTGCTCTTTGCCCCCATGCCCTTGATGCCAATGCGATACGACCGCTCCTCTGCCTGCTTTGGTCCACCCTGGCTGCCTGCTTTTCTAATCGTGCCCACGAAGAATGACCTGCCCACATACGTGCATGCCTGAGCGATTTTTTTGTCAGCTCTCCTTCCAGTTTTCCGCTACATGCATGCTGTCTGTACCAACACCGCCAATGCCTTAACCAGTTGTAAGCTCTGAATGTTTAAGCAATGCTGGCGCCACCGCCACTGCACCCTGAGCAGCAAGCTTTGCAAGTCAGCAACTGATAATGCAGGCTGCAGCGCGCGAGGTAACGCATGCGCATTTACACTGCAACCAGCATCAAGACATGGCTTTGCAACAAGACCTCTTCAGGGGCAAGCAGTCGATGAACGTGAGGACGCAGGGAGCAGAGCACACTCCAACTGTTTGGGGCTCAAACACAGAATGGTGTTGGGGAGACAGGTAGGCAGGCAAGAGAGCAGATACAGGAGAAATCACGTGTGCTGGTTGATCGACTCTGACGGTTCGTTTGGTGAGGAGCAAATGTGCAAAGGAGCAACGGGTGATGAAGAAAGAGGCATGAAATGTAAAGCATCTTCTCGGATCACATCAATCGATCGTACCAGTCACAAACACGACACTACCGCCCAGGGCTGACTTTCCAAGGAGCCGAGCCTTGTGGCAGCATGACCGCTCAGCTGGCTGCGGCGGCCTGCTGCTCCTGCTCCTGCAGCTGCTGCTCGGACACCCAGGTGCCGTGGAAGCCTGCAATAGGCACGCCATGAGCCAAGTCACCATGGGAGCCTAAATCAGCATGCACACGTATGTCTCAGCAACCACGGCATTACGGGTTGGCATCCCACGTGCCCAGCCAATCTCACCATGGGGCACTCGCTGGGGCATGCGCAGGCGGCACACCAGCCCCAGCGTCTGCGCATCAAAGATCACCTGCGTGGCAAGGTGCATGCATGCGGGATGCAAAATCTTAGGCCTGGACAGCCGTACACACCCTACTATACTGTACTGGCCTGCTCTTGTAACTGCAACATACCAGAGACGCATGCATTAGACGACCGCCTGCCGCCAAAACATCCTTCCTTGCTGCACACACGAGCCTCCCCAGCTTCCCGTTCGATCCTGCCCTCACCAGCTCGCTCTGCAGGGTGTCTTCGTCTGTCACATACGTCATCAGNCACCCCTCATCTTCCTCGCTGGCGCCCTGCACAGCAGGATGGAAACACACACAGAGCACACCATCAGCACGCTGGTGCCAGCGTGCCAAGCCTTAGGCGGGAGACAGCAGAGGATGCTTGCCATGTGGCGACATGCTCCATGAGCAGTCGGCTGCAGCTTCAAGCCTGCAGCCTGCAGCCAACACCCCCGCCTGCATGAATGGGCACCACATGTGCCCAGCCAGCCACCCACCGGCTTGGGCGCAAACACGGCCTCTCCGCCGTAGCGCCGCCCGCCGTGCAGCGCCTGCGCCGCCACTGCGCTGGCACTGCCGCTCGCCTGTAGTTACGCAGGTGAGCGGTGTTGCTGGCAAGGTTATCGTACCAGGCCGCGCTGTTTGCAAGCCAATCGCCCCGGCCTGGCATCCTCGTGCTGTTCTCAAGTGGAACAAAAGCTGCGAGCGCACCTTGCTCAGGTCATACTTGGTGACGCCGATGAAGCGGGGCTCACCGCGCGGGCCGCCCGCCATGGCGCCCAGGTAGGTGTAGCGCGTGGGGCGGCCTGTGGAGGGCAGAGTGAGCGTGATGTGAGTGTGAATGTGTGCAGGTGAAGGCAGAAAGCAAATGTGTCGCACTAGTGTGCTAGAGAGGTTGCCGGGCTGCGGCCCAACGGTTTGCTCAGGTTGCCTGGCAGCCGCGGGAAATGGCGGTCCATCGTGATGCAGCACGCACTCTGGCCAGCCCCTTGCATGGTCACCACACCAGAGCATCTGGCCAACAACTCCTCAGGCAGCACCAGCACCAGCCAGCTCACCAACCAGGCTGGGCGGCACCACAGGGAAGTCGCCCGGCACCGCGCCCGGCAGGCGCCGCGTGGTGGCGCTGCCGGCGGCCAGGTCGAGGGTGACCTCTGTGAGGAAGGGGCTGGACCCCTCATCCAGGGTCATCGAGTCCAGGCTGCGGCAGGGGAACAGGCACGGGCGCAGAGGAAGACGAGATCGGCAGAACGAGCTTTTGGGCGCTGGGAAGTACAAATGCGCACAGCATGGCTGAATACCTAGGCGGGATGGCATGCAAGTCTGGGTGCTGCTGACGCGCTTGTGCTTCCCTGCCCCACGGAGCGGGCAATGGCCTGCCCTGCCCCGCCACCGCCTGGCCCCCACCTGAACTCCCGGAAGGCGCAGAGGAACAGGCGGATGGTGTTGGGCCCCTCCTCCCACGCATTGGCGGTGTGGAAGCACATGTAGTTCTCTGCGGCAGGGCGTGCCAGGATAGGATGAAAGTGTGATGCACTGGCTCAATGGGAAGGCATGCGGGACAGTTGTGGACAGCCCACCCAGCAGCATCTGGTTAGCATTGCAAGGGCGATGGGTCTTGCACTCTGGCATGCAAGGCAGATAAGNCAGACCACCAGCCAGCCGGCTGGGCACGCACCCGTGTCAAACCAGCGGACCTCCGCCCCCGACTCGGCATAGCGTGGCAGCACGCCAATGCGGGTTGGGCGCTTCTTGAAAACAAACGGCAGCTTGCCCTCCTTGACCATGACCTGTGAAGCACAGGGTGGGCAGCACGGACAGCATGTCCCGGCATGGCATGGTGCTTGATGCGCATTGCGGCAGCAGTACGAGGGGCAGTCGCAGCTTTCCTGGCACGGGCTGCAGTGCCAGCCCTGTGCTGATGCCCTGCGACAGCCCAACCCCGTCAGCAACTGTTAGCAGGCAATTGAGCATTGCAAACAAAAGCCAACTCTCCAGCCTGCCCAGCGCTAGCCTGCCCAGCCACCTGCGGGTCGAACTCCAGCGGCACGTCCAGCAGCAGCATGTAGTGCTCGGTGATGGCGCAGTCGTGCATCATGATGGGCTGCGCGCGGCATGGGGCAGCAGGGCACGGCTGGCAAGGTGAGGAATGCACATCTTGCAACAAGGTGCGACGCTTGGCAGGGTACCAAGGCTGCATGCAAGGGGCGCGCTCGGCTGCTGCAATCAGCAAGTACACCGGACCCCAGCTTGCAAGCTTGACCAGCAGCATCAGCAGCCCACAGCTACCGCACCGTCTTGAGGGGCACAGGGAAGTCGCGCACCACACGGCCCTGCGGGTCCAGCCACCCGTACCAGCCTGCGGGGTGAGGTGTGGAAAGTGAGCTGGGAGGTTGAGACAGCGATCAAAGCAGGGTGAGATATGTCAACCTGGTGCGTGCTGCTGCAGCTCATGATGTTTGTGGGCATGTACAGCCACTGCTGCACGGCATCCTCCCTCCCCAAGCGCACAGTGGGGTGCGCGCTCAGTGCTGTAGCCAAAGTAGAACATCTCCCGAGTGTCCGGGTCGATCTTGGGGTGTGCAGTGAAGGCGTGGTCAAGCTTGCTGCTGCACGGGGCAATGGGTGCGGAAGTGCGGGTCAGGCCCACATGAGCTGCCACAAGTCGCCAGCGGTTGGCAGGGTGCTGGAGGGCATGGAGTGCAAGCATGTGCCCAAATGCCGACATGTGCCCTCCCCTACAGCTCAGGCGGCGCATCGCCAGCCAGCATGTGCCAGCTCACTCAAAGGCCACGCGGCCGATGGTGTCCACCAGCCCGCTGCACGCCACGCGCAGCGCGTACGGCAGGTCGCCCTCATGGAGCGCCAGCAGCCGGCCGGCGTGCGCCGCCAGCGCCGTGTTGCCGGTGCCGGTGCCGTGCTGCCATGCGGGGGAGCCGAGGGGCAGCAGCAGGTGGGTGCATGCCATGGCAAGCATGACAGGCAAAGGCAGGATGCCATCCAGCACAGCATGCCGGGCCCAGCCATGCACCATGCATTGCACGCCTGGGCGGTCCCCTCACCGTGGCATCCAGCAGGCCAATGGCGATGGCCAGCTTGCGCAGCATCAGGTGCGGCAGGAACCAAAGGCCGCGGTAGTCACCAACTGCGCCAGGCAAGGCGACAATGCAACATGGCCGGCTCAGCCAGTCCTTCAACCGAACCATGGGTGGCGGTGCATCGTGCTTTACTAAAGGAGCAGGATGTTGGGGGCCGGACAGCCGTGACATGCCTCCTGACTTTTGCACCCTCCCTCGGCCCCCGCCCAGCCTGCTCACTCTTGGTGTGCAGCGCCCAGCCGGCCCGCTCCTCCTGCTCCAGCCGGGAGGTGCGCACCCAGCGGTTGCAGAAGGACGCCTTGCCGTCACGGATGCGCACGGCATGCACCATGCCATCGCCTGAAAGGCAGGGCGGTGCAAGCGCTCAGCAGGCATTGCCATGACTGGGCAAGGCAACGACTCCCAAAGGCAGCCAAGTCAGAGTGGCGTTGGCCCATTGAATATCCATTCTAGCCATGAAAGACCGCCCAACGCCACGAAGAGGGCGCCAGCATGCATGCAGCCCGGCTCACGCCCCACCCCGGTATGCGGGCTCACCATCAAACCTGCAGGTGGCAGCGAACGCATAAATCAGGGTCAGCAGATAGTTGTAAGAGCGACCACTTCTTATTGTATCACTCTCTACCGCCATGCATCAAATCAAGCGCGCCGCCATGGCAGGGCAGCATGGCATGTCATACATGTTTGTCGTCCTCGCCAGCCTGTAAGGGCGCTCACCAGTGGTACCCGCCCTCCACCGGCAGCTTGGGGTTGGGCCCGTTGCGCAGGAATGCACCCGACAGGTCAGCGGGCAGCGCCCCTTCAATCACCTCCAGCTCGCTCTGGTACACCTGCACGCAAGCCAGGGCAGGCGGTTGCCATATTATGTGTGCAAAGTGCCATAGTTTTGTGTTTGTGCGGCAAGGGTGCGCATGGAGCGGCATTCGGTGGCAGTAAACCAAGGGCATCTGCAGCACCCCCGCCGCACCTCGCTGTGCACCGGTGCAAAGGAGCCCAGCATGTATGGGTCCCTGCATGGCAAATCGATGGCTGATTGGATTAGTGCAGTTGGCAAAGGCAAGCGGCGAGCCTGGCCCAGGGCGGTAGTGCTGGAATGCAGCTGGCCAGCGCACAACCCTCACAGGCCCCACTGCGCACCAGCCATAACGCTGGCGTGCCGAGCCGTCGACCAAGCGGATGACCTTGCTGAGGCCCCACACCAGGACATTCTTTGCTTGGTAGGCCAGCGAGAAGGACAAGGAAGCTGGCTGCTGGCTGCCCTTGCCGCCGCTGCCGTCGACGGTGGCAGCGCCGACGGTGCCCTCCAGCGCTGCAGCCTTCCCGTTCACGAGCGGCACCTCCTGCAAGTGATCGGCGCAATGCAGGAGGGCGACAGGGCTCAGTCGTCCGGCAAGCGCAAGCTTGTGGCGCACAGACGGCCCTTGGCTCCGCGTCCCACCTCGTGCTTCACGACCATTGTTGCGCTGCGCTTGTGACACAGGCCAGCGCGCCCGCCGCGGCAAGGGATAGTATATATAGTCCCCAGCTGACGGGGCCGCCAGGCGGCGCACACGGGGCGCCAGCTCCTCGCTTGCGTGCAGGCCACCAAAGAGCATTGAACATTACAACTGATGCAATCGAGTGCGCAGATAGAAGCAATCACCAGTTATCTGGATGCCGCAGGAAAGCTGCTGCTGCCGCCGGGTCGCGTGCAAGCGGGTGGGACGGCGGCTGCACCCCCGCTGCCTGCCACCGCTGCACAAACCGCTCCTCTATTGACCGGGCCTGCATGGGTTGGCAAGCAACTCTTGGATGTATCAACCCATGGCATCTCGCGCAAAGACTGTGAGTTAGCCAGCAGGTGCAGGGCATGCCTTTGGCTGGCACAGAACCAAGTCAGAGTCGCCTTCTCGTGCATGTGGAGATTGCCCACCGCTCACCAGCAGCACCGCCTTGGGCTCCCCTTTTGACGTGAAGGGCGCCGGCCGGATGGTCAGCATGCCGTTGCGGTTGCCAAACACCACGTCTGTGAGGTAGCGGTCGCCCACCATCACCAGCTGCTCCGCCTTGCACCTGCGCAGGCGGGTAAGCGGCAGGGGCCGCCGCTTCTCAGCTTCATGGCCAGCGTATCGCAATGCACGAGCAGGTTGGAGCAAGATGCCCGTCAGTTCTTGCAAAGTCTACATCTGAGCTAGCCACCACCACCTGATCCCTCCAATTCTCACCCACCCACCCGCCCACCCACCCACCCACAATCACCCACCCAAAGTGCCGCTCCATGTCCTCGCTGCCGCCCGCCGGCTTCTTGTCTCGATGCCGCAGCACCGGGATGCCCAGCGCGCCCTCCAGCACCGCCGCCTCCTTGCCTGCCAAGAGGGCGGGCAACTGGCAGGTTCGACTTGGCAGCAACTTTGCAGACATGCCGCGCTTGTTGGGCAGCACGTCCCCTACGCACACGCTCGCCTGGTTGCTCCCCCACAGCCGCACAACCATTCCCTCATGAGCTGCAGCTCGCTGCCACGCCCGTTCCCAGCGCACACAGGAGGCCTCTCTTGCTCACCCTCTGGGTCAAACTGCTGCAGCCCCGCCGAGTTGCTGTACAGCACGAGGCGGCCCCCAAAGGCGCGGCGGCACTCCTCCAGGCTGGCCCGGGCGTGCGGGTGCAGCTCCAGCTGGTACGGCTCTGCACAGGAGGCACATGCAGAAAAAGGTGGTGGCCTGAACCAGCAGCAGGCCTTGCCTCAAAAGGGCATGCATGTCCAGCTAGCTGTCACCGAGCACATGACGCTCTGCATGATGCATAGCATCCCCGCTACACACCGCCGGCCCCACCCCCACCTGTCAGCGTGTTGTCCTTGTCAAACACGCAGCCGCGGAAGCCGGCCGCTGCCAGAGCGCCCCAGTCCACCCAACGGATGTCTGGCACTGACAGGTGCGGCAGCGCCAGCGGCTGGTCGCTCTGTCGCGGGATGCGGCAGGCAACAGCAGGTGGGCTGGCTCAGCAGGCTTGCGAAATGCCAAAGGTAGCAGCAGGACAGGTGTGCTTGATGACGCCATGTACATGGTTGGGTCCAAACAGCAGGGCAACTGCCTGAGTCATCAGATATGCAGTTACAAAGGTGCAGGCAGCGTGCGCTAGCTAGCTACCCCAAACACGACCGCGTGTCGCACCAGGGCTACGCGAGCAAACAGGGCGATGCCTGCGCTGTTGAAGGACTGGCCTAACCGCTGCATGAGGGTGCGCTCCTGCACGAGACAGAGGCAGGCAAGCAGGCAAGCCAAGCTCCTTGCTGTGAGGCACTGTTGGGGGCCAGCAGGGCAGCAGGCAAGAGCAGGCAGGAGCAGGCGGCAGCGGCGGCGGCCGCACCTGTGCCACCTCGGCTGCAGGCTGCTGCATGCTCCTCACCGCCAGCCGCCGCCTGCCGATCGCTGGGGCTGCGGTCGGGCGAGCCTGCAAGCTGCAGCGCATAGAGGGGCTGGCCTGCTCGCGAGGGCTGCGTGCTGCTGGGCCGGGACTTCCAGCAGATGCAATCGTCGTGGAAGCCAATTGGGCTTGCTCAAATGCCCCCTGCAGGGTTCTCAGCGACGCATCCCCAGCAGGCTTGAAATGAAGGGTTTGCTTTCACTGCTCCCCACACCCGCACACTGAAGCGCCGATACCCACCCACAGGCAGTGATCGCACGCTATGCAGCCTGTTGCAAGCTCGTGAGCAGCGGCAGCACATGGGAAACTGCCTCTCCACGGGCCCCACGCCGCTCGGTGCCCCGCCATCAGAGCGCCAGGTGAGATTCCGACATGCCGTCTGCTCGCTGCGCCCGGAAGCGCCTCCCACCGCGCCTGCGCCTGTCCCTCCTGCCGCAGGGGGCCCCAGTGCAGCCGTCCTCCCGCTCCAAAGCTTCCAATGGCAGCGTAGCGGCAGCTGACAAGCGGTCACCCGCTCCGACTGCTCCCCCTGTGGTGGGGGCCGCTGCCGCCGCCGCGGCGCCGGCAGCCTCAGCAGCAGCGTCGGCAGCTTGGGCGTACCAAGGCGCGCCGCGGCCGCCCAACGAGGAGGAGCGACTGGCACTGCTGCGCTCCCTGGGCGTGCTGGACAGCGAGCAGGGGCCGGACCAGTTTGATGCCATCACGCGCCTGCTGTGCGCCGTGTTCAACGTGCCCATCGCCCTCGTCTCCCTGGTGGATGCGGGTGAGTGGCTGCTGCAAGCCCTGGCGCCTGCTGCACGCAGCTGCAGCATCGCACACTTGCCCTGGTGGCATCAGTATGTGGCCTGCCACGTGCTGACCAGAGCTGGCCTCGCTGCTGCCTGCGCCTGCCCTCCCCCCGGCTCTCCCCGTGCAGAGCGGCAGTGGTTCAAGTCGGTGCAGGGGCTGGGGACATGCATCCAGACGGGGCGGGCCGAGTCCTTCTGCGCCTGGACACTGCTGCCGGAGAGCCCCTGCATGCTGGTGCGCAGTATGAAGAGTGCTTGCTGTTGGGTGCCATGCAAAATGCTTGCGTTGCAGCACATGAGCAGAACGGGGAGCGATTGGGCGCATTCCGGGTGCCTTGGCTGTGAGTGGTTCCTGCAGCAGGAGGAGCCCTGTCTAGGCCTCTGCCCCATGGTTGCTGTCCTTTTGCTTGTGCATCCCCTTTCTCAACTCTGCACTGCCTCCCGCAATGCCTCGTGTGCCAGATTGTGGAGGATGCGCTGGAGGACAAGCGGTTCCGTGAAAACCCGCTGGTGAGCGCAGCAGTGCAGAGCGCAGCCTGGTGGGACGGCAGTTGCACTGTGACTAATGGCCGAGTTCCGGGCGCGCCATCATGTCCTATGCTGTCATTCTTCCGTGCAGGTGGTTGGCGAGCCGCACATCCGATTCTATGCCGGCGCGCCGCTCATATCCTCCGCAAACGGCTACCGATACGGCACGGTGAGCTGGCCTTGCGTGCCTGGCTGCCTGCCATACCGTCAGTCGAACTGCAATTGGCCAGCTCGCTCCCCTGTGCGAGCCGACAGCCTGCTGCCCTTCAGACTCCAGTTCTGCCCTGATGGCACCCCTGCTCCGCCCGTCTCCCGCCCCGCCAGCTGTGTGTGATCGACACGCGGCCGCACCACGAGTTCTCGGTGGAGCAGTACAACATGCTGATCCAGTTTGCGGAGCTGTGCGTGCGGGAGATTGAGAAGGACAAGGTGCGGGGGCAGTGGCTGCGCTGCTGCGGGGGGGCACTGCGGCAGCGAGCGGTGTGTAGCATGGCGGGAATGCTGCAGCAAGGTGCGGCGGGCTTTGGCAGCTTGCTGGGATGATGCAAACATGCTGGCATGATTTACGCACGATTTGGAGATGTCATGCGCAGCTGCCATGATGGCTGAGCAGCCGTGTCCACCGCACCTGCCCTGCCATGCAGCTCACGCTGCTGCAAAAGCTGGTGCAGCAGAGCGCGGCAGCGGGGGATGTCTCCCCCTTTGGCTCCCTCACCCCGCTGGCTTCGCCGCCAGACTCGCTGCGCACCAGCGCCGCCCCCAGCACCACGGCAGCAGCGGGCGGCACCCCTCTCCGTAGCTCCGCGCCGCTGCCTGTGCCGCAAGGCGTGGTACACCCACCAGCCAGCCGTGCTGGAGAGCAGCAGGAGCAAGCAGTGCAGCAGCAAGCTCGGGTGGAAGGCCAGCAGCCGGCGGAGCAGCCCGCGGAGCAGCACTGGGGCTTAGTGCGGGCCGTCGACTGCTTTAGGTGTGGGTTGGGTGCTGGTTCATGTGCTCTTTTGAGCCGCCCGCCAGTTCAGGTTAGCAATGTGCATGCCGTGCTGCTTGCGTGCAGCGCACACCCCCCACTGTTCCCCGTCGCCCCTGGCACTTGTGTTTTCGCAGGGAGGGCGTGATGCTTGTGGATGTGAGCAGTCCGGCTTGGACGGTGCTCTACACCAATGAGGCCTTCACCTCTGCCACAGGCACGGCTCGCTGCCATGCTGCCCGCTTGCGGATGCCGCACGCACTGGCCTGCATGCGCCAGGATGGGACAAGGCCTGCCTTTTTCGACTTTTCTTGGGTTTCCAGGCCGACCCCCAAGCGCTGCGCCCATGCAACTGCTGCATTCCCTGGTCTGCCCTGCATCTGAAATAAACCCATGCTACAAAGTGTTCTGCTCAAGTGTTTTGCACACCTGCTGTGCTGCGCAGGTGTTCCACGCGACGAGTCCACGGCGCAGGGCTTTTGGGAGATTTTTGGCAGCCAAGGGCTGGGCCCCGCCAGCTTCCAGGTAAGCTGGGCTGGCTAGCTCGGCTGGCTAGTCTGCCTGCCTGCTGGGGTCGTGCATGGGTTTGTACAACTTTGGCACCTGCATGCTGCTTCCCTGCGGTGTACGCCTGTGGGGAGCAGCTGGCAACCTCCATTGGCCGAGCCTGCCTGCATTTATTGCCCTGCGCACAGGAGGGGGTTGAGGCTGGCGAGCCTTTCTCGGTCACAGTCGGCCTGCTGCTGGCGTCTGGAGGGCCCTTCAAGCAGGCGGTCATAGACTTCCGGTGCGAGGCGGTGCAGGGCTGGGCAGTGCCAGGATGCTGCTGCATGCTACTGGGCGTAGCTCCATCAGGTGCAAGGCTCCAATGCGAATGTTCTGGTGTCTCCACTACCCTGCCGTGTACCCAACTCATGCTCACCACCCACGCCAGTTTGCATCGCGGCGCAAGGGCTCTGGTGCAGAGCCAGCCATTCCAGTCACCACCCTGCTGCGCATCATGCTCCCTCCATGTGACACATGTTTGCTGCAGGCCGGCGGCCACCGGCCAGCTGGGCGGCCCTTCGCAGCAAGTGGGCATCCCTGCCAGCGTGCTGTCGACGGCAGATGGCCCCGAAACAGAGCGCCCNTACAGTGGAGGCTGGGGCCNGCGGCGCTAGGGCCCAAGTGAGCTTGAGACTTGCGCTGCAGCTTTGGCTGGCTTGGTGTACCAAGTCCAGCAGCGCTGACACCCTGCTGCTTTGGTGCATGTTTGTGGCCATGAACCTTTTCATATGCCAGCGGCTGTCGCCCGGCCCTCCCGCGTTGCTCTCTCGCAGGCTGTACTTTGCAATTGTGCGGCAGGAGACCCGCAAGCCACTGTCTCCGACCACGGCAGCCAGCCCGCAGCGGCAGGCCACGGCCCCATCCGAGCCGGCTGCGCAGCAGGCTGTGTCGCCATTTGCTGCGCTGGCAGGCTCAAGGACCGCCTCACCGCCGGCGTCCGGCACGGCGTCCCCACCGCTGCCAACAGCTGGCCTGGGGCNGCGGCCCAGCATTGAGAGCCAGCGCAGCATCTCTTCAGTGGCGGGCGGCATCCCCGCCTTCAAGCGAGCCATGCCCTCCGCCTTCACTGATGTGCGGCTGGGGCCGCTCATCGGGCGCGGCGCCTACGGCAGGGTGAGCCCGCCCGCCCTTTCCTTTTTCCAAGAGCATTTTCCAACAGCAGGATGCTGAGCAACCCTCTGCCATGTCTGGCTGAAGCAGTCCACAAACTGCTCATGCCTGCAATCTGTGTGGATGCCGCTTCTATTGGGGCTGGCTGCCAAGATGCTCCTAACCTCAGCACGCCTTTTCACAACGCTTCGCTGCGCAGGTGTACCGCGGCAGCTGGAACGGCACCACCGTGGCGGTGAAGGTGATTGAGACCACGGAGCCGCTGGACGAGGCGGGAATGGCGCCAGGTGTGCAACCAGCCCTGCTGTGTAACATGATGACCCTAGCCTGCAAGTCACCCGGGCTTGTGCGCTCTGCCCTGCGTGGCGTCTGGCCGGTGGCTGCATGCGCTTGGCACCGTGCAGGCTGTCACCAGCCAGCTGCCCATTTTGTGCCCTCTCCGCAGGCAAGAGCGGCATCTTTGAGGCGGTGCTGTCCACCAACCTGTCCCACCCAAACATCGTGCACACCTACCAGTACGCATTCCGCCCTGTGTCGGTGAGCAGAGGGCACAGCAGGCGGCGTCCGGGCTGCGTTGGGTGCCTCCGGAGCAGCATGGATGCGGCTGCGCAGCTGAAACGGTGCACAAGCAGCTACTGCTTTCGTGCACGGCAGTAGAGAGACTGGGATTTGTCGCATGTTGATGGTCGTGGTGCACCTTGCTGCCATGCCGCGCAGACCGATGAGCAGGATGACACGCGCGCCTCCAACTCCAGCTCAGTGGGCAGCCCGCCCCCCAACACCGGCAACGGCAACAAGGTCAGCAGTACTGTGGTTGAGGGTGGCAGGCTCCCGTTGGGGCGCAGCAGAACACTGGGCAGCAGCATTCGCATGTCTCCAACTGTCTCGTGTTGTGCACTGCCCTGCATGTCAGCGGCATTTTGGCATGCTGTGCCTGCTGCAAATCCTGTGTCATCAGGTTCGCAAGTTTGGCCCGCCTGCCCACCCTCTTTGGCCCCTCTCTCTTTCCCCTTATTCACAACAGCCCGCCACCGAGGTGTGGCTGGTCAGCGAGTTCTGCAACCGCGGGCCGCTGCTGACGGCCATTGAACGGGGAGCCTTCCTCACCCAGCCATCCAGCCAGTATGGCCAGCCCAACCTGATTTCCGTGCTGCAGGTGGGGTGGGGGCCCTGTGTCATAAGCTGCCATGGTGCCAACGGCAGACGGATGATGACTGGGCATTGTTTTGCGCCGTACGGCTTGGAGCTGCCTGGTCTGTTCCGTGCAGCGCCTTGGTACCTCGCACTCACCCGCTAGGATGCTGTGCTGCCAACCATTGCAGACGCTGCAAGAGATTGCGGCGGCGCTGCAGTACCTGCACCGCAACGATGTGCTGCACGGAGACCTGACCGGCGGTGCGTGAGGGGGGTGGCTCGCAGTACTTGGGGCACGCATGCTTGCTTGAGCTGGTGGGCAGTCCTGGTGTTTATTGCGGCCAGTCAATCAACACAAGGCAGCAGGGNGMSCCMTGAGTGCTCCATCCCGCCCACAATCGACTGTGCTGCTAACAGGGTTGCCACGTTCTGCCTCTCAACCTCATCCCCCTCATCCCTGTCCACTCGCTCCCCCTGCCAGGCAACGTGCTGTTGACGGCCAGCGACAAGGACACGCGCGGCTTCACAGCCAAAGTGGTGGACTTTGGGCTCAGCCGCGTGTGCAGCGGCGACTACCTGCGCACCCGCACGCTGGGCTGCGCAGAGTACATGTGCGCTGATGGGCCTGAGCTGGTTGTCTTGTTGGCTTGGTGATGCCAGCAAGGGGCATGCCTTGGCTGACCTGGTGCCCTGCTGGCCGCGCTATTTGGCGTGGCAGCGAGCGCCCCTTGCCTAGTACACTGCTGGCTCCTCATTTTTGTGGGTAGTGTAGTGACCTTGCCGCCTCACATCCCTGCATTGCCAGCAATCTGCTGCCTCACCTGGCCCCCCTGTGCCCTTTAAACTGCCCGCAGGCCGCCGGAGCTGATCACCGAGGGCATCCTGACCAAGTCGGCCGACGTGTACGCATTTGGCGTGATCACCTGGGAGATTTACGTGGGCCGGTGCGCTGCGGGGTGCTTTGCCCCTGCCTCATTGGACCGCCTAGCTGCAGTCTGGTTTGGCGGCAACTGATGGTGGTTCGCAGGGGCCTGTGGGCGTGTGCTCCTTCCGCTCACACTCTCGCCCCGCGTGCTGCGTGCAGGCGGGCGTGGGAGGGACTCAAGCCCACCGAGGTGCTGCGCCGCGTAGCCTCCAACGTGCGCCTGCAGTTCCCACCCCAGACACCGCACCGCCTCAAGGTGAGGAGGCATGGTGGGGATGGCAAGTGCTGGGGCACCTTGGGGCTGCACTCAACAGCAACCGAGCCGGGTTGGGCAGAGCATCAGCGGACTGTTACCCACCCAGCCCCAGCCCGACTGCCCACTGAGCTGCAGGTCCTGGGTGAGCGGTGCATGGAGTACTCGCCAACCGCGCGGCCCACCATGGACGAAGTGCTGTCAGGTGCGGCCATGTATGCCCCTCGCTTTTTTGTGGCACAGTGCATGCACCTGCCGCTGAGATGTGTGTGTAAACAGGCTGCTAGTCAGCAAACCCTGCAAGCTGCTCAGTCACACGTGTCCACCCCCGCTCGGTGTGCAGAGGTGAACAGCATCCTGAGCGACACCATGGGCATCCTGCAGCAATTCCTGGCAGCCAGCTCAGCCGCTTCCGCGGGCCGGTACGCGGGCGGCTCAGGCGCACTGCCCTCCTCGGCCTCTGAGCTGCAGCCCAGCGACCCGTTTCGCTAATGCACCATCCGCACGGCGAGCAGCCTGTGCCGCTGGCTTATGACTAGCACCAACGCATCTGCACATGGCACATGGGCAGGGCAAGCTGCCTCACGGCCCGCCTGCTTGCCCTGGAAAGGAAGTAGTCCTCCTGCTTCACTTCAGCAAAGCCGTTTGCTGACCCTTCGCACCTGCCAAGCCGACCCACTCGAACGAACCCCTCAGCAACATCCTGCTTAGTTGCACCTGCTCCTGATGAAGGCCTTCCACTGACAGTTCCCATCCCTCGGCTGCCGAAATGGCGCTGTCTCGCTCCTTGACCCCTGCTCACCACTTGCCCCCAGCGGCTGCACCTCGTTGGCTATCCTGCAGCGCTGTGGCCCCAAGCCCCATGACTGCCTCACTGCTTCACTGTGTGCGTGTGCCTATTCGCATCAAACCGTGCCTGCTGGCTGCAACGTCGCTCCACACTTGCTCGAGCAAAAGTGCTGGAGCTACGACTGCGCTCCTTTCCGTCGCCGCGCATGGAACGGGCTGGGGTGGCCTGATCAACCTCGATGCACCACCGTATAAACCGGCGCATTCCTGCACGTTTTGCTGCAGCCGCTGCAAACAAAAACAAGCTGGTAGCCGCAGCTAGATTGAAATGAGAGATGCCATGTGTGCCAGCCGGCCGGCCGGTCGGCGCTGCCTGCATGAAGTCGTGCGCCCTGGGAGGTGGCCTTATGGGCTGTCCCTAGTGGCTGTTCGTCACTTGGCTGCGTCACTTGGAGCGCCGGTGAACACCGCGTGAGCAGCGAAGCCCTGCAGCAACGGTGCGCCGCGGCCGCGGCGGAAGCCGTCATAGGGCGCTGCGTCAACATTACGGGTCTGGTGCAGAGCACAGCAGGTGGCTGGGAGTCCACGTCGCGGGCAGTTTCTCTCTCTCCCGCCTTCTCTGCTCGGCTCGGCGCACCATGGCTTTTTTCACCCGTGGCCAAGGCGTCGAGCGTGGCCAACAGCGATCGCGGGCCTCTCTGACCGGCTGCTGCCGCCGCCGCCTCGCCGCCGCCTCACCGCCGCGCTCTTCAGCCGCCTCGTGCCCTGCAGGCAACCCCCGACTCCAGCTCACAGTGGAAAGCAGCGCAGCCTAAAAGTAGCCACAGAAGCCGACCAGTGCAGCAGCAGCTGCCCCCATGCCGGGCGAGCGCTTCCACGTGCGCCTGCTGCCCGAGGATGGCGGCGGGCCGGGCGAGCGTGTCGTGGTGGAGGTGAGCACACGCCGACTGGCCGCTGCATTGAGTGGTGGTGCGTGGAAGCTAGCGCGTTACCTGATTGCGCGTGGTGGGCCAGGCAGGGTAACCAGGTGCTTGCTGTCTACAAGGGGCTGGGAAGCAGGCTCYTGCGTCCAGTTAGGGTGTACGTAGGTGCCGTCCCTCATTTTGCTGCTGCCTCTTCCCAGCATTGCTGCCCCATTGCTGCCCCACTGCCCCCGCCCAGGTGGGCCTGGAGGGCTTCAACGTGTTCGACTCCTCGGGCGGCCGCCTGCAGCGCAAGTACCCCCTGCACCACATCTCCCGCTGGTCCATGCGCGGCTCCTCGCTCATCCTCTTCACCCGCAGCCCGGTGGGTGGGTGGGCGGGGAGCGGTGGGCTTGGAAATGCTGGGGCGGTTGCTGCGTGCCCTGCTGCTGCGCRTAGCAACGCTGATGGGTCCCGCCCTGGTATCTGCTGCTCCCGCGCCAGCCAGCTGGCACCAGTTGCACCAACCGCTTGCTGCGCACGACTGCTTGCTGCGTGCAGGTGGATGTGGAGGACCGCAGCGTGACGCTGCAGGGCGACGAAACCACGATCCGCTCCGTGCTGGACACCCTCACCTGCTCCTGCATGCAGTGAGCCTGCCGGGTGCCGCTGCTTGCCTGCTGGCACTCAGCCGTGCCTGCTCATTCCACCAGATGAATGGGATGCGTGGGGAAAACTCGCACGCAGTACAGACTGCCGCCAAGGCACTGGAGCTTTCATGCACTCAACTCCCTGAACACTGAAATCTTCATATCTGCAGGATGGCCGAGATGCTGCAGAGCGGGCAGGGGCCGGATGGCGCAGGGGCCGCTGCTGCCAATTCCCTCAACGCGCTTCTGCGCAAGAGCAAGAAGCCAGCGGTGAGGAGCGCAGCATGCTGATTGGCAGGCTGACCAGCACGCTGCCTCCCTCCACGCTGCATCACTGCATAATCGCTGGCCTGTGCAGTGCACAGTGTTTTGTGTGTAGCCAACTCTCCTCCTTGCCGCCCCGTCTCCCACAGCTGCTGACCGCCGACCAGGTCGAGTTTTGGCGGGCCCCCGAGAAGGCGGGGTGGATGCAGAGCCAGGGCGAGCACATCAAGACGTGGCGCCGCCGCTGGTTTGTGCTCAAGCAGGTGCGCTCCTCCCTGCTCCGCTCTGCTCGATGTGCTGTTTCTATTTGCTTGCTTGACGTGAGTTGGCTGTGTCGCCTGGACCTTGAGTCGCTACACAATGCTTGCCCCGGCTGCAAGTAGCACACCGCGCCAGCTTGGCATGCTCACTGCTGCTTCTGCTGCTGCGCGCACCGGCAGGGCTTCCTGTTCCGCTTCGCCGACGACAAGGTGGGCCCGTCCTCCAAGCCGCGTGGCATTGTGGATCTCTCCACAGGTGCGTCTGCTGCGCCCAGGGGCAGGGTGCAGCGTCTGTTCTGGTGGGCAGGTGGCTGGCGGGGCGCCGCTCGCATACGCCTGGCAAGCCCTCGTGTCCCCATGGCAAGCGCCGACATGCACAAACACAGATTTCAATGGTGTCCGCCCCTGGGGCTTTTGGTGGCGCAGTGACGGATGTGTCTGATGGCGGCGCCACCACGGGCCGCCCCAAGTCCATCAAGCTGTCCACCGCCAACGGCCACATCTGCTACCTGTGTGACAGCGAGACAGCGCAGGTAGGGTAGGGAGCTCTGCAGTGCACGGGCCGGCGGCTAGTGCAGCAGCCTGCTGATGGCGGGAATGGGGTGTATCCAGGTGGCAGTCAGCAGGCAGGCAGGTCTGCTGAATTGCTGTGCTGAGGCTGGCTGTGCGCTGGCTCTAGTCCCACCTCACCTGCTTGCTTCTGCTTGCTCTAATCCACCC
>JADXDR010000048.1:133940-161661 GCA_025026875.1 Chlorella ohadii | reverse complement strand
GGCGGCTCTGGCTCTGGGCCTAGCGCGGGGCGGCACGGCGGCGCATCCGGTTCGGGCGGCGGCCGGCCTGGCGGGTACGGCGGCGGCGGCGGCGGCGGCAGCGACTACGGRTATGTCACAGTTGACTACGGCTCCATTGCTGGTGAGAGCCAAGTGGCATTGTTGCTGCTGGTGGTGCCGTGGCAAACGGCCGCCGCTTGCAGCTGCCCGGGTCCCCTGCAAGCAAGCAGGCAGTTGGGAAACACAGCCTGCTGGCGGCTCTTGCTCACCAGTGGCTCTCTATGTCCCCCGTGCAGGTGCCAATGCCGTGCCAGACACTGCCCCTGCCGCGGGCTACGGCAGCGGTGCTCCTGCCGCCGGCTATGGCAGCGGCCAGTCTGGGGCGTATGCAGCCCCGGCTGATGCTTATGGCGGCTACGGCCAGGCGCCACAGGCGGGGCTGCAGCAGGCGGCACCACAGCAGGCATATGGCGGCTACCCACCTGCTGGTCAGCAGCAGGCTTCAGAGTACGGCCAGCAGCAGCAGGCGGGGTATGCGGGCGGCAACCTCATGGACGCAGTGACGGCGCCGCAGGTGGGCGCAAGGCAGTGTTTGTGGCGGCAATAGGAAAGCGGGCGCAGCACCTGTTACTGAATTGGCACATCTCGCAGCTAATACCATTCCCTGAATGCACTGCCGCCGCGCTTTGGTACCTCCTCAGGCCGTGCAGCAGGCGCAGTCCGGCAGCCCCTGGCAGGTCCACTACACAGGTGAAGGTGCTGGGGAGTGAGGAGGGGGCCTGCTTGGGGACCCGTTGCGTGTGCTGAGTGCATCTCAAATTATTTGCACCCCAGCCAGCTGCGGCTGACTTAGCCAGCTGCAGCTGACTTGGGCGGTGTGAATAGCGCAGTTGTTTCATGTTTGTTCACGCAAGGCGGAAACAACTGCGCTATTCACACGCCTTGCGGTCGTGCATTCTGCAACCAACTGTGGCTCGTGTTTCCTGGCCCTGCCTGCACCTGCAGCCGAGGGCCGCCCCTACTTTTACAACACACAGACCGGCGTGACCCAGTGGAATGCGCCCGCCTGAAAGCCACTGCAAGTGGCCTTCCGATGTCTGCGTTTTGCTCGCATTGTGGTCTGCGATGCTACACGGTGTGCATGCAGTTGATGTGGATGCAAGGAAGCGCACTCTAGTGTGGCGATAATTTGATACACGCAGTGCAAGCAATCAAAGATGCAGGTTAAGTGGACAAGAGGCTTGTGAAGAATAGGTTATATTTGACAGCGGCAGCAAACATGCAGGATTGAAAGTGACCATGTGTGGTGGTGCTGTGCAGCCAAGGCCTGCGCTATCTCAGCGCCAGCCCAGCATGGATGGCAGCCAGCCGCGGCAGCACTGGGATGTTGCGCCCCTTGCCTGACTGCTGCTGCTACCACCGCTTGAAGAGCTGCTTGCTGCAGTGGCCGTGCCCGGTGCTGGGCTGGCAGCAGCGGCAGTGGGCGGCGCAGTGCTGGGTGCAGGAGCCTCCTGCTCATCCTCATCGTCACTGCAGCCCAGCTTCACCTCGTAGCCAACCGACAGCGTTCGGTCAGGCTCTACAACTACGACGGGCCATTCCACCGGGCCCTCCTGGCCTGAAAGGAGACAAGGGCGCGAGGGAGGGGCAACCCTAAGTGAGCTGAGCCTGGAAGCAGGGCCAGCAAGAGAGACAGGGGCATGCGGCAGCGTGGTTGATGGAGCCCACTTTACTCACCCTTGGAAGACGCGGCGGCCTGCTCAGCCAACGCCGGTGAAGGCTCCGGCTCTGGTGCAGGCTGCACTCGGGCGCAGCGGTAGCAGGCGCTGAACGCCACCAGTATGATCGCCAGCAGGCCAATGGATAGGCCTAAGAACAGCGCTGCAGCAGAGGGTGGGGAAGGGAGCGGTTGGGCTGTCGTGCGCTTGCTTGCTGCAGTTTGGGGCTGGTTGTTCCAAGCCACAACAAAGCGCACCTTCCTTGCCCTCCAGCCACTCCCAGCCGCCCTCTGCAGCGGGTGCTGTCTGGGAGGCTGTCTGCAGCAGGGCAGGGGAGCAGGCGAGCCTCAAAGCCAGACGGGCCAGTCCGGCCGTTCCAGCGGAGGCGCACAGCTGCCTGCGCAAACAGATTGATGCACCAGCATACTCATACGAACGCTGAGGGCAGCATATTAACAGCTAGCATAAGCAACTTGTGCTGCGCCGCTGACCTGGCTCGTGGCGGCGGTAGCGATGGCGGCGGCGGCGCTGCCCGTCTCCAACAAGGCCCTCAGGCCGTGCCCGCCTCCGTCAGCTATGTAGGCTGGCAGGCGCATGGACTACACGGACGGCCGGAGTCGCCGTGAGAGCTTTTGGCGCGGGTGGGTGGTGCCGGGTTGGAGGTGCGGTGGGTGTTGTGTTCGGTCGGCAATTAGAACACAGCAGTGCTTAGAAGTGAATACATATCCTATGGGCGCTTTCGGCGGCCAGCTTGAGGGGACAGTGCGAGCGGCGCGCTGGCGGCCAACCTGGCGGCAATGCGCGATTGGACTTTCCTCCCCCCTGGCTTGCCCCTCTTCCCTTCCCCGGGCCAGAATCCCCAGAGTCACACCAACTTGGAAGGGTGGCCGGCTAGGCACAAGCTCGACCCCGTCTCTGTACATGATCTGAGCTGGGTGTCAGAGAAGGCGTGTAGCCACCCCGGCGGCAGCCAGCCGACAGGGACCACTGGTGGAAAGGACGTTGCGCACCCCATAACTGATACGGCGAAATTACATGGGTATGACAGTAAATAATAAGCATACCAGCCCCTTGTGGCTAAGTGCAGTCAGGCTGCGCTAAATGACGAGATACATCACCTCGTTGTCCGCCAGATCGATGGCTGCCGAGAACCCGCTGTTGCCGCCTTTGCGCATGATCTCAAATTCCTCGCACAGCTCACCCAGCAGGCCCACCAGCGCAGCCTCCCGCTGCTGCTGCTGCTGCTGCGCCTGCCCCGCTGCGGCCGCGCCGCAACCGCGGCAAAAGTGTGCCACCAGCTGCGGGGCGGTGGTGCCGCCGCGGGCTGCCAGCCAGGCCGTTAGTGCGGCGCGGTCCAGAAGAGGCAGCTGCCCTGCGCTGCCTGGGCCCTCACAGGCGCTCAGCCGGGGCCGCTTGGCCTCGGGCTCGCCACTGCCGCCGCCCTGCTGCGCGCCTGCGGGAGTGCTACGGTTCAGCGGTGCCAGCGCGCCATCAACGGGGTCGCCCACCCGCGCATGCGCAGCAGCAGGTGCCGCCGCTGCTGCCCCATCCAGGCCGCTGCTGCCGCCAGGCTGGCTGCCGGCGCTGGGCATGCCACCCTCTGCAAACCAGTGCTGCTGGCCGTTCATCATCGCAGCCACCAGCTTGATCTGGCCATACTCGGCTGCAGGGGATCAGGAGGGCGACCACCAGCAAGCGGGTGAGTGCCGAAATGGTGGGACTGCTAGCTTGATGCTGACGGACTTGAAGAGGAGGGACACAGGCTGCTCTGCAACACTCCTTGCGCAAAACCAACACAGGTAGCCACAATACGCGGGCCAGTGGCTACAGGTGTTGGGGCAACACCCCACCTGAAGGCAGCGCGCGCTTGATGCCGCCAAGGCCCTGGGCGCCGTACGCCAGGATGGCTGCACAGGGGTGAAGGGGTGAAAGACGGCTGGTGGGATGGGCGCGTGAGTGCAGGCATCAGCATGCGGCAGGCTGTTGGCCAAATCCAACCGCATCCCTGCCACCCACACTCAGACATTCAGTGCATCATCAAGCAACGCGTCTCCAGCCAGCCTCTGCCCTGCAATCCAACACCGCACCCTCAGAAATGGTGTCTGCCTGCTGCTGCGTCAGCGCCGCCTCCTGAGCCGCACGCTCCCAGTCCAGCGGCAGGCCTGGCGCACCGGGCAGGGGCGGCCGCAGGGAGAGGAGGGTCAAGGGTGGCTGCAACACGTGGTGTGTGGAGTCACCGCAACCAGCTGTGGCACCCAGCAACCACGAGCCTTCCTCCCTGAGCCTAAGACGATTGCTGTGCACATGCGGCAACCAATGGGCAGAGAGGGAGCTGAAGCCGCACCCGAGCCGGCTGCGTCGGCCAGGTACCCCACCACCGTCTGCGGATTGATCGGCTTGGCTCGGCCTGCCGGGAGGAGCAGGTTAATTTAGCAAGTGCGCAAGGGAGCTTGCATCACAGTCGACCGGGCATGCCAGTTGGTGGTTCCAGCCAAAATGTGGTGGATAAGCAGCCCCTCAAAAGCGCAAAGCAGGCGACGCCAGCCCTGCCCGCCACACGCCCCCTCACCCTTGGTTGCAATGCTGGCCACGCCCTCCCCCTGGGCCTGGAACCGCTGGTACGCCTCCTGGGCAGCGGCCTGCAGGCAACCAAAGGGTCGTCATGGCAAGCATGGGCAACTGGCATCTCCACCATTTGCGGCGCTGCTAAGCAGCACATAAAGCACCAGCCCCAAGCATGCAGGCTTGCCTTGGGCTCCGACAGGCATGCTGCTGCCTCCGAACAGGCCGCGCCGCCGGCGAGGGGGCTGCTGCGCCGCCGTGCGCCCTGGCTGCCGCCCGGCGCTTGCGACTGCTGTTGCGACTGCTGCTGCTGCTGCTGCGCAGGGTCGCCGATGTTCAGAAGTTCGCTGCCATTGCAAAAGTTCACGATCGCTTGCACAAATGCCTGCACCATGGAAGGTGGGACACATCAGCTGTGGCAACGGCAAGTGCCTGCCGTTGTATGGCAACTTGTCTCAACCAGTCCATAAGTGCGCCACAGCACCATCAAAAGCACAAGGGCAGAATGGACTGTCGCACCTGGCCGTGGCGCTGCACAAGCAGCTCCGTGCAGCCTTGGCAGGCAGCCAGGCCAGCGGGTGCGCCGGGCCGGCGCCGCACCATCTCCCACAGCGCAAAGTCGGAGCAGAGCTGGGAGGGTGCCACTCCCGCCGCCGCAGCTGCGGTCTGCAGGCAGGATGTGTTTGTGGAGCGGCATGGGATTGCCTCACACAAGAAGCAGGGCAGCCAGCCATGGGGTTCCTTGCGACCCCCACTGTTCTAAGGTATCAAGGCAGTTTGTTCTTGGCTGCAGCAAACTCGGCCTCTTGCTCACCTTGCGGACGTCCTGCAGCGCGCGGAACAGCGCCTGCTCCTCCGCCTGAACCGCGTTGCGCTGCGCCTGCAGCGCCGCCGCAGCAGCCTGGGCTGCTGCTGCTGCCTCAGCCGCTGCACGGGCCTCCTTCTCCTGCAACAGCAGAAGTCATGTGCGGAAGTAAGCAAGCGCAAACCAACTCGATGAGCTACTGGGTCAGAGAGGATCATGGTACATTCACATGCAGGCTTGAAGGCGGACGATGCAGCTGTGCAGCACAACCAACCCCCGGCCCCGGCCGCCCACCTGCTGCGCCAGCTCGCCGCTCAGCTGCAGCACCAGTGGCTCCTGGGAGCGCAGGAAGGCGGCGCCCTGCGCAGGGCAGGGGAGCGACGGCGCACTTGATGGTCTGGCGCAAGATGAGAGTGCCCCAGCAGCGCCACTGCATGCAAAGCAAAACCGTAGCGGGCTGCAACCACCCCTGCGGCCCGACCCTATCAGCCGGCCCAGGCAAAGCCCCACCTTGTCGGTGCAGGTGACCACGGCAAAGGCGCGCTGGCCGGGCGGCGCCTTGGTGATGCTTGCAATCAAGCCCCGGCCCGTCAGCATGCCCGCCAGGGCCTGGGCAGATGAGGAATGGCGGGCGGATGAGCTGCCGTTGATGAGAAGCGGCTTCCACAGCATGAGAAGCATTCGAGCCGGGGCAGCCACCCAGCTGCTAATCAACATTCTTGACTGTCCTTTGTTCCCCCCCACCCTCACCTTCCACCAGCCCTCGCTGTACTGCAGGCCCGCGCCGTGCAGCTTGGTGCCGTCTGGTGTGCAGATGTCCATCATCCAGGGCTTCATCTTCTGGCTCCTGATGGGCCAGGGATGCAAGCATAGCAGGGTGTGACGTGGCACAAGCGGGTTGCAGCTTGCAGGACGAGGAACCCATGTGTGCGATGGCACCAATGTGCAGAGGAACTACTGAGCAAAGTGGGTGATTGCACCCCAGCAGTGGCGCACCTGCTGCCACGCAGCACCTGCACGGCCGTGCCCAGGCCCATCTCTCGCAGGCGCTGCGGGGGGTGCAGGGGCATGCACGTTGATGCAAACTTCTTCAGACCGAGGCTGCAAAAAACAGCTATGCTGCGTTGCATAAGCAACAAAGCAAGATGCCCCTTGAGCAACCACCACAAAGGTGCTTCAGCAGCCTGTCATACCTGCACCGTTGCCAGCAGCAGGCGTGCCTCTGCAGCCAGGTCGCGCTGCAATGAGCCGCCCGCCGCTGCGGCGGCGCAGTTGTCGCAGCCGCCGCGGCAGCGTGGGCCCTGCCAGCTGCCCGGTGCAAAGTAGTCCACCATTGCTTGGTGCCTGCAGCGGAGGGGACGGTATGAGTTGAGTGGCACAGCTTTGTAACGCTGCAACGCCCAGATCCTGTGTCCCACCTTCCGCCAGCCTGCCTGCCACCAGCATCCTGCACACCCCCGTGCCTCAACCACCCATTGCTGGACCTTGCCTGCAGCCTGGGGCGTGGATGTACGAGGTGATTGCATCGCTACCGCTGTCACGCTGTGCCGCACCCTCAGCGCTGCGCACATCGCTGGACTGCAAGGGCACAGGGGTTGGGGCAACGCAGGGCAGCTGGTGATCAGAGACCGGAGCCAAGCTGCAGCAAGGCTGCGCCCAGGTGGGCCACAGCCCCACTGTGGGTGCCGGCTCACAGGCACTGCACGGACACAATGGGGCCCATCTAGGTCGTTCTGGCCTGCACAATCCAAACTACTCCAACCACAACCGCAGACCTTGATGATGGCATTCTTGGCAGCATCTGCAGCGCTCCACAGCAGCACGCAGGTGGACTGCACGCCGTCTCGCCCGGCGCGGCCCGCCTGCGCAGCAGCAACACGCACCAGCCAGCAAAGCATCAGGAGATGAGTGTTTGCTGATACATTGTCTGGGTATGCGGGCATGCAAGGTCTAACACGGGTCCCAGCACGCAGCAGGGGTAGGNATAATAGCTTCCAGCAGCTGGCAGGGGTGCAAAGCCAAGCACAGCCGCACAGGTGGCCCACCTGCTGGTAGTAGGCCTCCAGAGAAGCGGGAGCGCCGTAGCTGCAGCAGGGCCAGGAGGGGAGGCAGGGCAAGGACTCAGCAGGGCGCATATCAATTGCTCAGCAGCCTAGGAAGCAGGTGGCTGGGAGGCGTGTTGCTGCATGGCTGTGCCAGGCGCAGCCCATGCATGCACCGCCACGACCCCTGTTCAGCTTACTGTAAAACGTGGCGCACATTGCCCTTGTCGATGCCTGGCGGTGTGGGAGGGGTGGAGGCTCAAGATGTGGACAGCAGGTGAGCAGCCTGTGAACTGACGCTGCCGAACAGCAAACCGCCGCTGCCCACAAGCCTAACCAGCCCCCACTCCGCCCCGGGGCACTGTGCTGCAAAACGCACCCATGCCAAACGCCACCGTGGCAACCACCACGGTGAGGCGGTCGTGCATGAAGGCAGCGTGCACGTCGCGCCGCGCCTGCACCGACAGGTCGCCGTGATATGCGGCCACACGGCCCCTCAGGCCTGGCCGCGCCTGCGCAAGGGTGCAGCAAGGAACGGGCTTGCGTGGTAGGCAAGGTTGTACAGGCAGTGAACAGCGGCTACCATAAAGCATGCAGGCATGGCACGCTGGGTGGATCAGGAGGCTGCGTCATCCTGGGGCGCACCCCCAGCTCTGCCGCGATCTCTGCCGCCTCCCGCTTGGTCAGCGTGTATGTGATGGTGGGCTCCAGCTCTCCCTTTTCTGCATGGTTGGGGGGCAGGAGGCCAGCCAAAACACTTGCATTGCCTCCCTCCTTGTCGACCATACACCTAGGGAGTCAGCCCGCCGTCACCACAACGTCCCGCCCCGTGCCTCACCCGCCGCCGCCAGCAGCGGGCCAAAGTTGGCGGTCAGCGCCGCCTGCTTGCGCTGCACGCTGAAGTGCAGGTTGGGCCGTTCAAAGCTCATGACCCACCTGCAGCGCATGCAAGGGGTGGGCAGCCATTCAATGCAGCACACCTGCTTCCACATGTGAGGTGCATCAACAGCAGTGTGTGCACCTACATGCAGTTCCAGCAAAACCGGCTGGCTTGGCAGGCTAATGCACAGAACAGCCAGCCACAGCCAGCCTCACTTGCGGGCGTTGGGCTTGAGGCGCAGGTTGGCGGCAATGTCGTCCCGAACCTGGCGGCAACAGGGGACAGCGACCAGAATGCTTGGCAGCTGTCGTGGGTCTCTGCCAACTGGCCAACGCAGGATGGCTGGCTATGGCCCGCTTGATGCATCTGACGTGCAAGCACCACATGGTCTCCCCTTGGCTGTGCCCCATTCACCTTGGGTGTGGCGGTGGCAGTGAGCGCCATGAACGGCACATCCGGCAGTGCCTCTCGCAGCCTATACAGGTGCCGGTACTGCACAGCACAGGGGTAACAGTATAGCAGCCGGAGAATGGTTGCAAAACCACACGGATTTGCCAGCTCGGTGGCTCACCCGAGAGTGCATCACTCGCACGTCCATACTTCCCACATACCACAACGTGACATCTCGGCCCACCCACTTCCCCCTGCACCCGCCCACCTCTGTGCGGAAGTCGAAGCCCCACTCGGAGATGCAGTGCGCCTCGTCCACGGCCACCAGGGACAGGCCCTGCCGTAGATGGTGAGCATGTGTGCAAAGCCGGCTGACCATGCAGGTGGGCCATGCACCGCAGGTTGACCTTGCTGCGCAGTAGAGCAGCTCGAGACAGTGTCACATACCTATCAACACTCCCTGCAACGCACCGCTGCCTGCTGCAGAGCCCGCAGGCGGTCGATGGAGATGGAGGCCATCTCGGGGGTGATGTAGATGAACTGGTACTTCCCTACGCGGAACATGCGGAGGGAAATTTGAGTGGGGTGGGTGGAGGGTACAGGCAGCCAGCNAGGCACACATATGTCGTCCCCGGCTTNCCCAACGGCGGGCACGTGCGTGGGTGGCAGCTCAGTGGCAGCCCCGCNTTCTCNACCNGNCGCCAAGCGTCGTCCTTGACCTGCNAGACTCAGCTGGGCGCTGCCCAGGAAGCAGGCGGGGATGCCCTTGGCGCTCAGGGCCATCACCTGGGGGAGCAAGGAGATGACCACATGCCATGCTTTCAGTACCGTCGACAGTTTTGTGCAGAATCGAAGAGCGCTGCTCTGGCAAAGGATGCGGTTGCAGCTGTGAAGAGCAACACCCTTTCACTCTTCCCCACCCACCTGGTCCTCCATCAACGAAATGAGCGGGCTGATGACCACCGCAGGCTTGCCCAGCACCAGCGGCGGCACCTGGTAGCACAGCGACTTGCCGCCGCCCGTGGCCTGCACAGGGTGCAGGTTGGGGCCAGGCAGCGGCAGGTTCAGGTAAAGGAACATGCAGAAAGCACAGCTGCAGCGGGCACAGCATCCATCAGTCGGCGGCAACTCTCCAACCAACTTGCCATGACCACCAAGTTGTCGGCGCCCTCATTCAGCACGGCATCAATCACACCCTGCGGGCGAACAGAAGGGCAACGTGCAGGGCAGCGCACAGTCAGAGCCGGGAAGTGTTGCATTTGCGTTGCCGCAGCGTAACGCCAGGGCGGGACAGCAGGCCTGCAGTGTCGCTCCAAACTGCCGCTAACCCTCTCCACCTGCTGGCAGTTCCGAAAGCTGCTGAAGCCAAAAAACTTGGCGAGGACGGCTTGTGGTGTGAGGGGCATGGCGCTGCCGTGGCCGTCGGTGACGAGCGGCGCTCAAACGGCGGCAGTGGCGGTGCGAGGGAGAGTGAGCCGCCTTCTGCCGTGGCCGCTGCAAAGGACCCTCAAGTGCAACGCAAGGCCAGAGCGCCTGCCTGAGAGGACCCGGCACGCTTGAACAGCGGCAGGTTCCGCTAGGCGGCCTGCAGCGCTGCCCCAAGCGTTCTGTGACACTGAGCCTGCAGATCGAACGCTATAGAAGGAGGGCCAACCGCTTAAGCTTGCTGCAAGGACCCCATGCGGGCAGCGGCGGCGGCGGCAGCGGCGGCGGCCAGGTGCCTGCCCGTGCACCGCTGCTCAATTCATGTGAACTGTGACATGTTGAGGTCCATCATGCAGCACGCGCCGTCCTGGGCAAGCCTACACAGGCCGCCAGCCGCTCGCTGCCGCGGCGGGGCAGCGGCCCAGCAGCCCAGCAGCCAGCCCAAATGCAGCCCCAGGCATAGCCGCAGGCTGGAGCGCGTGTGGGCTAGCAGCAGCCAGGAGGCTGAGCAGGCCAAGGGTGCGCGGTCGCCGCCGCCTCCGCTGCCGCTGCCTTGGACAACGTCTCGCCTCCATCACTGCCTGAAGCCTCGCCCTTTTTGCATCCTGAACACCCAGCAGTGATGCAGCAGGTGGAGGCCAGCGCAACTTTGATCGATGACATGATTCAGGAGGTGGCGCGGGACCTCTTCTTGGACGCCGCTGTGACCCACGTCATGGGTGAGCATGGCAGGTTATTCGCTTTGCAGCAAACATAAATTCGCCTGCGTTAAGGATGGGATAAAACTGCTGCATGCCATCGTCAAGTCCTCGTGCGTGGTCACCACCCGCACGCTGCCCCTGCCTGCACCCAAGCAGAGGGGCAGGAGGAGGGCGGCCAGGGCCAGCCGGCAGCCAGCGGCGGCGCGGCGGCAGCGGTGGCAGCGGCTGTGGGGCGGCGCCTGGAGCAGATGGACGGCACCTTCCTCGCCACGCTTGACAGTTACATCCAGGGGGCCAGCGACAGGGGTGCGGCCGAGGTGGCAGGTGGGTGCTGAACCGGACGTCGCCTGTTGCATGTGTTGGTAACCATGAGTGTGCACAGTTTGCAGGTCCCCCCCCGATGGAGCCTACTGTTCAAGCCGCCTGCGCAGTCTGACCACTTCAACTCCCTCCCCACCTGTCTCACACAGAGCTGCTGCTGATGGTGCGGGACGAGGTGCTGCGCCGGCTGAGCGAGCGGCTGCCCCCGGAGGTGCGCCTCATGGAGGCGGCGCTGGCCGCTCCCGACGGCCAGCAGCGCCTGGCGCTGCTCAAGNCANGTANTGCCCTGCTNGTNCCACAGACNGCCGTNGCCCCNANGGAGGCGGAAANTTNGTGGGTNGACAGCGAGCNAGGATGGCGGCAGCAGTGAGGGCAGCGGCGGTGAGGGCAGCGGCAGCCTGTACTGCCTGGCCGCTGACCTGGAGGCCAGCGTGTCGCGCATCATCTCTGACATGGAGCTGCTGCCCAAGGTGCCCGACAGGTGCGCCCGCTGAGGGGTGGCTGGCACGAGCGCGGCTTGTCCATGGGACGTGCCTGATGGGTTAGCAAACCTTGAGGGCAGGCTGTGAACGGCAGTGCCCAGTCGCCCTCGAGAATGTGAACCTGTGGGCGCCTGTTTTGACGCTTGTTGCCCTCTTCTTCTCCTCTGCTGTGACCAGGCGCCTGCTGGCACGGCTGGTGGTGATGCGGGAGGAGCTGCACCAGCTGATGGCGGAGGCCAGCTACCTGCAGGCACGCACCCCACGGGCTGGGGTGGCCCACCAAGTCACCCTGTCCTTGTGTGCCTTGCCTGGATTTGCCAGTATGCAGGGATGCATCATCAGCGTGATGCAACATGTGCGTTGGCATCAAATGCACACAGTCTCTCGCCTGGATCCTGTGCTGTGCAGGGCGGTGCGGCGGCCGGCTCGCGCGAGGCGGACGCGTTGCGCCTGCCATTCCGGCAAGCCGGGGCTGTGCCAAAGGCGGACACGGCCTTCGTGCAGCGCCTCATGGGTTTGAGCGCCCCGGACGAGCGGTGAGAGGCTGCACATGCTGCTTGCGGTGTGCATCGAGGGGTGCCCGCAATCCCCGCTTGCTGCGGTGTGTCCCGGTAAAATCATGCAGGCTCGCGCGCCATGCCAATCAAGCTGTCCCAGCTCGTTTGCGGTGCACATTGCCCCAAGCCTGCTGCCACCCAACTTCATGCACCCACCCGCAGGCGTGCGCTGCTGGAGTGGGCGTTTGAGGACGACCGCGAGCGGCTGCACGACACGCAGGGCATCGGCGCGCAGCGCGGCACGCCGCTCACCACCTTTGAGCGGGCGCGCAAGGCGGCGGAGGCGCCGCAGGAGTGGGTGCGCCCTGGCCGCTTCATGCAGTGCGTGGCCGTGCTGCAGCAGGAAATGCTGGAGCGAGCCGAGGGCGCGCAGGCGGGCAGCCCAGGCAGCGGCAGCAGCGGCGGGGAGGGCGTGCCCAGCGATGCGGTGCTGGAGCGGCTGGAGAGCGTGCGGCGCGAGGCGCTGGAGGTGCTGCTTGCGCTGGCAGAGGAGGGACTGCCCTACCGCCCCTGAGCTGACTGCTGTCGTCACACCACTGGGTTTTGTTGCATGTGAGTGAAAGTAAAGGATGAAAGACAATGGATCGGCAGGAAAAGAAGCAAAAGCAAAAGGTTGGGCAGGATGCAGTGCAGAGACGCATTGGAACAGACATGATTTCAGCTGGAGAGCCTGCTGCGACCCAGCGCGAACCGGCGCAGGTGCTGTGCTGGACCACAGCGCATGGGACTCTGCTCACTCCTCATCCGACTCTGCCCCTTCCTCGCCCTCGCTGCCGCTCTCCTCAGTGCCCAGCTCATCTGCGGGGAGTGCAGCAGCGCGCCTTTAACGGGGCTGGCTAACAGGCTTTACGGCTCTGCTGGACTGCAGAGCGGTGCCCCTTGATGACGCACAGCAGGGGCTGCAACTGCATTGAGAGCTTCCAGGGAGCTCAACAGCCGCCACATCATACAGCATGGCTAGCTACCACAGGGCCCTTCAAAGCAGCATCACAGCCCCCGCACCCACCCGAATCATAATCCTCCTCTTCCTCCTCCTCGCCGCCGCTGTGTGCCGCATCCGAGCCAGCATCAGAGCCTGCCCGCCCGTTGACCAGCTGCTCGCTCTCTGCAGAGCGCTGCAGGCCCACGCCGCGGCGGCCGCGCCCCTCGCGGTCCGCTCGCGTGCGCGCCTCCACCTGCAGGCCGGTTGGGGCAGGCATTGAGGGAGGAAGTTTAGCATTGCAGGTTGGCAGAAATGTGAAGAGCCGGGGCAGGGCCCCAAGCTGCAATAGGGATAGGGGCCAAGGGCGGGAAACACAGAAAGCAATTCCATCCGCCCCGCAAGCCAACCCGTCTGCTGGCGCACCTTGAGTCGGATGGGCACCACCTTGTCGCAGCCCACCCACGAGTCGGGCATGCACAGCAGCTGCAGGTCGTACTTGCCTGCAGGGGGCGGGGCAGGGGGGGCAGGGCAGGGTGTGGGTGAGGTGCATGAGCGGGCAACGCGGGGCAGCAGGGGCTTAAGGTGATCGGGCAAGGCATGCACGCCGGCTGCTGGATGGCATGCCTGGGCGCAGGCCTGGACGAGATCCAGCCACTCTGGCTGCCATTGCCCTGCCCCGCCGCCCCCTACCCGCGGAGAAGGGCGCGTAGAACTTGATCTCAAACGTCTGGCCCAGCTCCTCCAGGCTGCTGTCCAGCGCCTGGGGGCAGGCAACAGGAGGGGACTCGCAGCAAACGCTTGGCAGCTGTACCGAGCTGGCTTGCGACGGCAGCGTGTGGGCACGCCAGATTGCCACATGTGCCGTAGAGGGCGGGCTGCGTTGTTGGCTCCCGCTTACCTCCTCGCCATTGGCGCCAAAGGGGTCGAACTTGGTGCCCGCCAGCAGTGGGTTGGCGCCGCTGCTGCTGCCGCCTGCCGCCCGCGCCTTGTCACCGCCCTCGCCCTTCATCGCCGCCACCTGGAGAGGGATTGAGTGCAGCAGGCAGCCAGCGTTGCAGCGGGGCGGCGGGAGCGGAACGTCAGGATGGAGTGCTGAGTACACATGACGCACTTGAGGGGAGCGACAGCACTTATCAGTTAGCCTATGCAGCAGAGCGGCAGGGCCGCACCGCGGGGTTGGTGTGCTTGGCGGACCAATTGGAGGCGTAGCGTGCGCCAATGGCCTCCGCCTGCAGCCAGGATGCAGAGAAGCGCGAGCTCAGCACAAGCCTGCACTGGCAACCTTGACCAGCAACCCTGCTGCTAGTAATGGCCGCATTGGGATCAAGCAAGGAGCCTTTGCCTGGCTGGGTGGCAGCACAACAAGTGATGCCTGCAGGGCTGTGCGCACCTGCAGCAGGTTGGCCTGCGTGATGCCCAGCGTGGCATTCTGCAGCAGGGCAACGGTGGGGGAAAAGGCGGCTGGCCATCAGCAGCATGTGGCGCTAGTAGGCTAACAAGCCACACCATTGTTGCGCTGTTTGGGGCAACTGCACAGCAGCACCGCCAGCCAAATGTGCATCGCCCTCATGGCCCATTTCATCAGCAGGCTGCCGCGCACCACGGATGGGTCGGCCAGCAGGAAGTACCAGCGCTCCTCCTTCGGCACCGGGTACTGCGGCGCGTATGCCTGCAAGGGTGAGCACGCGCCAGTAGCATGAGAGGCAGTGTGGCAGTGCATACACAAGGGGCAATCAAGCAAGTGGCCAGCACTACGTGCACGTCCTCGCTCATGCAGCATAGCATAGGCAGAGCAAGCACAGAGTTGTTTGAGAACCCTTGCGCTGCCAGCAGGTCTGGGCCATACAGCACCGCCGCCATTCACCCACCAGCGCCGCCTTGCCCTTGATGGAGTCGGGATCAAAGCCGGACACCATGTGACTGGGCCGCGTCAGCATGACCTGCAGCGTGGAAAAAAAATTTGTAAAAATGCAGGGCCGGCCAGGGTGGATTGGGGCGGGCTGGGCGTAACGAGCGGTCCTGCACGCATGCACGGGCCCCAGCGCCTGGAGCAGCCCAAGCTCGTAGCTGCCGGCCACAAGGCCGCACCTGCACGGTGCATGTGACGATGTCGCACTCCAGCACCAGGCCATCGTCCACCTCGCCGTCCACCTCCACAGAGCACTGGGCCGACACCCAGACCGTGGGCATGGCTGCGGGCGCGGTGGGAGGTGAATGGTCAAGAAAAGATTAGCAGCAAGGACTCACACCACTCCACCCTGCCGCCCTGCAGAACCCTGCGCCACTCCACAGGTCACCCCGGAAATGTCCCCCAAGCCCAGACCAGACCATCCAGTCCAACCGAGCCCTACTCCCACCCACCCGACAGCATGGTCTCCACATCCTCCACCTGCGCCGCGCTCAGCCCCGCCGCCTGCAGCGCCTCCAGCCGCTCCTCAGCGGTGAGCAGCTGCAGCTCTGCGGCAGGCAGGGTGCCAGCCCGGGGGCAGCAGGCGTCAGGGCACAGGCTAGGCCCCAAGGTGCGAGGCGAACATGGCTTGAATAGTGGGCAGCAGCAGCTGCCGCCACCCACTCACCCGGCAGCGTCTTGACGCGGCGCTTCTGCAGCTTGCGCAGCACGCCGTCGTCAAAGTGGGGCAGCTGCAGCAGCGCGGCCGCACTCTCCGCCGACTTGCCGACGTGCACCGCCTTCTTGGCCGCGAGCGGCACGGCCTGGACGGCAGGAGTATCAGTGGTGGCACAGTGGGCAGCAAGCATTGGGGTCGGACTGAACACGCTCCAGTGAAAGACGCGCAACGCATGGGCACGCTCCCAGTGCTGAGCTGTGATGCCGCTCGCAAGGGTCCAGCAAGCCAGCCGGGGCCCTGCCGTACCTGGACCATGCATTGCATCATCTCGATGCACCCCACAGTGGGCGCCAGCCAGCCGTAGCCCGGCTGCGGCAGGAGGTGGTGATGAAGACCAGGAGCAGCCAGAGATCGACATGCCAACAATGGGACACCACCTTGCTGCCGTTGGCAACAGTCACGCAGACCAAGCTGGGTTGAGAGCGCCTGTTCTGCCAGTGGCCCAGCCGTCACCTGCGATATATCAGCGACAGACAGAGCGACACAGGCGAGGTCCGCCCCACCTTGACGCGCGGCGCGGTGGCCAAGGCCAGCATTTCTTGCAGCATGGGCAGCCCCTTGGTGAGCAGGAAGTGCAGATCGCGCTGCAGCGCCGCCGGGATCTCCTCCCGTGCGAGGTGCGCCAGCAGCAGCATGTGCACCTGCGGTACAGACAAAGGGGAGCGGAAGCAGGCCACCGTGCGTGGGTTCCCCAGCCGCAGCGCACGCAGCAGCATGCTGCAATGCAGTTGCCTGGCACACTGGCCTGCTACTGCACGCTGTACAGCCCAATGCAATGAGCAGCTGCCGCTGGCTGCCTCAAGACTCCAGCTGCCCACTCCGCAAACCCCATGCACCTTGAGCACCGAGGTGCGGCGCTTCCAGAAGGCGGCCTTGGCATCCTTGAGGTCTGGGTGCAGCCGCGTCACCATGCGCTTCAGCTCATCCAGCGCGGGGCCTTGCTCCTGCACATGCAGCGGCGGGCTTGCGGTGCACTTGGCGGGCGTGCAAGTGCATCTGCCAGGTATCAGCGCATCCCCAAGGGAGGCGCGCTGTGCACACACGGGTGCTGGTTGGAAATGCTGAGTGTGGTTGTCCCATGCTGCTAGGCCAGTTGACCCGCGTTCCGCCCACCTTGGGAGTGGGCAGCTGGATGAACTCAAAGGCGCACACCAGGGTGTCTGGGATCTTGCCCAGCGCCTGAAGTAGCACAAAGGGGTGGTGCGGGGGAAGTCAACAGGGGAGGACAGCAGTGCCGCCTGAAGCAGTGCGGGCCAGGGGGCCGGGCAGCATAGAAGGCGCCCCTCCGCAAGGGCAGGACGCACCTGTGAGGGCTTGACTCCATAGCGCGGGTCCAGGAACAGCTGGATCGTCTCCTCCATCAGCTGGTTGGGGCCCACATACCTGGCAGGGCAGGTNAGGGGCAGGTAGCGTGAGCGAACAGCGTTGCGGTGGGGTGGGGTGGAGTGACTTGATGCACCACACCTGCCATCAGCCTCTTGCTCCTCCACCGCACTCACTTTTGCGTGCCCATGAGGTACCACGCTGCGATGCCCAGGGGCGCCACGATGCCGCCAAACAGCAGGACCAGCAGGATGAGGGGCGCCGTCTGCTTGTCCTTGGAAAAGAACCACTCGGGCAGGGCGACAGACACTGGGAGCAAATAAGAAAGGGACGCCGCACGGGCACGGTCAAAGCAGTTTGGTTGCTTGTAGTGGTCCTCGCATGTGGCACTATTTCAACTCGCACCCTGCAACATTGGACAAAGCCATGGCGCCCCTGTGCATGCAACACCACCGGCCCACGCACCGCTCATGGCCTGCGGGCCGTCTGGGTGGCCGTACTTTTTGTAGTTCTCCTTGCTAACTTCGTCGGTCAGCGACTTGTAGGCCTGCACAGCACAGCAAAATTGGTGCATATCACTGAGGTGAGCCTGCCACTGAAACCCGTCTGGCCAGGAGAGAGTGTGCAGCGCAAGGTCTGCAGCTTTTGAATTATGAGACACGCAGCGTGGGAGCCGCAGGCAGCAGCAGCAATCCAGCTGCCTCAAACCAAGCAAGCCAAGTAACCGCTGGCACTTCACCACCCCTTCTTGCCTTGGCGATGTAGGTTGCAAAGTACTGGTGCGCCTTGGGGTCGGGGTTCTTGTCAGGATGGTACTGCACACAGCACAAACACCGCATTCACGGGCGTTGTTGATGCGCCAACAGTGTCAGCCTACCCAACACTGGCCAGCAAGCGCTTGCAGTGCTCCACTCTCAATGCTCCCTCTTGGCACCGACTTGTGTGCAGCATCCTGTCTGCTGCCATGAAGCCCGCCATGGGCTGCCAACCTGCACCTGCTGGCATTCCTGTGCACAGACTGAGCAGGACAACGCTGCGAACAAACTGCACCTGCAGCGATAGCTTGCGGTACGCCTTCTTGATGTCCGCGTCGCTGGCGTCCACAGGCACCTGCACAACCATGGCTGGCACGCCTGGTCGGACACCGCAAGAGCAAAGTATGGCGGCAGCTAGCTGGATGAGCAGTGCTGATTTGATGCCGCCTCACATAACATGGGCCAGCGGCTGGGCTCAGCTGCTGGGCCACGCTTGCAAGTGCAAGGCACGCAGCATTCGGCCGCCTGCACTGCGCTCCTCCTCACGTTCAGGATGGCAAAGGGGTCAAAATTCTCAATGCCGCCCACGCTGTGCTTCACAAACCTGCACAAGGAAGCAGGGCGGAATGACCGGCATGTCGGGCAGCGCCATTGCAAGAACACTGAGGCAGCACTGGAAACCAGAAGCCAAAAGCTGCTGTGGGCGACTGCACAGCCCACTGCAGTGCCTGCACCGACCTAACGGCGTCGCACGCCAGCCGACCCGCGGGTTCTCTGCAGCTCACCAGATGAGCAGCGCCCAGGCCAGCCAGGCCAGCATCATGCGGCCGCTGAAGGTGGCGCGCAGGCGCTTGGCCCAGCTCTCCCCCTTCTTTTCACCGCCCTTCTTGCTGTGCCAGGTCTTGACACGCTGCGGACACCAGAGAGGGGGGGCAAGGGGGGCGGCGGGTGGTGCACAACAAGCGCTGCAGCGGCCGCCGAGTGGTGTAAGATGGAATGATGGACAGGGCGTTCAGCCTGCGCTTGATCATCATCATGCCACGGTGCAAGCAACAGCTGAGCGGCAGGCACGCCATTCCGCAGGCATGCCATTCCGCAACCGCCGCCGCAACCGACGCGGCCGCACCTCGGCCTCGTCGCTGCCTCCGCCGCCCAAGCGCCACAGGGTGTATGGGATGAGGAACAGCGAGTACATGCTGCAGCAGTCGAGGCAGTGTGAGGCAGGGAGGGGACTGCTTGGGCCGATCGCTTGCGAAGATTCGAGCCCCGAAGGCAGTGAAGTACGGCGTTGGCGGCGGCGGCGGCGGCGGCAGGCCAGGCGCACCTCAGCAGGAAGATGGCAAACATGGGCGTGGAGCCCGTGTGCTCGCCCTCGTGCGCCATGGCTGCTGGGCCCTGCTTGCGGCGCGAGCAGCGAGTTTTGGGCGGGGAGCGCCGCGGCGGCGCTGCTGCAGGTGCTGCGAGCTTCCTAAAGAGGTGCGAAGCGCGTGGATCGCAGCGTTGAGTGCGTGGCAGGCGTCACAGCGCCCGTCCTGCTCGAGCTTGCCGCCCAACACGGCAGGCAGCGCTGCAAGGGGTGTGCAGCTTGGCAAGCTGTGCCGTACGACCACGATGAGTCGGCTTGCAAGCTGCCAAGCGGCGCAGCCTGCAGAGCACGAAGCACATTTCCGTCCTGCTTTGACTGCGCCCCTGCGACCTGGGAAACGATTCCAGCGCGTGATCAGGCCTGTCGCAGCCCGGTTCGATACACAGGACGCTCCCAAACCGTGCAGCAGAGGAGAGCAGCGACCCCATGGCCGCCGTGYAAGCGCTGCAGCAGCAGCTGCAGGCCAGCCTAGAAGAATTCAGGCAGATCCAGCTAGGCAAGTGCTCGGGAGGCCTTGTGGACCTGTGTGGACACAGTCTGAACGCCGCCACCCTTCACGCCTCTCCGTTGCTCTCCCATCGCTGCAGACGTGCAGCAGAACCATCGGGTGCGGCAGCAGTCGCTGCAGCAGCAGCACGAGAACGAGATGGTGCTGCAGGTGCGCGCGGGAGCAGTGGCGGCGGCGGCGGCAGCGGTCTGGAGGCAGCTCAAACTCATGTGTGCACCTCCCTCCCGTCCTGTTCCGTCCATGCAGGAGCTGAAGCTGCTGGCAGATGATGCGGCCGTGTACAAGATGATTGGGCCGGCGCTGGTGCGGCAGGAGCCCGGGGAGGCGGCAGCCAACGTGGGCAAGCGGCTGGAGTTCATTGGCGGTGCGTGCCTGCTCTGCTGGTTTTTGGTTTGCGTCGACATGGCGGCGCGCCATATGCAGCTAAGTCGAATTTCTGGATACACACCGCACCTCGCAATGCATGAATCTGGGTTCAGCAGCAGCAAAGTTGGCTGTGTTGCCAGCCCTGGCATGGCGCTGCCCTTTGGCCGCTGCCATTGCAAGATGACGCCGCACCGTCCGGCGCGCCCTCACCATTTGTCATGCATCAGCCTGGTCACCCTGCCTGCCTGGTCACCCTGCAGGCGAGCTGCGGCGGCTGGACAGCCAGCTGGCACAGCTGGAGGAGAAGCAGGGCAAGAAGCAGGCGCAGGTGCGGCACCCATGCCCTGCACCTGGGGCGCGCTCGTCAGTTCCAAGCTTGCACGTGGATGGTGGCTGCCCATGCCTGCTCATGTGGTGTCCCTTGCCTTGCCTTAACCATGTGCCAGCTCTGTGCATGCAGCTGTTCTTTCGGGTATTAATTGCAAGAAGGCCTCCTCCCCACCCCTGCCCATGCAGCTGGTGAAGCTGCAGCAGGAGGTGCAGAAGGCGCAGGCGGCGGCGGCGCAGGCGGGTGCGGCAGCAGTGGGCGCCTCGTGACATCCATGATATGGGCCAAGTTCACAACTGCTTCTGCTCTCCTGTCCTATGCTTGCTTTCCCTTTCAACGTCGCCACTGCGGTCTGTAACTTTGATTCACAAGGCAATGCGGGAACACAACAAGTGGAAGGGAAGCAGGCAAGCTAGGGAGGGTTCCTCTCGCCCATGTTAAGCTGTTGCATGAGCCATAGCGCGATTGGCAGGATGGGTGCAAATGGGAAACGGTGCATTGCAGCTGCTCCGGATAAACTGAGACATGTGAACAGATGGCAGCGCTGGAAAAGACGTTCGTTGGGCGCATGGCCTCGCATGTTTTTAGTCGCAGCTCAACGCGACAGCAGAGCTAGTGTAGGTGGGCGGCATAGCTTTGCACCTTGCTGTATAGCCGGCCCAGTGTTTGCAGGTTGTCTTGTTTGCAGTGAGCTCAGAAGAAGCTGTAGCTTGAGGCGTCCCGCACAATGAGCTGCGGCAGGAGGGGGCCGCGCAACAAATGTCGCTGCAAGACACCTGTGGAACCTCAGGCCAAGGGGCAACAAGTGGCCAGGGCACACTAGAAGGAGGGCCAGCATGCGTGCAGCAGCAGCAGCAGCAGCGGTAGCAGCAGCGGCAGCACCAGCGGCGGCAGCGGCGGCAACAAGCGGACCGCACCTGCACGGAGCCGATGATGGCGCAGATCTGCATGCAGCAGGAGGGCAACAGCACTGGCGTTCGGTGGGGCATCCACACCGAGTGTGCTCTCTCACTAGCATCATAGCATTACTGTCGCCGCAAAAGCCAAGAAGTGTGCCCAACATTGCATTGACCACAGCAGGGCCCCACTCACGGTGATGAGGCAGCAGAAGACGTTGAGGCTCTCCAGCCAAATGGTCTTCCACTTGCCGGGCTTGTGCAGCTTTCGGTACATTTCCACCGGGAACAGCACGGTCGCTGCGAAGAATGGAGGGGGGAGCTGGGTTGCAATTCGGCTTGCGTGAATGAGGCACTCCGTAATGAAGCCGTGCATGCGTTTGCCACTCACCTGGCCAGAAGCCGAGGGCGCCAATGAGCCCCACGAAGTCGGAAAAGAAGGGCAGCGCGATGGCGACGAAACAAACAACAGCCACGTCTGCGGTCAGGGGGGTGTGGCAGCCAGGGAGATCAGCAGACACTTACGTCCAGTAGGGCAGCATGCAGCTGGCTGAACGACACAGTCAGACAGAGAACCCTTCTGCCAATCGCATGCGCCTGGTTCTCTGCTCAGCAGCTTTACAGCAAAGCCAGCAGCCGTGCTGCGCTGCTCACAGAGGGAGCGGGTCAGCAGGCGGAACGTCCAGCGGCGGGTGGCGGCCAGGCGCGAGCCCTTGCGGTGGCGCATGGTGCGCTCAATGGCGGCAAACACGGGCTGAGAGAACACCTGGTACCTGTCGGCAGCAACGATCGGGCGCAGGGCTGGGTCAGTGCAGGCCAGCTGTGGCGTGTTTGCAGGCTGACGGCATGCACAGGGCAGGCTGCCAAGCCGCGAGGCAGCTCACGCTGGTATCATGTGGATTAGCACCATCATATTCGCAGCGCGCGCGACATTCGTGGTGGCCTGCAGCCCAGCGGCAGCAACAACGCTCTCAACAGCAGCACGGTGCAGCAGAAGCAGCAGCAAGCAATGTGAAGGGCCAGCCTGGCGGTCACTGTAAGGAGCTGTGGGCCAGCCCTGCCATGCGCCCTTGTCCAGCTCGTCCGCACCTCGGTTGTCGGGAAGTAAGAGTTGGAATTAGACCAGAAATCTATGATATAATTGTTGGCTTTTTTCGTTTTGTAAGGGGGGGTTTGGGCAAAGGAGGCAAGTTGGCATGGGGGAGGGCGCGGAGGTGGCACGTATGCCAATGCTTGTCCCACCTTGCCCTGCTGCTGCTGCTAGCACGAAATCTCACCATACAGGGCGGTTTCGCCGTATGCCAGGTAGCCAAGCACCGAAACAAAGAAGCTGCAGCAACGACACAGGTTGGGCAGAGGTTTAAACACGGACAAAGGACGTGCGCAGGAGTCAGATGGCTGAGCATCCAAGGTGGGAACACCAACGCTTCTGACCTCTTCCTGCCTCCTCCCCCACCCCATGTCCTCACTAGAACACGGTGATGACAAGAGTGCCGACCCAAACTGCGCGCTTCATGTGCCACACGGGCCCCCTGCCTCCGTCCTGGAGGTGGGGAGGCAGAAAATGGGGGCGGTGCAGATGCATGCCACCTGGCACACCGCACAGTAAAGTGGCTTTGACATCCAACAACCTGCCGGGCCCTGCCCGCCCTGGCACACCTTTAGAGTGTCCGAGATTTCGATCAGGATGAAGCTGCGCGTGCAAGACGTAGGCAGAAACGCAGCATTTAGTGAAAGGCTGGATTTGCAACCGCCAGGCAGTTTCCTCCCCTGCGAGCCTCCCTTGTGTTGCCCTCCTTCAGCTGCCAGACCTTGCAAACTTGCCTGAACGAGAAGGCAAACACGATGCCACCCCAGGCCTGCAAGGCACAGCGGATGGACAAATGTTTGGAGTGGCCAAGGGGCGGGGCTAGCTGGGCGTAGGCTTGAGCCGCAACAGGTCACACACATTCACACGTCCTAGGGCTTGCGCCACATGCAATGCTCACGTTGAAGATGTCAAAAGTCTTCTGCGATGCACCAGTCCGGCTGACAGGATAGCCTGAGACGCTGGTGTCCTGCACGCCGTCTGCAATCCCGTGAAGGGAAGGGCACATGAAGATCCGATTAAGGCGCGACTGAGCTCAGTGAGGAATGCATCTGCAGGTTTTACCATCTGTCTCTCATGCAGAAAGGACTGCGCTTGGCAGCCACTTGCCTGTGGCCAGCTGGTAGATGCTCATGCCAAGGCACAGGAAGGAGTACCCAAAGCTCATCAACATGCCGATGGCGCTTGCCCAGGCAGCCGAGTCCTGGACAGGCAGGCAGGGCGGCGGTTGGCAGGCTATTGAGACAGGATGAACCACCGAGCATTCGCAATCTTCGACATTCACCACTTTTGTTTGCTAGAATTGTGATAGAAATGCAGATTTAGGAAGAGCTGACGGACTGCAATCCCTTACTGCGCACGCCTGCCAGGTCCTTGCACTCGCAAAGATTGAGTGTTCAGTACTTTCCTCGCTGCCCACCAGCTGAACCGGCTTGCCCGGCTGCAGCCCTGCCCCTCACCAGGTTGGGCAGCTGGCTCATGAACAGCTGGACGCCAGCAAAGATGATGCCAAATACCCAAAGTTTGCAATCTGTGCAGTACCCTGCGAGTTGGGGCAGCAGGCGCCACAAGGGCGGAGTTGGTGCAGTGGCGCAGACCAACAGCCAAACAGTCTGCCAGGTTTTATGGCATGGGGCCCAGCAGCAGGGGCTTGCCATCCGACCTGTGGTTTCATCCACCGCCGTGCACAGGCTGGTGTCAGCGAAGCTCTTGTAGGAGGTCGCAAAATACTTCATTGAGGTGGCTGCGGTGATGTTATCTGCAGGCAGGCATGTCACAAACAGAAACAAGTGATTCTGATGGTCACAAAGATCGCGCCACCGCTAGCAGACCAGGGCAGTAAACACAGGTGCACCTGGCTGCTGCTGCTGCACATTGCATCCTCACTTGCGCAGCAGCAGCAGCAGCAGGCGGCAGTGGCACCAGCAGCAGCAGCAGCAGCAGCAGCAGTGCCCGACCAGCGCACATGCGATTGCGGTGAGCACAAGATTGGGGTATTGGATGACCGCCAGAAGGATGCCGCCCCTCCTGCCAAACACGGCCTCCACAGCGCTCTGGTAGGTGCGGTACCGCACGCCCTTAATAACCATGGCGTCAGCCAGCAGGCTGGAGGTGTACCCTGATGGTGGCAAGAAAGGGTGGGCACACAATGGGGCAGCCACTTCAGGTGCGGCCACACCAATAGAGGGAAGAGACACAGGGGGACGGGCACAAGCGGTGTCCATGTCCCAGCTGCCCCATTCATAGCGGGCCAACCACATGGCCCACTGGCCGCCTCCTCTGCTTTGGGCTCACAGGTGATGGCTCCAAAGGTCAGAGTCATGATGATGCCACCAATCCAGCCCAGAATGGCTGCGGAGGGAGGCGAGCGAGGCAGCAGCGAGGGGTGGCAAATTAGCAAACGTAGCCTCAGCGTTAAGTATGGGATGTGCAGGCATGCCATGCCATTCAATTGCAGGATGGCGTGCTGGCCTTCAACACACTCACCGAAAAAGTACGGCAGGTACAGCACTCCCGAGCCACTGCAAACAGAGTTTTGAAACGAAGTTTATGAAGGGTGGCAAGCAAGGTAGCGGCGTCAGCTGCAGCGTGATTTCCTCCCCAAGCTCTGTTTGTTTCTGAACGCTGGCACAAGCAATGCACCCTACCCCCCGCCCGAGTCTGCACCACGCACATGACGGCGGTGATGATGTGGCCCACACACGACTTCCAGGTGCCGTGGCGCTGCATCTCCAGCTCCGGCTCAGCCTCCGGCTCCTCCTCAACACTGTCGCCCTTGCGGCGCCGCAGGCCGCTGGCGCCCGCCTGCAAAGAGCCCTTCAGCTCCTGCTGCGACTCCACGTCCTCGGTGCTGGCGTCCGCGAGTGAGGCGCGCGATTTGGAGGCCTGGCCGTGGCTCTTGTCGTCCCCCTCAGTGCCGCCGCCGCCGGGCATGCTGATGAACTGCCCCTGCGCCGCCATGACTCCCCGGCAGGGCCGCAACTACTGCAGTTGCTGTCAGCTGTGTGTGTCCTCTCTTTGTGTGCCTGCACCTGAGGATGGGTGAGGATTGAAAGACTGCTCAAGAGCAACGGCCAGCAGCACTGCGGAAAGGGTCGCCAGCAGCGGCGAGGGCAACTGGTGCCCCTGAAAGTGTCGGCCCGCGGGGGCGACCGCCGCAGCTTCAACGGACAGCCTGCCGACTTGTGCTGTTTGCGAGGGGCTGCAGAGGGGACGCGGCGCCGGCAAGGGCAGCCCTTGTGCAAGGGCGGCTCCTACCTCCTCTGTGCCCGAGGTGCGGGATGTGACGATGAAGGCTCCTGCGTGCAGTTGTGCGCAAAGGGAGGGCGCGCCCACGATGTCGGCCTCATGCCGCCTCATGCAGGCCGCTAGGGGTCACATGCGCTTCCGTGCGCATGTCGCTTCCCAAGTGCCGCAGCCTGGCCTGCATACTGCCCTTGCCACACCCGGCTGCTTGTGAAACAGGAGTTGTGGGAAGCGTATGAGTGGCATGCCATGCAACAACGTGACCGATGCCAGTTCATGTTGGTGCACCCCTTGCCCCTCCACCGTGGCTGCCCGGGCTTGGCCCCGGTCAAGCAAGCAAGATTATTTATGTTAAACACTGCCCAGCAGGACAAAAAAGCCAGACCCCGAGCTCCCAACATGTGCAGCGCAAGGGTCGGCAGGGCCGCAAACAGGTCTCAGTGCGTGATGTAGCCGTAGCCGCTGCTGCTTTCGCCGCTGCGGAATGCCCACAGCAAGATCGAGCTGAGCAGGATGAGGCCGCACTGCAGCACGCTGCCCTGCACAGGGGAATAAAGGCGCGGCAGGCAGTTGCAAGCAGGCCACTGCCCAGGCAAGGCAGCGGCCGCCCTTGTCCAGGCTGCCCAGGACAAGCCCTGCTCCCAGGCGACCAACTGCCCGCCCCGCAATGCTCACCACTCCCAGCCCCGCCAGCTCTTTCTGCTGCTGCGCCGCAATGAGGACGGCCACGCTGCCCGCCACCGCGCCTGCCGCAATGAGGAATGACACAAACAGCCAGAGCCGTGCGCGGAACTGCAGCATGAGGAGGGTCGGGCGGGGCTGCGGGGGTGGGTCAGGTGCAAGCTGGCAAGCAGCGCCGCATTTGTATACTTACCTCGCTGCCCCAAAATGCCACTGCTGCCCTCCCCCGTCACCAAGTGGTGCCTCCGTGCTGAAGCACATCCGTGCACCTGGCGCTGCGCTCTGCCCAGAACCAGCCGCACCTCTCCGCCCTCCTCCAGGCTGTCGCCCGCCTCCGCCAGGTCGCGCCGCGGCAGCAGGTTGATCATGACCAGCGCGAGCGTCGCCACAATGCCGGGCCAGTTGTAGCTGAATGGGTAGGGCGAGCCCACCACGGCCTTCTGGTAAACCAGCGCGTCCGCCCAGCACCACCAGCCTGCGGCATCAGGTTAGGAGGCAGCAAAACATCGCCGTCAGGACGGCTCGGGGGTGGGGTGTGCACGCTGCGGCCCCTGGCTGCACATTGGCCTTGACCTTGTGTGCCCCGCAGCGGGCATGCGCCGCACCTGCTCCAAACAGCGCCCCCGCCACGACCGGTCCCCATGACTGCAGCTGCCCCAGCCACCAGTCTGCGAGAACCAGGAGGCACTTTGTCACGGCACAAGAACAGGGCAGCAGAGGGAGCAATGCGTAGCACAGCATGATGGGCTGGCAGGCGGCAGGGCGTTTGAACAGAACGCACCATAGTCGACCTCGCCCTCTATGAACCACCTAGCCAGGTTGAATGGCGCCATCGCGCGGGGAGCTGCGGTCCACAGACAGCAAAGGGTTGGACGCGGAGCGGGGACCAGCGGTGGCGGTGGCAGACGGAGGAGGGCGGCGGCAGGAGCTGGCGCAGGCCTCAGAGCCCCGTACCAGGTTTGGTTCAACGTCTATGGGTGCTGGAGGGAGCAAGGCGGGATGGCGCGGAAGACCCGGTGGCAGGAGGCCGAAAGAGGGCGGCGCAAGGGCCTGTGGCGATTGAAGATGGTGTCGACAGCCGGCAGTAGGCGATCGGGACAGTAGGGGGGGGACTTGGAGCCGCAGGAGGGAGGACAGCCCCCCATGCGGCAATGCGGCTCCACAGAGGAGCTTGCACCGGTGAGACGCGATCCGCAGCTTCGTTGGCGCGTATATATTTGCGATCTGCGGTCTAAGGGAGCGCCTGCGCGGCAGCGGGTTTCTTGGGCCCCGCCTNCCCCAGTCCGCGCGCCCTGCGTCCGGCGCCTTCCCGCGCATCGGATCGGTCTGCAACGNCCAAAACCCTCGAGGCGCCTGCAGAGCCACGGGCAGTAGTTGCGGGCTCCTGTGGCGGGCGCTGCCTAGGGCAGTGGCAGGCCAATCGGGCTGCGGCAGTCGGAGCGGCAGCACCCCAGGGTGTGAGTGCAGCGACGGGCCGCGCTCAAGCGGCCGCCGCCCACCCGCCGCCACCACCGGCAGCAGCGGCTGAACAACTGCCCGGCGGCGTTCCCCTCCGCGCCCGGGCGCCATGAGGCAGGCCAGCAGAGCCATGAGGTGAGGACTGGGAGCGTTTGGTGCTTGTGAGCTGCTGTGCTRCTGGTGCACGTAGGCACCGACGCAGCGGTACACGGCCTCACCCCGCCGCCCCCACCGCCGTGCTCCGACACCCCACAGCAGGGCGCTGTCGCCCAAGC
>JADXDR010000048.1:107885-126863 GCA_025026875.1 Chlorella ohadii | reverse complement strand
ACAATGACGGCTTTTAGACAGTGACTGACCTCCATATGCTCCGGGTTCATAAACTCCCAGATGCCTGCGTAAGGAACATGTGGTGGCACATGGTCAGCAGCGCTACATGCAGGCACGGGCTGGTGGTTGCTGCTCCCTGCCGCTGCTTGATGGCCCGCCAGGCATGGCCAGACAACCACTGTTCATGTTGATCTGCCGACAAACCCTGGACGCAGGTGCCGCCCTGCCAAGCTCACCTCCCACATTGCCGCGGTTGGCAAAATGCACAATCTGGAACTTGTCACAGATGGCCACCCCAATGTTGATGTCTTGCGGCCGGTTGGCGGCAAGCGTGGTGTACAGAACTGCGCAACAGGAGCAGGCGGCGGGGAAGAGGTTCCAGAGCAGTGGCACAGTAGCGAGGCACATGTGGAAGGCACACGTGCTAGCGGCACCGGGCTCAACCATGCAGGCGTTCCAACTGTGTACCTGACAAGCTGTACGTCACGCATCTGGTTACAAACACCGCTCAGAGTCAGCCTGTAAGACAGGGTTGCTGGATCCCCCACCTGGGTTTGCCTCAATCAGCATGCCCTTCCAGCCTGCGTTGTCATGCAGCCACTTGGTATTGCTGATGCTGGCGCCATCGTGTGCTCCAAACTCCAAGTAAAAGCCTGGAGAGAAGGAGAGACTGAGGCAAAGGTATCAGCATTAAGATGGACATTGGGCAGCACTGCTGGCAGCACTGCTGGCAGCAGCCCGCAAGCTGCCGCAGGCAGGTACAAGCTGACTGCTTCAGTGGAGCTGCCATGTGCTGCAACCAGGCAAGACTTGCCATTCCGCTTGTTGTAGTACATGCGCTGCATGAGCCACTTGTCCTCGCCAAACTGGCTGTTCCATGGCACCTGCGGCATGTGCAGGTACGGAAGACCCGTGCGTTTGTCACCGATGCATGTCACCCAATTTTGCTCATCAAATTGCGCAGCCACACGACGCCCATCCACACCGGTGCACCCCACGGCAGCATGCCTGCACTCACGCTCATGTTGACCTTGCCGTCCACCAGTCCTGTGGTTGCGGCAGCGGCGTCCCACGCCCAGCCTGGCACTGACATGGGGATGGTCATGTTGGCCGGCATGTCGCCCCAAGTCGGCCGGTACATGAGCCCAGTCAGCTTCTGGAGCGTTGCCTCATTGGCCTGGCCGGCTGGCCTGTACAGAGCCAGCAGCCCCTACACGGCACGGGATTGGCAGGACGGTCGGTCTTGGCACGGCACCCGACACAATGTGGCACGCAGCTGCTGTGCATTAAGCAACCCGTTAGCCATGCAAGGCTTCAATGATTCGCGCTCACAAACTTGGCAGCACAGTGACCAAGCCATGGATAGCCAAATCATAGGCCGGGCTGTGCTGCAAGGATGGTGGGCGGCGGGCCGCAACATGCGTCCGGCTACCCTCCCATGCTTGCACTCACCAGCGCACAGCAGACAGCGAAAATGGCTAGTGCCGGCCTTGCGCGCAGCCCCGAGCCTTCGGCCTTGGACATCTGCACTGGTGGGGTGCAGGTTATGTGGACATCACCAGCAGCAAAGGAGGCGCAGCCCGAGGAAGGGGCGGCGGCGCACGACACCGCCTACTTGTAGTGAAGTAGTTGTGCCGGTTTGAATTTCCAAGCAGGACCAGCAACAGGGGCGTGCCGGTCTGAATTTCCAAGCAGGAGGAGCAACAGGGGCGTGCCGGTTTTGAATTTCCAAGCAGGAGGAGCAACAGGGGCGGCCGCCTGTTGCCGCTGTGCACACGGATCAACCCACAACTGAGCAGCGGCTGCAAGGCTGGCGTGCGCACCTTGCGACGGTGGTCACGACGCTCGCTTTAGTAGGGCCGCCGCACCGACTGCTGGCCAGCACGCGGCTGCTCGTTTTCAGCCCTTTCACCCTGCAGGAGGAGAGGAGGGACGAGGGGTGCTCCTGCGGCGTGCAGCTGGGCAGATAGGAGGGAAACGGGCTGAGGACGCGCTAGAACGCCTGGTGAAAATGCCGCTGAAGCAATTGAAGCATTCAATTCAATTGGGCCCATGCAGTCCCGTTCAAATTTTGAACCGCCCGTGCCCGCAAGCCGACGCCTATCAGTCGTCGACCTGGTGGACTCAGACAACGAGTCTGAGTCTCAGCTGAAGGTGATTCCGGCTTGCAGTGCTGAGCAGCGGCGAGCAGGCATGGCGGCAGGCTTGGAGGAGGAGCAGATGGACAAAGCGGAGAATGTGCTGTAGCTGAGGACAAGTGCGGGGTGCATGTCACATGCGCGGCGGGATGGCCAGCCTCGATAGCTTGGCAAATGCCCCTCTCTCACACTGCAACCCCTGCTCAACACAATGTGCAGGCCAGCAGCAAGAAGCTGGACCGCTTGTGCAAGAGGGCCAAGCAGCGGCTGTGGCGCAAGACGCCCATCTCCAAGTACCGCATCATCAAGCTGAAGACGCTGGGCTACACAAGGCCCATCCTACCACCATCGGCGGCTACAGGGACATTGTCAAGGACCTGGTGAGCGCTGGGTGCAATGTCAGCTGTCCCTTCGCACCTTGGTTTCTTGCTCACGGCCACGCCCTTCATGCGCACCGCCACCTTTACCCCGGCGCCTGCAGCACTAGTGCAGTGCTGCTGCTGCTACCCTGGCGCCTCCGGAGGTGTATCTAGCACTGCTGCTGCTGCTACCCCGGCGCCTCCAGCACTGCTGCTGCTGCTGGAGTTTCAGCATCTGCCCTCAACCTTGCATTCCCATCAGCATTCCCAACTCCCAAGTCTCAACACACACCGCGCCTTCCACTCCTGCCCAGCAGGTCAAGAACGCCACATGCACCCCGACTGTCAAGACCAAGCTGCGGGCGGCGGGCATCAATTGCAATTCTGTGCCAGTCGACACGCCAGTGACCAAGGCCCTGGAGGCGGCACGCAAGAAGGGCATCAACGTGCCCCAGCGACATCCTGAAGCAGCTGCTGAAGTGAATGCCAGCCAAGCAGCAGGCGGCAGTGCCACCCCAACGGCCCGCGGCAAAGGAGCTAGCAATTTCATTTTCCTCTAACTGACTTGTACTCTACCAACACCAAACCCTGCACCCTGCTGTAGCACCTCCGCAGCACTGCTCCGCGCATGGCAACACACTTCACAGCATCGCTAGGGCATTGCCGCTGCTGTTGGGTGTCACGCGCTGAAGTTGCGCATGGCAATCGCCCTCACATCACAATTGCAGTGCATCAGACAGCCATGGCATGGGGCCACAGCTGGGGCGGCAGGCAGGCGGGGCCTGGACCAACGGTGTCCTTGCCCTGCAGTTGGTTGATTGGCATGACCTCCGCCCTGCACGTGCGCTGCGGGGTTGCTCTCGGCCTCAGGGGCAGGAGTCTCACGCTGGCTTTACCACAATAAGGGGCCTGGAGGATGTCGAAGAGAGATGGGGCCCACAGCGGCAGCGGGGTGCACGCCGCTGCCGGCTAGTCGCTGCCCCTCGTATCCCTCGCATGTCGAAAACTAGGTGTATGCTTCTGCTACCATGCAGCTGTTGGCCCGCCAGCGCAGCACCTCATTGCCAACCTCAACCATGGCAGCTGGGGCGGCCATTGCACAGGGTGGAACTGGAGGGGATATTTCCTCCCTGCTGGCCCCCTCTCTGGCTTGCAGTGGTGTTGCTGCCCAGCTGTCCCAGGACGACAGCAGCCGGGCATGCGTGGTCCCATGCGGCCCCCAAAAAAGAAACCCTGGCAGAGTTAATTTAGAGGATCAGTCAACAGCCACACACGGCACACGTAGCAACTTTGTTGGGCAAGATCGGCTGGACTGGCCGCGGGGTCCACGCACGCCAACACAGCGGCGGCGTGACACAGCGCCGGCAACAGGTGGTGGCTGTCGACCTCTGCCGAGCGGCAGCTCGTCTGCGCTTGCTGGCAGTGCGGCTTCATTCGTGGTTCGCGATCGCTGCGGGGCCGGCTTGCAGCCGTCAAGTTTGCACGCCGGGCGGAAGCAAGTCCGAGTCGGTTGGGGCCGCGATGTCGTTGATCAGCTCGCAGCGATCGAGCACCGGCGATCTGCAGCGCACCGCGTCGGCTAAGCAAGGGCCGCTCACCGCCGCCGCCGCTCAACCGCCGTCCCTGCTCGCACGGCTGACCGCCTGCCTCCAATATGCCTTCCTTAGCATCGCAATTACGCTCTTCAACCGAGCCGTGTTTAGCGTGTGAGTAGGGCAGCTCCAGGTTTCTTGCCTTCGGCGCCGCTTAACCTGCCGTCGCCCCTCGGCCCGCCATTTGAATAGTTTGCATGTTTGCCTATTTGATCTACATGGGTGCCTCCCCCTTGTGGAAGCTGCTGTGGCTAGCATTTGCGCTTGGCTGGCCTGCAGCACCGCAATGCGGCCCAGTATCTTTTTGATGGGGCCAGTCAGTCGCGGTCTCCCTAANCCCCACCCCTTGCACGCTGCATCACCTGCCTGCAGCTACCTGTTCAACTACCCCAGCACCGTCACGCTGCTGCAAATCCTGGTGTCTCTGGTGCTGATGTACGCACTACGGGCTGCGGGCACGATGCAGTTTGGCGGCTTCACACTCCAGGGCGCTCGAAAGGCGAGACCGGGCATGGTTGCTTGGGGTGCCACAATATGCCTTGCTCAGCTGCCGGAGTGCAAAGCAGGGATTCCGGGCCTGCATGACGTACGTCACATCCCATTCCACAGCCTTCTGTCGTGTGCAGGTTGCGCCCCTGGCTTTCTTCTGGTGGCTGTACGTGGTCAGCGGCGTGACAGCACTGCGCTACCTGAATGTACCCATGTACAGGTGCGCCTGGCTGGCTGGCTGCATTGCAGCTGCCCGCGTCGACACAAGGCTGGTTGCTGTGAACTGCCGCACGTGCAGCCAAGCACCCCAACCTGCTGTTGCTGCCGTCCTTGGCCCATGCAGCGTGATCCGGCGCTCCACCACGCTGCTGGTGGTGAGCGGCGAGTTCTGGATGTTCAACAAGCGGCCCACCCGCCGCTCCTTGGCCGCCCTGCTGCTCATGGTCTGTGGCGCGGTGGTGGCGGGCATCACAGACCTGACCTTCAACCTGCCGGGGTGAGTGCTTGAGTGCCTCCCTAGAGCAACACCAGGCGAGATGTCTGGGCAGTTGCCGGCAGGCCTGCCGAGCACAGCACCTCGCCTTTGCAGACCTCAGGAGCACATCTGCCCCCGGCACTAAGGCATTGCACATGCAAGCATTTGGCTCTTGCAAGGCTGCCTGCTTGCTGCCTGCAGGTTTACACAGCCCCACGCTGTTTCCATGTGATTCTGCCTGCCTGCTGCTGCCCCGCAGGTACATCTGGGTGTCCATCTGCGTGGTGTCCACCGCCGCCTACCTGCTGCTCATCAAGAAGCTGCAGGACAGCACCGGTGCGTGGCTCCATGCATCAGATGCCTGTGCACCAGGCTCTTTGGGGGGTGGGGGTTCTTGGACGTTAGGGGGCGTTGTACGCAGGCCCAGGCAAGACACGCACACACCAACCCGCTGAGCGCCTGCTGCTGCCGCTGCCGCAGGCCTGGACCAGAACACGCTGCTGTACTTCAACAACGTGCTGGCGCTGCCGCTCATGGCCGGCTTCATGCTGCTGGCCACCAACGAGGCAGCCGAGGTGGCGCGCTACCCGCAGGCAAGCTTGGCGCCCAGCCATGCTGACATGTTGTGCTGGCTGCCATCTTGCAGGGCTGTGGTGCTGCCGCGCTTGCTTCTTGGCCTCTGACATGTGGCCTGCCACTTGCTCGGCCGCCTGCACTGAACACCCCACTGCCGCTGCTTGGGACCCTTCTGGCACCTCACTTGCGCACATTGCCTTCTTCCTGCCGCGCAGCTGTGGGACCCCCACTTTCTGCTGTTCCTGCTGCTGTCGTGCAGCCAGGCCTTCCTGCTCAACTTGTGCATCTTCCGGTGAGTGGTTGCATGTTGCGCCTGCCCCTGACGCACATTGTCCTGGAAGCCTCACAGCCTGCAGTGTTTGCAGTTCGATACTGGGCAGCCCAGCAGCAGCTGTTGCATGCAGCTGCAGCAGCAGAAGGTCTGTGTTGCTCAAAGATGTCCGTGTGTCGCTGCTCCCGCAACTCGTGTCCTTGCTGCTGCCCCCGCAGCTGCACGCTGGTCAACTCTCCGCTGGCCACCAACGTGACGGGGCAGATGAAGGACATACTGACCACCGCGCTGGGCATGGTCATCTTCCAGGGTGCGACTGCCTGTTCCTGTTGCGTTGTTGGCTGTGCTTTGCCATGGCAGCACCACTGGTGGGCTGCCGTGGCGGCCAGAGCGGTGTGCCACGGCCATGGGTTGAGCTACAAGGTCAACCCAGGGCCGCCGGGACTGCCATGTGGGCCATGCGCTGCCTGCCGCCCAGCTGCCCACACCCTGCCTTGCCCTCTACTCTGGCGCAGATGTCAAGTATTCAGCGATGAACATCGGCGGCATCCTGCTGGGGCTGGCAGGGTCGGTCACGTACTCGGCGGTGTCCTATTTGGAGAGCAGAGCTCCCTCCACAGCAGCGGCAGGCAGCGTCAAGGCAGGCGGCGCCAAGGCAGGCGGTGCCAAGGCAAACAAGGTGCGACTGCCTGGGAGCGACGCTAGCTGTCCATGGGTTGGATGGTCCTGCTTGTGATGGGCGGTGCTGGGGCATTTCAGATGTCGCACCCAACAGTACCCTGTGTTCGCTGGTCGTGCCTACCTGGGCCAATCCCTCAGCTGCTGTCCACCTCCTCCCTGTGGTTGCAGGCGCAGGAAACGCCTCACATCCCGCTGCTGCCGCAGAAGCACGCGGAGCACACAGGCGGCAGCTCCAATGGCAGCGACGCGCAGCCACAGGCCACAATCAGTGCATACCGGCCTTGATCTGATGCCTTCAGCTACAGGAACGGGCCAGGAGCAAGCCGGCCCAGGGTGGGGCAATGACCATACTGTTTGCGTAAGTCGACCTTGAGGTGTGCATCTAAATGTGTGTTTAGTGCACTGCAGTGCTTTTGACCAGCCCAGCCAAGTCCCCAAGCATGCCCCCCTGCCTGCCTGCTGAACCTGCTGCTTCTGAATTGCACCCTGCTATCCTGCATGTATTCTTATTTTGTTGGCCCCTTTTCAGCACGCATTGCGAGCTGCAGCTGTGCAAATGGCAGTCAGGCTTGCCTGAAACCAGAGAGCACATAGGAACAGCGGGTGAAGGTGTGGGCCTTTCCGGCATACCGAGGGTGCGTTCCATCTCACATGTTCACTGCTTGCTCAAACGCCCTGTGACCATGTGTCATGCCATGCTTACAGAGTCAGGTGACAACTCAAATTCTCGACAGGATGCCGTTGGAGTGTGGCAGTGAAGGGTGCAGCCGCGTGTGCCGCGGGCGGTGGGAGTGCGGGGTGGAGGCTGGGTGTTGATGAGGCGCAGGCCGGAGCAACTGGTGCTTGACTGGAAAGAAATCAGAATGCAGGCCGACAAGGCGCAAACTGTGAATCGTACACTAGAAGCGTTAGCGGAACATGAGCGCGTGCATGGCTGCATAAATAGAGGGGAAAGTGGATGCAGGCCAGCAACGCGCTGGATGCACTGTGTGGAGGTGATGCAGCGTTTTGCGAGGCGTAAGAAATCAGTAGAAAAGGGCAGATGTACCAGCTGATGGCCGCGCGCGCGGCAAGGGCACATCGGTTGTGTGGAAGATGCAGATGCATGGGACTCGTACTGGTGCAAAATTTCACGAATTGCAATGAGGCGCGGGGAAGTACGCCAAAGGGGACGGAAGGAATGCTGCATGATGCATGCTGGTTGTGTGCGGAGGAGGCATGGCATGGCGGTGTGAATTGCTGCGGCGCCGATTGTTGGGGCCATTTGTGTGTGTGTGTGAGTGTGCGCATGTGTGTGATTCAACGGGGGTCAGAGGCGGCCGCATACAGAGCCGTGAAGAAAAAGAATAGCAGGTCCCTTTGTGGCAAGGGACGGGCCTGAAGATGCGTAGCAAATGGAAGAATTGGACGGATGAGTTCACCAGCGGCGAAAAAGGGCGAAGGCACTCTAGCTGCGAGTGCCGCGGCCTGCTGGTCGGTTTGCTGTGCTGGATTGATGGCCGGCTTGCAGCAGATGGGTGCCATGGTTTGTGTTTCTGAGCATGTTAGTGGCCGTGCACAAATGCCAGGTCACTGCTCACGAGGCAGGATGTCGTCAAAGATGCTGCCCGCCATGAGGTTTCCCAGGCTGCGAGGAAGCAGGGGACAGCCAACAGGTGCTCAGGTATCCAGCCCAACGGCATGGCAGATGAGATAGAGGGCTGGGTGCGACTCAGGTGTCCGCAAACATGAAGCAAGCGCCCAGTGCATGGCATGCTGGCCCCTGTGCCCAGCTGCCACCACTCACTCATGCGGGCTGTCCCCCATCAAGCTGAGCAGCTGCGCCTCGCCGGGCAGGTCGGGCATGCCTGGGCCGGCAGCGGGGCGGGGCGCCTGAAACAGGGCGGCCTGTGCCCCATGCGTGCTGAGCCGCATGAGAGGCGCCTGCTGGTAGGCTGCACTGGGCAGCAGGCCCAGCCGNCCAGCAGCAGCCAGGCCCGCTGCCACCAGCCGCGCGTCAGCATGGCGCGCCGCGGCCGACTGGTACGCGGTCCACTGCATGGCCTCCACTGCAAGCGCTGCCATGCTGCCGGCCAGCTGTGGGGCCATGAACGGCAGAGGCCACGCTGCTGCAGGCGGCGCTGCCTCTGCTGCCACCGCCTGAACCTCGTAGGCCTCAGGCGNCAGCAGTGAGGCGGCCTGCTGCCCGGTGCTGGCGCTGGACTGCAGCTCTGCCCAGGAGGGCGAGCACCCGACAGATGACGGCTGCGCAACACAAGGCTTCCGCGGAGGCCCCTGAGCGTGCCACAGTGCAGGGGCAGCGGGGGTGGGCGCGCGTGGCACCGCGGACGCGCCTGCCCCGCCATGGGTGATGGCATCTGGCAGGGGCCCGCGGCGCCCAGCAAACGGGCTCGAACTGGCGGGAGGCAGGTGCCTTGGCCGCACCACGCGGTATCCCTGCAAAGGGGTGGTGGCTGTGACACAACATTAGTGCCGGCGGCATCAACCAGCAGGCAAGCAAACAGGCTGCCTGAACAGTTGAGGTTGTGGCAGCAGTGGGCAGCCTTGGACAGTGACAGCAGCGAGCCCTCACCCCAGGGACTGGCGTCACGACTGCCCTGCTGCCTGCTCCAAACATGGCATCCGCCCCAGGCAGACCGACACTGGTAGTGGCCGATGGGGCCAGCGTGGGCACCACCGCTGCTGCTGCTCCCGGCTGGCTACGGGCCTGGTGCGCTGCAGCAGCCGCCCGCAGCTGGGAGGCAAGGTCGGCGCAGCGGCTGCCTTGCGGCAGCGGCAGCGGCAGCGCAGCCGTCTGGGCCAGCGGTGCGCGCTGCTGCCGCCGCACAGCTGGTGCTGCTGTGAGTGCGGCACCCGCATCTGAGACCTGGCGTCCAATGGATGGCTGGGTGGCAGCTGGCGCCATGCCTGTTGCGCTGAATGCTGTGGGAAGCAGGGGCTGTGGGCTGCCACTCGACAGCAGCGATGCCGCTGCATGCTCATGCGGTGCACTGCCAGCGCAGCACGCGGTTGCTTTTAGGCAGACAGGGGCTGAGGCCGCGGTGGCTGTCGCTGCAGGCGAGGCAACCGGCTGCACCTCGCGCTTGGTGAAGCCGGCGCCACTGTCCACTGGCGGGGCCGTGCTGGGCTCGCCGCGGCTGCGGTGCGCCACCTGGCAGGACTGGGAGGGCGTGCCGGCTGCCGGCAGCGAGCCATCAGCAGAGGATCCCCCTGTGCCTTGGCTGGACAGGTCTGCCCATCTGTGCACGGGGAGGGGAGAGGCAGGTGCAGTGTTGCTCGCAGCACGCCATGCAGGTGGGCGGCAGCAGGCAGGGAGCAGCAGCAGTGGCGACAGTGGCAGAAGCGCTGGCCGACCACAGCTGCTCACCCCTCCCAGTCTGCGGGAAGCGTGACCTCCAGCGGGATGCGGCCTGCCCCTGTCGGGGCATCGTTGTTTGCCAGCACCCTGTGGCAAGGGGTCAGGGTTGAATGGTAGCAAACTAGTCGGCCTTGGGCGGCCGCATGCAAAGCCTGGGTGCAGGGCACTGGGTCACGACCTGCACAGGTCAGTGCGCCCCTCAACCCTCCCACCTCTGCCCGCATGGCTCACTTGATGGGCGGCGACACCGCGGTGGCCAGCAGGCGCCCAGCAGCCTGGGGCTGGGCCGCAGCTGGGGGGCCCTGCTCTGATGCCATGCTTCCCTCGGCGCTGTGCGCGCCGCTGCCGGCAGACGCAGCCGGAACGTGGGGCGCCCCATCATAGATGGCGGCCACCAGCCGGAATGCTGTCGCCCGCACATGTGTGCACGCCTCGTCGATGGACACGTACATGGGCCGCAGGTCCTGCAGGGGAAAGGAGGAAATGCAGCAACGGATAACGATTCGGTCATGCGCCTGGGAAGGCCTGTGGTTGCAGGATGCTGAGGACTCCTGAATGTGCCTCTCCTGCTTGGCCCTGCGTGCCCAATGCACCCACCTTGGCTGCCGATGGAGCAGCGGCGGTGCCGTCCAGCAGCCGCTTGCCCAGGCTGCTCAGCCGTCGGCTGGTGGCCAGCAGCGGCCCCTCGCAGCCCTTGGCGCACTGAGCCCGCGAGACAAGGCGCCTGCATGGCAAGGAGAACATCAAAGAATGAGATTGCTGTCAGTCAGTGAGGCTGTTCGCCATGATTCCGTGCACCAGCAGCTGACCTTCCACACGGATCGCAAAACTACCATTGCCAAACAGTCCGCGGGAGTGCAATGGGTGCATCTGCAGCCTCACCAGGCGTTCTGCGTGCCGCTGCCGCCCTCCTTGTCTGCATCCACCAGCCGAGGCGCGTCGTGCACCAGGAACAGGCGGCACAGCAGGCTGCGGCCCGTCAGCTCCAGATGGAATGTGATGCTCGACTCCTGCCGGGTCAGGGCCAGGCAAGTAGATGTAAAGGAGGGGCTGGCGAGGAACACAGGGGCCAGTATTCGGCGCTTGGCCAGAGTTGGGGCATGGCCTTGCTTGCTTGCTTGCTTGCTGCATTGCATTGCAGCGCGTCCACACCTCTGCCAATTGGTCCGTGCTGGCCGTTGCGGTTGTGTGGATGCACTGCTGCACGGCGGCGGTGCGCCCACTCCCATCTGAAATGCTGACGGACACGACGTTGTAGCTCCTCCTTTTCTTATTGAGCTTGTAGCACCTGAAAGGGGTGGGTGGACCAATGCAGGCAAGTGGGAGGGTGGGCTCTGCACAAAGTAGAAGCCTTCAGACGTGTGGCCGCAACAACTCTGCCGGCGGGCCCTCCACTCCGGTACGCTTTGCCCACCAGATGCACTGTGTGGGCATCCAACTCGCATATAATGACGCAGAAGCGCTTCTGTAGCAGCGCAGCGTGCGCCCGCTGGCCAGCGCCGAGCACCCAGAGCGCACCTGACAGGGGTGGCCCCGCTCAGCTGCTTTGTCTGCGAAAATACAGTGAATGTGTTCAATGCAATGGCCGATAGGCCGTCGGAGCAGCACAGCGACATACGCAGCTCGTCCTCCTGCCGCACCAGCCGCCCGCCCGCTGCACGGGTGGTTTGAACGGGGAAAGGTCGCAGAGCTTGATGCAAGTGCGGGGTGCATGGATTCGCAAGCCCGCGCGCCATCTTTACCACCTTATGACTGCTGCTGGCAGCTGCCGAGCGGCGGCCAGCTGCGAGGCGCGCCACACAATCAGGGATACTGCCCCTCTCATCACCATGGAGACCCACACTGAGTAGTCTGGACCTCACTTGCAATCCGACGGCTGTTCAGGTGGACAGGCCAGGGTGGGGATGCCCTGCCGCCCACACCCACCGTGCCGAGCTGCCGTTGCAGGAACGCATGCAGCGCAAGCGAGGGTTGTGAACAGGGATGTGGTTTGTGTGGNCAAAAGCAGACATGACCAGACACAGAGGGCACAAACAGACCAACCGAGGAAGCATGCAGAAACAGAGAACTAACTAGACAGCAGCAAGGGTCGCACCCGCAACGGGTGCACCACAGAGCATCACACCTTGACAGGCAGGCCTGAAAAGTCGTGGCAAAACATGCGCCAGCATGTGCAGCTAGTGCGCATCAGAGCAGCCCAGCCTGCGCCGCCACGCGAGCGGTGCCGGACAGCAGCCCGTTTGCCAGTGCGGCCAGCCCGCTGCCCATGCTGGCCGTGCTACCAGTGCGGCCAGCACTGCCGCTGGCCTGCCAGCCGTCGGGCGAGGGTGAGGCAAAGCCGGGGGCGTTGCTCAGCCGGGAGGGCGCCAGGCTGCCGCCTGCACGCGGTCAAAATGGAGGTCCTTGATGCGGCACACCCGATGCACGCTCTTACCGATCAGCAGTAATACAGGCAGAGGCGATGCTCAAATCTGCATGAAACTGGCCACCAGCTTGCCGGCACAGGCCGCCCTACACCGGCAGCATGCCCCACCCCACTACACAGCCGAGGTTAGCGCACCTGTGATCCAGCGGTGCTGCAGCGCTTGGTCGGGTGTCATCCTGCGGGCCGGGTCCCACACCAGGCAGCGCTGCGGGCAGCAAGGGGGTGGGTGCATGGGGCGAGACAGCTGGGGGCACGGAGAGCACCAAATGAATGGCCGTGCGCTGCCATGCACGCCTGGCCCAACTGCCTGCTGGCCAAGGAATTGCCAGGTGGCATCGCAGCACAATCCTGCTGGTATGCTGCGGGCAGCAGGCACACCTTGAGGAAGTCGATGAAGGAGGCGTCATCGCAGCCGCCCAGGGCACGCTCCATGGTGCGGGCTGCGCCACGAGGCAGGGCGGAGCTGGTACAGTGTGGACTTGCGGAGCGCATGCAGGGACTCAGCTGAACACACAGCTCGCGGTGCATGCATGCATGCGCATTTGTTTGGGTCGTTGGCAGCGCTCACAGGAGGGCCGGTGCGTCTTGCCGCAGCTGTTGGGTGGGCAGGGTAGCGGTGCAAACGTGGCTGCGGAGCAGGGAGAAGAATGCCAGCCATTTTGAGCAGGAGGCTCCAGTTTGTAGGCATTTCACATGGATGTGGTATGCGCTGGAAGGGCGCACCCTCCTGTTTAGCCAAGCCAGGACTTCCCCCCACTGACTGGTGTCAAAGAAGAGGTTGGCGCGGGACGCGGCCTCCACCAGCGAGCGCGGCGGCGGCCCCAGCAGCTCCATGATGCACGCCAGCTGCTCCTTCTCATCCTCGCCTGCAGCAGGGGAGCCACAGTAGCACGGTGAGCCAACAGCACAAGTTGAGGGAGTGGTGCGCACAGAAGCATGACAGCTGGGCTGCGCATGCATGCCACACTGGTTTGCAGCCAGCACCTCCACAGCACAGCACGCATCACTTACCAGGGAAGATGGGCTGGCCCGTGAGCAGCTCGGCTAGGATGCAGCCCAGGGACCACATGTCGATGGGCGGACCGTACGGCAGGCCCAGGATGACCTGCACACACGGAGGCCGGAAGCGACAGGTCAGTTACAGTGGGATGCCAGAGCAAACTGTCTGGACACTCCCAGCCCCACCTCGACCCCATCCAATCCCAACCGCCCACCTCTGGCGAGCGGTAGAAGCGCGACTGGATGTAGGTGTACATGCTGGCAGACGGAGTGGCGGGCGGTGACATGTCAGGGGGCAGCAGGGCGGCAGCGCCAGCCTGAGGGGCGAAGGGCAGATTGTGCACTACCCGCACCCACCTGCCCACGGGCCCACCAGCTGCATGCTGTACAGCTATACACTCACCGCTTGTCCACGTAGCAGCTGCTGCCAAAGTCGATCACCTGCATCACGAAAGGCCTTGGTGCACACTGGTTGGACAGGAGTGGCGGCACCAGGCCACAGACCACAGGAGGCCCCGCAGCCATGCATGGAGCCCACCTTGACGGCCGTCTTGCCGCGCTCCTTGAGCAGCACGTTCTCCGGTTTGAGGTCGCAGTGCACCACTTGCAGCCTGTAAAGGCGATTGCAGGGGCATGGGGTAGGTGCGGGGCTTGGAAACACCGGCCTTGGAGTGGCATATGACATGCATTATTAAGCTACACACCTCACACACGTGAGCACGCAGGCTCTTGCACTAAACAAGCAGTTTCCCGCGCACCTGAGCAGGAACCGCAGGGTCACCAGCACCTGCTGGGCCACGCGCCGCACTACCGCCAGGCTGCTGCCCTGCAACATCACGGGGCGCACAAGCAAAACATTGATGGAGGTGCTGGTGAGGCAAGCACACAACATGCCTGCCCCCAGGCCAGGCTGGCCTGCCTCCAAAAACCCAACCGCAAACCCCACCTGGAAGTTGCAGGCCTTGATGTACTCGTACAGGTTGATGCCCAGCAGCTCAAAAGTGATGCACAGGTGGCCCCTGCAACGTTGATGGTGACACCAAGCAGGGCCCAGCTAATGAGCTGATCAGAGCAAACTAAGGCATCGCATTTCGTGCCACTTGCCATCTCCACCTGAAGGTGAAGCATCCCCACCTGAAGGTGAAGCTTTCGTAGGTGCGGACAATGTTTACAGTATCATCAGGATCCTGCGACAGGGAGCGCGGTGCAGGTGGTGTATGCAAATATCGCTAGCTTCTTTGACAGCGGCAGGTCAACCATGCAGTATGCAAGTGCAACCCCACCTGTAGCAAGTTCCCATGAGACCCAGTCCCACCTGCTCGCGCAGCAGCGCCAGGATGGCCGCCTCCACCGCCGCCTGCTTCTGGAAGCGCTTCTTGTTGCGGATGATCTTGAGGGCCACGTCGCTGCCCGTGCGGTGGTCCTTGCAGCGCAGCACCTGCACGCAGTTGGACGCACGCAGGGAGGAGACGCGGTGCAGTCACAGCACACAGCAGGCAACTTCCTTTGTGCTGGCTGCAAAGCCACTCCACCCAACTCCTTCAGAACATTTCCCTGCAACAGCCCTGGGCGCGCGCCTGGCCAAAGCTGCCGCGTCCCAGCGTGCCCAGCACCTCGTATCGATACGAAATGTGGTCCCCCACCTGCACAGTGGCGGGAGGAGGGAATGGCAACCTGCTGAAGGTGGGCAGCCTTTGCTAACAAGCCCCTGGCAACCCACTGACCCACCGACCATTTTGCTGTGAGACTGCTGCTTCCAAGCCTCTGTGCGACCGTATGATACCAGCGCAGCATGCTCAGTAGCAGCGCACCACTGTGAGGTAGTCGCCCCGCGAGTCGTCATAGCCCCCGTTNGGCTCGCTGCTGCACTTGTCACCTGCACATGCAGGACAGGTGTGACCGGAAGAACTTCAGCACCAGGCACACCGTTTGCGCTGGCCAGCCCAATGCAGACAGTCAAAGCCCAGCAGCCGCGCTCACCCTTGATCTTGCCGGTGCCGGGCCTGCCCACAAACCACACGTGCTGGTAGGACAGCACCTCGCTCTGCTCGAAAGCAGTCAGCAGGTGCCCCCACTGCCGCAGCGCTGTGGCTGCTGTAACTGGCCGCCGCTCGCCCTCGGCTGGTGGGGAAGGAGTGGGCACCGCTGCCGGGGCTGCCACAGACGGCGGTCGGCTGCTGCTGCTGCTGACCAGCGGAGCCAGCAGCCCTCCAGCCGACGGCGGTGCAATGCCAGGAGGCTGGTAGCTCAGGCGCCGCGCTGCTGGCCCTACCGATGCACTCTGCTGGAAGCCCAGCACGGGCGGCTCGGCCTGGGGTGCAGCAGCCAGCGAAGCACGGCGGGAAGCCGCTGCCGCTGCCGCCGCCTGCTGATGCTCCAGCTCCTGCTGGCGCTGCAGGTCATACACAGACACCTCCTCAGCCACTGCCGCCACAAGGTCCAAGTCGCTCATGGACACCGGCAGGCCCAGAGCGCCATGCTGCTGCTGCTGCTGCCGCGGGGACTGCTGCGGCGAGCACACCATGCCAGCGGCAGCGTACGGTTGGTGCTGCATGGGTTGCGGCTGGTGCGGGGAGCCCTGCTGTGCATACGGCAAGGCAGGCAGCAGCTGCTCTGCGGTGGTGGCCGGTTGGCCGGCTGGCAGCTGAAAGACCGCCTGGCCTGGCCCAAAGGCGCCCTGCTGCACCTGCTGCATGGCCGCCGCCTGACTTGCATAGGCAGCCTGCCCTCCTTGCAGCTGCTGCCTCGGCTGCTGGCCTCCAAATACAGGGTGCAGCACCTCCTCTGATCGGCGGTGCACAGCCCTGATGGCATCAGCATCTGCCGGGCCTGCAAACAAGGAGCAGATGTACATGCAACAGCAGCTTCAGCCAGAGCGCACCTCCAGCAAAGATCCACGCTTGGCACACCATGCACTGCCTCTGGAAAGCCCGCCCTGCAGAGCCACAAATCATCAATGCCATCCTGCATTGACCACTTGCCTGGCTGAGGCACGGCGGCTAGCTTTTGCGCAACAGTGGCACCCTGCAGTGTGGCTGGGAACCCTCCTGCCTCAAGAGACGCGCCGCTCTGCAGCTTTGCAAACTGTGCCGTGATGCTGCCCTGGCTGTACAGGAACTGCTGCTGTGGTGCCTGGTATGGCTGCTGCTGTGGCTGCTGCGGAGGCTGCTGCTGCACAGCTGTCGGTCCCTGATGCGGCAAGTGCGACTGCACGGGGACCTGCTGGACTGGCACAGCGCCCATAGGTGTGGCAGCATAATAGCTGCAGCTCAGCTGATGGGCTGGCTGCACATCTAAGGCCTGGCCAGGCACCCCTGATGGTGTGAAAGCCAGCTCCGTGCCGCCAAAGGCCGCAAACAGGTGCCCGGCATCGTTTGGCTGCTGCTGCACCTGCTGGGGGTACGCCGGCTGCTGCTGCACCTGCTGGGGGTACGCCGGCTGCTGCGCCTGCAGCAGCTGCTGCTGCTGTGCCTGCTGCTGCTGCATGCGCTGCTGCGCCTGCTGCTGCGCCTGCTGCTGCGCCTGCGTTGCTGCTGCTGTGAACGCCACAGCATCGCGCCCAAGCGGCGAAGCCTGTGCATGCGGATGCTGCGGCTGGCCACCTGCTGTCACATAGCGGGGGCTGCGCGGCGAGGTTGCCATCAGCCTGGCTGCACGGGGTGTGAGACCAGTGCTGCTGGTGGGGCTATCCACCTGCATAGCTCGCCCCACCACACCAGCTGTCATCCGCAGTGCCCGCCCGCGCTGGCCGCTGAGCGGCACGCCTGTCGCGGTGCCGCCAAGCTGCGCTGCGCCCGGCTGCACATGGAACTGCTGCTGCTGTGCCGGCGGCAGGTGCAACTGGCTGGCCAGCACCTGCGCCTGGAGTTGCTGCTGCTGCTGCTGCCTCTGTGCTGCATGCTGCTGAGCTACTTGGTGTGGCTGCTGGGATTGACGGGCAGCTTGCAGGCGGGCTGAGCGGGCGGTTTCCACGGTGGGCAGGCCCTGAGAAAGGCGGGAGTACACATCATCCTTGCTGCCACCCCTGGCGCTGGGCAGTGCTGCCTGCTCCGCTGTGTGCTGCACCGGCTGGTCGCCGCGCAGTTGCCCCACAGCTGCAGCAGCCAACTGACTGGCGTGCGCCGCGCGCTCGGCCTGCGCATGATTGGCAGGGCCGCGGGCGGACGTCGGCCCCAGCTGTAGTGGTGGCAGGTTAAAGGCTCCGCTGGCGGCCGTGGCCTGTGGCTGAACCGCTGCCGCCCCACCGCTGCCGACATGGTGGCGCCGGGCAGTGGCTGGCAGCGCCTGCAGGTACGGACTAACTCCTGGCTGGCGCGCGCTGGCCGGCAGCCYCGCTGCTGCTGGCTGCTGCTGCTGCTGCTGCTGCTGCTGCTGCTGCTGCTGCTGCTGCTGCCCACCGCCAAACACCTGGGGCAGGCGTGAGCTGAGGAAGCCCCGTCCCGCTGCAGTTTGAGACTCCTGGCCGGAGCCAAAGCCGGCGGTCACCGCGCCGCGGGGGCTGGGGCGGCCGCTGTGGGTCGGCACCACATAGCGGGCCTGCTGCTGGTACAGCTGGTACTGCTCGGAGGTGGGCTGTGGSGCCGGCTGGAACTGCTCACCCTGGACAGCCAGCCCATAGTGCTGCACCGATGGCCCAGCCAAGCGGATGCCCTCTGCATTTTGGGAGGCGGCATGCAGGAGAGATGGTGTGGCAGGGAGGCAGCTACGCATAGCTGAGGCAGCCCCTGGGCACAATGGCGGCCAAGGGATGCAGGTCCAAACTCTAAACTGAGCGCACCTGTGGTGGCATCAACGTTCACCACGCGAGGGCTTGCCGCCCCCGTTTTGAGTGCCACATTCTGCTGCTGGGCGGCTGCAGCTGCGGCTGCGGCAGCCTGCTGGTGGTGCAGCAGCTGCTGCTCCTGCTGCGCCGCCGCCTGTGCCTGCGCCTGCTGGCGGGCCGCATGCTGGAAAGCGGCGTCTGCGGCGCGGCGGGGTGTCGTCTGAGCCTCGTGGTTGCGAGACACCTGCGCCGCAGCGCACAGATCAGGTGGGAAACGGGCCGTGGCAACAGGTTGCTAGGCCGCTGCAGCCCGGCTGTGAAGCTCAAGCACCCAGAAGCAATCAAGGCCAGCAGACAAAGACATGGTTCCTTCCCACCGCCAGCACACATGCGCACGCACGGCGCAGCACGCACCTTGGCGAGGTTGAGCATGGGCGGTGCTGCCGAGTATGGGCTGCTGCTAGGCGCCAAGCCACACGGCTGCCCCTGCTGCGGCTCGCAGGCAGCACCCGCCATGCCAGCGGCGGCGGGTCCACCCCCCATGCCCATGTTGACAGGCAGGMTCTGGTAGGCGGCCGCCGGGTGCGGCTGCGGCTGCGTTCCGRTGCTGTAGTACATGGCGTGCAGGCTGGGGAGAGGGCACGGGCAGGGCTGGGCTGCGATCACAACGCCTGGGGCGCTGCGCGAGCGCTACCAAGGAMGAGTGCCGGTTTGCCTAGCCCCTGCTTGCGACGGGCCTGGTGCCGGCAACAGCAGGATGGCAGGGAGGGGAGAGCAAAGGGCAGTCAGGCGTGGCTGGAGTGTGACAGGCGGGCCCGTCGGGCAACCAGCGCTCGTGCTGCTCGGCGGCCGC
>JADXDR010000048.1:58190-107830 GCA_025026875.1 Chlorella ohadii | reverse complement strand
CGGCACGCTTGGCACACCTCTCCACCCTGCCTACCCTGCAGCCAGCACCTGCAGCCCCTGCCCTGGCCACTGCAGCGCCCGGCGGCCTCCTTGGCCAGGTGTGCAGCTTGGGCGGCAGCCCCGGCGAAGCTCGCCCCCTGGGCTCACGCTGCGGCGCACCCGGGCCCCAACTGCGCACCTGAGAGCCGCCTGGGGCGCCTAAGAGCGCCAGGCTCAGCGGCAGCGCATAAAGAAGAGCGGCCGGCCAGAGGCGGCGCCTTGGAGGACGCGGGCGCACAAATTTGGGGACTCCAAGCCGCCAGGGTCGTGATGGGAGGCGTGGTGGACGAGGCGGGCCGGCCGAAAGTGGCGGGCCGAGACTAGCCCGGTCCAGGGCACACACCGGCAGAATGCAGACGATCACACCCGGATCAGAGGCGGGGAGGCAGCAGGAGGCGCGGAAACAGCGCAGTCTGGCAGCAAATGCGCCTGCCGCGCCCGCCGCGCCGCCGCCGGTCGCCGCCGCCGCTCTTCAGGCAGCCTCCCGCCTTGCCCGTAAGCTGTCCTGAGCGTCTGCAACCATGAGCCGGAGCGCGATCATGCGCTCCATCCGCCTGGGCGGCGCGGCGCCCGTGCCGGCCGCGGGCGAGGCGCCGCCGCCCATCGTGCCCCGCGAGGGCGCCCTGGAGCAGTACGGCAACACCACCACCTACAACCTGGAGCCCGTGCTCGTCCAGAACATCAAGCGCTCGCTGTTCTGGGAGCGGCGCGCCCAGTTCATCGCGGACGTGAACGAGCTGATCGACGTGATCTACGACGAGTGAGCGGGCGTGGGCGCACGCCGCACGGGCGGCCGTTGGGGCCGCCGGGCGGCAGCGAACGGCGGCGGCAGTTTGCTACGTTGCCGCTCTTTGCTCATGCCCTTTGCACCCAACGTGCCCGCACCACACAACTGCAGAGTTTCAGACGTGGAGCCGTGGATGAGCGGCAATGCGCGGGGTCCCTCCACCGCCTTCAACCTGCTCTACCGTCTCGGCCAGGTGTGCGGCAGCGTGGTCTCGCCGCTTCTTTCTCAACTGAAGTGGAAGCAGCTGATGATGCTGCATTAGGCAGGATGCATGGCCACCTCGTCCCATGCTTCTCCTCGCACCTGCTGATGCAGCATCCCAGCCTCTCCACCCACCATGCCGCAGCTACAACCCGATCCGCGCGAGATCCGGCAGATGCTGGACCACAAGGACTCGCCCTACATCCGCGCGGTGAGGCGGATGGCGGGCAGTCACGTTGTTGCGGGCTGCATGAGAGGTTGGGCGCGGAAGCGTGCCCTGGACGGCCAGGCAAATCGTGCCTGCCCRCCCCAAACCATGCCCGCCCACCCCGCCCTGTGTGCAGGTGGGCTTTCTGTACTTGCGCTACGTGTGCGACCCCCGCAAGCTGTGGAACTGGTACCACAAGTACTTGCGCGACTCAGAGGTGCGGACCATGCAGTGCTGGCCTGAATTTTGCAGCAGAGCATAATGCAGGAGAGAGCATCATAAGTGGCGGCCATTGCAGGCTTTGGCACACAATGGCAGCTGTMAGGGCTGCGCCCTACTGCCGTAGTCATTCTGTGGTACCGTGCACCCTGCCTCAAGCCTCCCTTATTCCGCCATCCTCGGCCCTGCCGCAGGAGTTTGACCCCTCGCCGCAGGGCCAGGGCTGCACAGTGACGATGGGCGACTTTGTGCGGGACATCATGCTGGACCAGGTGGGTGCTGCGCGCTGCGCCCGCCCCTGCACATGTCCTCGTGCCCTGGCATGGGTGCTTCAAACCAGCTGGGAGCAACTGGACATCCCATGCCAGCGGCTGGCAGCAGTGGTTTCTGCTGTGGTTAATTCGGGTGCGGCCCCCTTCAAGCCAGCTTCCTGTCGATGCTTTTGCATGCATTGAGGATTTTTCGCAGAGCAATGGGTTTGCATATCACTGCGTTATGTTGTTTGGCTCTGCGTTGACCTGCCCTTGAGCACCCATGCTATGCGGTTAGTGTTTTGTCACACTTCCAGACTCACGACAGCCCGCTGCCTGCTCTGCCTGCCCCTGCCCCTCCNGCCCGCCTGCTTGCAGGTGCGTGGCTAGCACCTGGCACCGGGATGGCACCCCTGGCTGCATGCAGTGGGTACATACCTGCCGCGCCTGCCTGCTGCCCTTGGCCTGGCTGCTTTGTTGCGCTGCACAGCATGCCTGCACAGCGCCAGCAACGGCATTCCACGTGCGTCATGCTGCTCACCTGAGCGGCGCCCGCGCGCCGCGCCCTCCCCCTTTCTGCCTTTCTGCAGTTCTACTTTGAGACCATCTTCCCGCGAGTGCCCAAGCCAGGTGCAGCATTGCACGCGTGCTTTGCCCGCTCGCTCAGCCCTGCATCCTGGTGCCGCCCTGATCGATTCTGCCCAGCAGCAGCTTCAGTGCTGTGGCAATCCTACTCACGCTATGTGGTTGGAGGCTCACTCTTGTGCCTGTGCAGTGCATGACGACATTGTGGAGAAGCTGAAGGAGATGGACCTGCCCGCCGCCGCCAAGGGCAACGCCGGGCAGGGTGCGTGAATGCCTGCTGCCATGCGGGGAGCGCTGGTTTCGTTGTTCCTGTCTGCTCCATATTGCGGCCCACTTTTGTGTGCCAGCCAGCACCCAGGACTCTTGCACCCCTGCCGCGCCTGCAGGTGGCCCCGACCGGCGCGGCGTGGGCGAGGGCGGCGGCCGGCCCGCATCCGTCAAGGCATCTTTGTCGGTGGCATTCGGTCAGCGCGCCCCCAACCGCGCGGGTGCACGCGAGCAGGGACGCGGCATGGGTGCCGAGCTGCAAGGTGGGGAGGTGCAGGCAGAAAGGGTTGGATGGTGGGGAGGCGGCAGCCCAGAAGTGCAAGCCCTCCTCTTCCTGTTGCGTCCCCTGCTACTTGAAGTGTGCGCTTCCCCAGGCTTCGTGCTCGCCATGCTCGCCATGCCTGCAGTGGGCAAGAGCAGCGGGCGCGAGGAGCGGCCGCGGGACCGCAGCAGGGACGAGCAGCGCGAGCAGCGGCGGGACGACTACAAGCGGCGCAGCAGGAGCCGCAGCAGGGAGCGGTATGACCGCGACCGGCGGCGCGACGACAGGTGGGGCAGCAGCGCCTGTTGTGGCTGCTGACCGCTCAGGGTTGGCTGCTGCCCTGTACCTGGCTTTGCCAAATGGAAATACCGTCGCGCCTTTTCTGCACAACAACCTCTTGAGGGATGGTTGGCCACTAGCGCTCACTGCGGGCATGCTTTTGTTGTGTCCGCCACAGGGACGATCGGCGGCGCGATGACCGCGACCACCGCCGCAGCCGCAGCAGGAGCCGAGACCGGTGAGTTTGCACTGGCTGCACATCGACTCGGCGGTTGCATCGCTGTGCATGTGCAACAAACATGCATGATGACGCTGAAGAACACAGTTCTTGCTGGTGGCTCTGATCATCCATCGTGGTGGTTGTAACTGCTCGCAGGTATGACCGGCGGCGCGATGATCGTGGCTACGATGAGCGGCGCGGCCGGGACGACAGGTGGGCGCTGTCATGCTTGGCAGCCAGCGCTTGCTGTGCAATTGTTGTATGCCAGCTGCATAAGTACGTCGTCACCAAGCCTCGAACCTTTGCACATGTACGATGCAGGGATTACGACAGGCGGCGGGACGACCGCGATCGTGATTACCGCCGCCGCAGCCGCAGGTGGGCAGATGGATCGAGTCGCCGTTGATGCATTGGGGCAAATGATGGACAGTGGCCTACATTGAATCTGTCAGGACTGCAACCATCCCATGCATCTGTCCCTCCTGCTTTGCTCCGTTGTCACAGCCGCAGCAGGGACCGGCGCGATGACCGGCGGCGCGACGATCGCCGCCGCAGCCGCAGCAGGGACGGGCAGCGCAGCGGCAGCCGCGACGCGCGAGACGTGTTCCGTGAGCGTGCGGCACCGGCCCGCGTGGACGGGGACCGGATCAAGGACGCCTACCTGTGAGCTGCTACAGTACAGCCTTGCTAGTTGCTGCTGCTGGCGGGCAGCCAGGCTGAGCCAACAGGATGCACGGCCCATGCAAATGGCTCACTTTCACATGTTGCTGGCCTTCCTGCCTCCTGTCTGCTTTCATTCCCGCTGCTTGCTTTGTACCATGCCTGACCTTGCCATGCTCTGCATGTTTGGCCTGACAGCCCCTCAAATGTTGACCATTACACATGTTGCCAATTGACACACGTTGGGAATCAGCGTGGCGAGGTGGCCAGCTGCAGGGAGGCCAAATTGGAGCGCGCAACAGCTTGCGCTTGGTCCATCAGCCCCTCCAGCCGCTGCCGGCAGGCCGCTGCGGACAACGTTTGGGGCGTGCTGCCCCCTGCTGCCCAGGCCGCCAGCGCTGCCGCCTGGGCACCGCCCTGAGCCACTACTGCTGCCACAGTCTCCTCTAATCGAGCATCCAGGGCGGTGCGGAGGCGGTTGCTTGCCTGCACCAGCGAGTCGCTGCGCAGCCCAGCCACTGCGGCCAGCACGAAGCCGCCTTCCAGCCACAGCTGCAGCACGCCACCTGGCGAGGCCGCTGGGCCGCCCTGCGCCAGCACCTGCAGGGCGGCGCCGCAAGGGGTGATGATCGATGGTGGCCCAGCAAAGCACATGAATGTATGGGGCAGCACTCACGTGCAGCAGTGCACTGAATTGACCGGCAAGCAGCAGTATTTGCAGGCTGCACACCGGCACGTGTTAGTGGCAGGTTTGGCTTTCACCCAAGACCCCCTCCTGCCGCCCTGCTTGCCTGCGCCCAGCCGTCCAGCGTGCCCAGCAGCAGCTCCTCCATGGCCTCACCCAGCAGTGCCGGTGCTGTGGACGCCAGCTCGGCCTGCGCAGCAGTTGGTGTGCCGTGCAGGACAGAGTGGCATGCACGAGATAGCGCAGGCGGTGCCATGGGCAGCAAAAGCGCTCACTAAGCGCAATGTGGCAAGCAAAGCAGAGCATTACAACCACGTGGCTGCAAGCAGTCGGGTGGAGGAGCCACAGGCATGCGGCCGGCTGCCTTGCCTGCACGGCCACCAGTGTGTGCACCAAGTCCAGCGCCACGGGGCGCAGGCCTGTGGGTGGCGGCGCCGCCTCCCACAGCGTGCCATCCGTGAACAGCAGCTGCTCCATCACTTCGTCTAGAACTGCCTGCACACGGGACCAACGAGAATCTGTATGTGATGAGAAGCGCGATGCATAGGGCCCACCTGCTTGGGAGACCATGCAGTGACATTTAGCCATAACAGACCTCATTCGCGCCACTAGAGCATCGTCAGCATAGCTCCAGCGCAGCAGAAAACAATGCTGCCGCCTGCCCACCTGCTTCCGGTCTATGTAGGCGCTTGCCAGCCGCGTCTCCACAGCCTCCAGCTCAGCGGCGCAGGCCTGGGCAGCCGCCTGCAGCTCCTTGCCTCCCCCACCCGCCTGCAGGAGCGAGGCCCACCGCCCAAACTGCTGCGGCAGCAGCCGGCTGCGTACAGCGCCCAGGTTGGCGCACAGCACCAGCAGGCGGCGTGTGGGTGACAAGCCTGCGGGCTCCTTGCCGCCAGTGGCGGCCGCTGCTGATGCTGCCACTGCTGCTGATGCGGCCGCAGCTTCTGCCGCCAGGCTCTGCGCCACGGGGAGGGCAGGCGACGAGGAAGGTGTGGGCATGCCCAAGGGGAGGGCTGCTGCTTTGGCAATAAAGGCTTGCCAATTTGATGAATGTAATGCACAACACGGCTGCACAAACAAGGCTGCTTCAGCTTGCCTGATTGTTGCCGGCCGGTGCGCCTGCTGCACCCCCGCCAGCCGCCACATCTCGAAGAAGGGAGGCTGCCAGCGCATCAGTGCCCGCCGCAAATGATGAGAAGCAGGCAAAGAAAGTGTCACGTGCTGCAACCGCCGATGTGCGCAGCGGCTGCACGTCTGCTTGCGCCGCCACCTCTAGCGCCACCTGCAGGTGTCGCATGCCTTGCTGCACCAGCTGCTGCAGGCCTGCCACGCTGGCAGTGGCTGGGGCGCCCGTGCGTCTGCTGGCAAAAGTGAAGCGGAAGTCCTCGGCAGCACAGAGCGCAGAGGCTGCGGCGGACAGGTGGGCTGCCATCTGGCCAAGGCTGCCCACCAGCGCTTGCTCAGTCAGCTGCTGCAGGCACTCCATGGCGGCGGGCGGCGGCGGCGGGGCAGCGACGCCGCTGGCGCCGCCAGCGGGTGCTGCCTGCAGCTCCTCGCAGCAGGCCGCCAGCTCAGTAGCAATGCTGAGCAGGCCGCTATGGCTCAGCCCCGCGGCAGCAGGGTCGCCCAGCACTGTCTGCACCGCGTCGCGATACAGGCGCAGCAGCTGTGCAACGCTGCGCTCTGCCGCCGCCATGCCGCGCTCCACCGCCGGTGCTGCATCGCCGATGCTGGCCAGCCCTCGCAAGCGCTGCTGGGTGATGGCCCAATAGTCGGGCAGCCACTGGCAGAGGCCAGCTGTGATGAGAGATACATAGCGCACCGCAGCGGCCTCCATGGCAGCGGGCAGGGCCTGGCAGCTGCCGCCGCCACGGGGCGTAGGAGCTGCTGAGGGTGGGCGGGAGGCAGTGGGTGAGGGGCCGCCGCTGCGACCGCACGCTCCTGCCGCCGCCGCCGCCGCTGCTGCTGCTGCCGTTGCTGGGGGTGCAATGGTTGCAATGGTTGGCGAGCCCCCAACCCCCAGGCTAGCCAGTGATGCCGCCTGAGCCTGTGGCCCAATATGCAAGGGAGCGGTTGTGAGCGGTTGCAGGGGGGCCCTCAAGGCTGGGTGCTGGCAACAGAACCGCAGCCTCTTTATACAGGCAACCAGACGGCCCACGCACCTCCAACTCCGCGCTCTCCTGCTGCTGCCGCCGCAACCCCGCCAGCTGCGCCGTGTGCTGCGCCAGCCGGCCCTCCAGCATGCTGCGCACATGCCGCTCCTGCGCCTCGATGTAAGCACTGCGGCAGGGGTGGCAGGGCTGCTCAACTGATCAACCATGCACGCATGCAGCAGTCCAGGGGTGGAGCACTGCACAGCAACGCTCAATCCGGCTGTTGGCCGGCAAGCATACGACCTCCTATGCGCACTCAGCCCGCCAAGCTCCAAGCTGCCCCACCCACCTGATGGGGTCCATTTGAGAGGCGGCAGGCACGCCAACGGCGCGCAGCTTCAGCAGGTGCCTGGAGCGGAGGAGCCACAGAACAGGACGGTTGTGAGCGTGTTGCAGCATGCTTGCCCGTTGCAACGAACATGAGCAATTGATCATGAGCCCTCTGTTGCTCACCCTCCAGTATTCCAGCCCCTGCTGCACAAAGTGGCGATTCCAGCCAGCCTACCTGATGGCATCGTGCGCCTCTGCCGGGCTGCTCTGCACGCTGCGTACTGCTGCATCCAGGCTGTGTGCCACCGAGCTGACCACCTGCAGCGCAGCAAGGCCAGGCATCACAGTGGCCAGGGCACCAAGGCGACAAGCTAAGCAGCAGTGTGCTCCCCAGGTGCAACATGCGAGAACTGACATGCACAGGCATGCAGGCACAACTGCATGGTCTCAAAGTGTACCAGGCCTTAGGATATGCCCCACCTTGTCGATTTCGTCCATCAGCTTTGCCCACATGCCACCATCAGGCTGTGACTGCATCTGCTGGCCTGTTAGTGCGGCTGCAACAATGCTGCTGGGCGGCGGCGCCTGGTCTGCAAGCAGCGCCTTTGCCTTGCGGTAATCCGCCACGACCTGAAGGCATGTGAGCAGAAAAGCAGCAGCCCCAGGCATTGCTGTCGCAATTGGACAGAACCAGGCACGATGGCGCTGCTGCCGGCCCTGCACTGATTGGCAGCACGTGCGCCACTCGGCTGGCTTATGGCCCACTGCACAATGATAAGACGCCTGCCCAGCCCTCCAATGTGACACAACAGCCCAGTCCCTACCTGCTCGTAGTCCCCTGCCTCGGCGTGCTGTCGCACTCTGGAGGGCAGCGCCAGCAGCGCTTCGTACCGCCGCATCACACCCAGCACCTGCACAGGTTGCAGGTTTGCAACTTGAGAATAAAACGGCCCAGGCACATGGCTGTGCAGGCAAGGCAAACAGGTCGTTTATAGGCAGGCCTATGTCCCAGCAGCATGTCCAGCAGCACTGCCGCCCCCTGCTGGCGGGCGGCTCACCAGCCGGATGCGGTCCGCCTTGGCCTGCCGGTCCAGCAACGGGCCAAATGTGCGCTGCGCCTCGCCTTGCACCTGGCCAGCAGTGAGTGGGACGGCGGAGTGAGGTGCGTCACTGTGCAGCAATGGAATTGCCCACCGACGGCTTGAGCTAGCCTGCATGCCTGGTGTACCTCCCTGCACATGCTACACGTTGCTATCCACCACCCAACGCCGCAACGTGCCCCACAAAACAACCCCTGGTGTGCAGGCCCACCACCGCACCCCGCCAGCAGCCCACAGCAGCCCACCTGCAGCACCGACTCCATGACCTCGCCGGTGCTGGCGCCGTGCACGCCCGCCTCCCCNTCCGCCTCCGCCTTCTGCAGCTTGGCGTACACCGTGTCAATGGTGTTCTTGCTGCGGGCAGATTTTTCAGGGAGACATGCTGCAGGTTGACTTATACACAAGAGCCAACGTGACATCTGGAATCTGGTGACTGAATGCCGCAGCGGGAAGGCAGATGCACCGTATCAAGCCAGCGGCACACCTGGAGATGAAGCGGTCAAAGTTCTCCTTGACCAGCGACTTCAGCTGCCCCGTGTGCTCACTCAGCTGGCTGCGCAGCGCCGCCAAGCCCCGTACAAGATCAGGCAGTGTGGTGTCCTGCAGCATGCGGCGGGAGGATAGCAGTCGGCAGTGATACGTGGGGGTGCATGGGCTCCCCAAATAGAGTTGTGCCGCAAACAACAACCGAGGCTGCAACCTCGCTTGAGAAACATGCCTCCCAGGCTGCAATTTAACCTAGCGACAGCCACCAAAAAGCCCAACCCACCGCATGGATGGTGCCCAAGTACTGCTGCGGGTCAAACTGCTGGCTCCCAGGCAGCACACGGGCCCGCAGAGCGGGCGGCGCCTCGCTGCCACCCCCGCCCTCCTCGCCGGCACGCCCCGCTGCCCACGGCCGCCGCCCCATGCCGTCCAGCGCGCCGCTGCCACTAGCTCGGCTGTAGCGCTGCTTGTATGCTGCGCCACTGCCTCCCTTGGCCTACAGACCCGCAGCAGCGGGTCAGAAGCGTGAGGTGCCTCACGTATGGCAAACACTCTAGTCAGCATGACCCAGCCCGGCATGTTACCGATGACGCCTACATGGCCCGCACGCAGCACCCTGCCTCATGCTTTGGTGCCACCCACTGCCTACCAGGTTAAGTGAGCGTGTGTCAATACGCCCATGCCCCAGCGGATCAGTGCTGTCGTGCTCTTCTGCCCGCTCCGCAACCGCCGCCGCCACGTTCAMGCGCGCTGCGGCGTCGGCAGCGGCGCCCTCGCCTGCAGGCGCCGGCGGCACTGTGTTGCGCGCAATGTTCAGCGCCATGCGCTCCAGCTCGTCACGGTCGACCTGCAGGCGGGGCGCAACGGGCMTGGCTCGMGTGCATCSTYGGGCAAAGCCGCMGGCGGCGGTCCAGCGGCGGCAGCGCGGCGGCGGCGGTGTGGGAGCGGCCTGGCCTCCGATCGGACGGCCACAACAGAAGCATCGTACCTCTGCCCACAGGGAGGCATGCTCAAAAGGGTCTACGGGGGCTGCAACGGCGTTCCCGCTGCTCGCTGCCGCCAGGTTGGCCCGCAGCGCCGCCCGCTCGGCCTCCCAATCCGACTCCTCGCTCATCAGCGAGATGTCGGACCCCTCGGGGCTGCCCGCCACCTCCTTTGCGGCGCCGCCGCTCGCCTCCCTCCCGCTCCTGCTCTTTTTCCACAGCTTGCCCATGTTGCTCACATCACAGGGAGTGTGGGCAAGTGATCAAGCGCCCAACCGAGGATCCAGGCTCCGCGCCTTGGCGCCCAGCGCCCTTTGCGCATGTGCCGGCGGTGCACTCCCCCTGACGTCACGAGCCGTGCAGCTGCACCCGCAGTCTTACAATGAAACAATTAGGACAGCTACACTGAAAGTTAGTTCAAGGTGGCGACAGCTGTGCAGCCATCAATGGATGCTGCTTGCCTGCCACCAACCAGTACGGAAGGAAACATGCAGCGTGAGGTCACTTGCCCTGGCTCCCCTTCGCCGCGGGGGCTGCGCCGAGCAGCTCAGGCGGCAGTGGAGCCCAGAACTGGCGTGCGCTCAAAGGCCCTGTTTCGTAAGAGAGACCATTTTCTGCATGTGTGGGAAGAGGCGAGGGCAGGTTCATGACAGTCCAAGTAATAAGACCGGCAGCCCACACCAGAGACAGCCCCGCCCAACCCCTCCACTCACCCTTCCCCTGCTGTCCAAGCGCCATAAACAGCTGCCCCGCATGCAGGCCACAGACGTGGCCACGGTTGTACTGGGGCGCATTGCCCACACGAGCCCAGCTGTCCTCGGTTGCATTGTACAGCCACAGCGTGCGAGACAGCCAGCCGTCGAAATGCTGCCCGCCCACAACGAGCGCCGCATCTGCGTAGTGGAGTTGGTGGTGCAGCGATGCACGCTGAGCGAGAGCAGTTGCGGACAGGGTGGCTGATCGGCAGGCAGCATGGCAGCGTGTCAGCTCAGTCAATCTCACGCCTGCGGGAGCCCTCTGCTGCCCACCAGCAGCAGCTGTGCAGAGCATGCACCCACCCTGGCCCAGCTTGACGGTGCAGCCGGCTGCGTACAGCAGGGGCAGCGGCAAATCGCGATGGCGGCGCCAGCCCCGCCGCTGCGAGAAGGACCACAGCGCGGCATCGCCCCACTCGCGGTTTGCAGCACATGAGTAGTTGCCAACATCTGCACCCCTGCAGGCAGGAGTGGGTGGTGTGGACAAACAGATGATCTGAAGGCGAGTCCATGTGGGGTAAAGGTGCACTGCCAACCGGCTGCAAGTGTTGTTTTGAGCCAGGCGCCTGCCTCTCACCATGGCTGTTCCTCCTGACTGATGCGTCCCCAGTAGTAAAGCGCCGGCTCAGCTGCGTCAGGGCAAATGGGGCTTGCAGTGAGTTGTAACGACAGCTCCCACAGGTGCGCGCCAAATTTGTGGTCTACATAACAGCACGGTTTAGCCCCTTGTGTCGCTCACCAGCGCCCCGCGGCTGCAGCTCCACCACGGTGCTGTGGGAACCGCCAAGGTGTGCCGGCAGCGGCGCCTCAGTGACCCAGGTGTCGCCCGTGCTGCCGTCTGCAGGCAGGCATGGAGGCCGCTAGCGCAACCTGTTTCAACTAGATTTGGCGGCCACGCACCCCAGCAGACAGGGGTAGGGCTCATTCTGTCAACAAGCGCGAGGCTATGGCCACATCACCTGCATTCACGGCCAAACTCCAATGCTCGCGCGCAGGTGTGACGCGGTCGGGCAGCAGACCACCAAAGGCGTGCAAGCGGCCGTCGCCCAGCACGGCCAGGGCGGGCGAATACCTGCGGGTGGGGCGTGCCAGAGCAGATGGAGCAGGAGGGTTGTGCAGGCTCCAGGTGGGCGGGCGTGCGCATTTACATGCAGAGAGGCACCCTCCAGCCAACGCACCTGGGCTCTGGCAGGGCAGGAATTGCCTGCACTTTTTGGGTTTGCAAGTCCAGTCGGTAGGCAGCCATAGTGGCAGGAGAGCAGTTGCTTCCTTTCTGCGGCAGGTTAAGCGGAAAACATACGGTTCAAGTGCACACGCAGAAGGCGGGAGTCGTTGAGGTGGTGGCGACTTGATAAATGCAGCAGCACTCGAATGCCCAACTACCTAGACTCCCGCACACAAACCGCTCACCTGCCCAGCAACAATGAACAGGTGGCGGTTGCCCGCCAATGCTGCCCCCCAATGCGTCCCAGCCAGGTCAGCAGGCAGAACAGCGGTTCCGTTCTGCCATGTCCGGCTGCTCAAGTCAACAGACGCCAGGGCGTGCGGCACCACACCGGCAGAGCCGTTGCGCTGCACATTGCCATTCAGGCTGCAAGGGGTGGAATTCGAACGGGGCAATGGGAGTGGGCAAGATGTGCCAGAGAAGCACGACGGCCAGCAAAACTCAGGCAACACGCTGGCTGCATGAGAACAACTTCTGGCTGCCGAGGCTCACATGAACAGCTTGCTGCCAGCTTGGACAGCAATGCTCTCTGCAGCCACCAAGTGCGCGGCAGGTAGCTCCTTCCACGCCCACCTGCGCCAACGGCAAGCAGGGCAGAAGTGGAGAAGGGCCAGCGGAGATGGTGCTGGCACAAACGGTTCACCCGCACAGATAAGCAGCCAGTCCAGAGGTCGCAGGGCCCCGCAGCTCACTTCATGTCACGCTGCACCACGCGGGCTTGGTTGGCGGGAGACGGCATGAACGCGGCGGCCCAGCCACTGGGCAGCATTGCAGCTGCCCCGGCCGTCAGGCCCTCGCTGGGCGCCACTCCCTCGCCTGCCGCAGCTGCCAGGTCGGCTGCCTGTGCACCGTCTGCCACCTGGCGCAGCAGCGCCTCCGAGGCATCCAAGAACTGCTGCGGCAGGAACTCTGCATGCACACGCCGGCAGCTGGCAGTGCCCAGCCGCTCGCCCAGGGCACGCCCATCAGCTGTGCGGCGGTCGAGGCGCAGCACGTGCTCCAGCAGAGCTGCGTCGGAGGCCGCGCCGGCACTGGGCGGAGGGTGCAGCAGGCCAGTCACACCATCCTGCACCACCTCTAGGGTGCCGCCGCAGGCTGTGGCCAGCTGCGGCAGGGACGCCGCCATGCCCTCCACAGTCACGCGCCCAAAGGACTCGCACTCTGCTCATGTCAGCGAGGCAGGCGGGAGAGGACAGGCTGAGAGTGTTGTGGAGCACGCGTTACCGGCGGCCGAGCAGCAGGACACCGCAAGGCGGGCAAGGCAGCTTCATGGCTGTGTGTGCACGTTCCGCAAACACCCCACGCCTACCGGAGTTGAGCACGTGCACATCCGCGGCGGCATACCATCCCAGCCGCTCTGTGGAGTTGTCTGTGCCATCCAGCACGTGGATCGCAGCCAGCAGGTCGACGCCAGCATTCTTGGGGGCCGGCTGCAGGCTGGCCACTGCCTTCTTCACCTCAGGCACCAGCCGCAGCATGCCGGGGCCGATGAACACAGCCACAAGACGGCCGGGCACACCGCCGGGCAGAGAGGCGGCCTGCTGCCAGGCATGCGTGAAAATGGTCAGCATCCTGCCAACGCCTTTGTACTCTGAGTTGGCGCTGACCATGAGCACCACATAATCTGCGATCAGCAGGCAGGTTGGAATCGTCAATTGAGAAAAAGGCATTGCCGGCAGATGGAGGCATTTGAACACAGCGCCACCAATGCTCACATGACATGCAACCCGCCGGGCAAGCGTGCCGGCAACACTCACCCTCCTCCGTGGCGTTGACCCGCTGGCGGAAGTCTCGCCGCAGGGCTGCCAGCGGCCACTGCTTGCTGGCCCTGCTGCATTCGGGCAGGCGTGTGGCTGCGCTGCTATCGCTGTTGTTGAGCTTGAGCAGCGGCGTGATCCAGGAGGGCAGCGGGTTGCGCACCACCCGCAGGTTGGGCAGGCTGGGCGGCAGCGCCGGCTGGCGCCCAAAGCTCTCCTGGCGCCCCACCAGCGGCGAGTAGTCGAGCCCTGCCTGGTGAGCGCCGTCCAGCACCCACGACTCCCACCAGGCCCAGGTGGTTGTGGACACAATGGCTGCAGCGCCGCAGCGGGCCATTACGTGCCGCTTCAGCGTCGCACCCACGGCTGCAAAGCCGTCGTCTGCATTGAGCGGCTGCTCATGTATCCACCTGTGCGGCAAGCGGCATGGCGGGCAGGCAACTTAGCGTCTGTTTCTTTTTGGAGCGGCCAAGCTGTGTGTGGCGGCAGCATTTCCGGAGCGCCCCCTGCCATACTGCGCCATTTCTTGTGAAAGCAGCATGCTAGCCACGCATGCGGCAACCACCATCGACTCACCAGACAGCTTTTCGCAGGAAAGGGAGGCCCCAAGCCTCCACCTGGTGCCGCAGCCAATGGATCGTGACGATGGTGTTGGACACCACCACATCAAACGAGGCAGGGTCGACGGGTGTGCTGTACTTGAGCGGTTGCAGCTGCAAGGGGAATGGAGTTGAGCAGGGGCAGCCAACATTGTGCTCGTCTGCTCGCTTGCAACAGTAGGTGCCAAGCGTACATGCCTGCACATGCAGCCTTGTATTCAAGCACAGAAAACCAGCCAGACAAGGGTGAGCAGCAAGGCGCGAGGATGGGCATGCAATGGCTCTTCATATCCTGCCCTTTCAGCAAGCGTGCCTGCACATCAGCATCAAACGAAAGGGGGATACCATCGCGCGCCAGCTGCTCCTGCAGTTCGCCTCCGCGCATGGTGATGAAGCTGCGGACAGGGGCCAGAAAGCATAGCGGGGCTTGCAGGAGGGTGGTGGGCGCACTGGGGGAGCTGTGCAAGGACGCCCCAGCAGGGAGGACGAGCGTGATTGCAAGCCCAGGCTCTCATTCAGATGGGGTAGCTCACCTGACATTGTGGCCCTGGGCCCGCAGGTGCATCGTCACCTCGTACAGGACCTGTGGCGCGCCCGTCAGCGTCACGTCGTGGGTCAGCATGAGGATGCGCAGCTGGCGCCGGGGGCTGAACGCAGCCGCACGCGCTGCGTGCATGGCGGGTATGCCGCCCACATGTGACCGATCGTCACAGTCTACTGCCTGCAGCAGCTGCTGCACGGCCAAGGGCTGGCGCAGGCCCGTCGGCTGCAGCAACTTGGAGGCGGCCAAGGCCAGCAGCACCAAGGGCAACAGCGCGGCGGCAGCGAACTGCAGGCGGGGGCGGCGTGACTTGGGATGGCCAGATGGCACGGTCCCACTGTTCATGATTGGGCCGTGGGGAGCCCAGACGAGGCAGAGAGCGCTCCCTGGCGGGCTGCGCTGGTCTGTGGACGGTTTGAAAGCGCCCAATGAACAGGCCGCCTGGGTGGTTGCAGGCCAATTGTGGACCAGGGGAAACGAAGAAACGCTTCGAGCCGGGCGCAGATCGGTGCGTCCCCCCGATCTGCATGTGCGACAATGCGCGGCAACAATGCGGGTGTGGCATGCAGCCCGAGTTCGCTGGAGTGTGACTGGAATGGTGTATAAACCCCTGATGGAGAGATTGGAGAGGCGCAGGAGTCCGGAGAGCGCTGGCGGGGACCCCTTCAGGCTGCTCACAATTTGAAATCTGCCTGCGCCCCATGCGGCGGGGCGGCGGGGAGGGAGGAATGCGACCGTCCAGAACCTGTGTCCTTTTGCCATACATTCACCTTGCCATACCCACTGGTGTATTCAGTGGTGCTAACCACAACATCAAATGCACCAGAGCGTGCTAAAAGCCCGCTTCGGTGCAGGCGGCGCAGGGGGCAGGTGCCTCCACAGCCTGTCCACAGCTGCCTCAGAGGTGCATGAAAGCGGGGATAGCGCGGCTGGAATTGTTCCTTACGATGTTCCTGAAAGAGTTACGCAGGCGATCGGCGGGGCGTGCTGTGTGGAGAGCTGGAGGGGGGCCCAGAAAAATGGCACATGGAGACCCCACCCGCCCGGCCTCTGGTAGCGCTGCTTTCACCGATCCCGCGTTGTAGCTCTGTCCAAGATGATCTTGTGAGCGAGCTCAGATCAGCGGTGGCAAGCTTAGAGCACCGAGGGCCGGCAGAGTTTCCGACTGCAACTCGCACGGAGGGGTGTCAGCGCCTGGGATCGGGCATCTGCAGATCCCTGGAGTCAGCAGAACAAGCGGCAAGCACACGTGTGCTGGCCGGGAAGGCCCAGCGTGGAGTGGAGCACTCGGGGGGCTTAAGAGGCCATCTTCGCCTGATCAGTTCGGCTGATCGGTGGGTTGCCGTAACTGCCGCCCCAGGGAGGCTGTACGGCGAGTCCCACACACGTGCTGCGGCTCCCGCATGGCCCACTGGTGCGTGCGCCTCCGATGCCGCCTCCGCTTCGTGAGCGTGGCTCGCCCCTACTGACTGGCACACCGAGGTCCACTGCTTGGTGGGACGTGGATCTCCTGTCGCACTTTGCACAGTGCTGGCCAGCTGCAGAGATGAGATCTCCACCGTCGGGCGGCTGCCGCTGTGGCACGGTGCGGTGCGCCATGGCCCTAATAGCAAGAACTCGTTTTACCGTCAGGGGCAACTTGAGTACCATTCTCTCTGAATGTAGGGTTCCTGGCAAGCACCATGTGGCTCCCGTCGACATGTCATGACCACATATGCTGCAGCGCGCCGGCGCCCGACCGGCGCACCTCCGCCAGGTCAGGACACCAACGCGATTTCGAGGGCTTGCTCCTGTCGCTGTCCAGCGCCAATGGAGCGCTGCTATTTGTCAGCGAGAAAGGCGCAGGCGGCCCCTCAGTGCGCGGACGGGGGCGCCACGAATCGGCGCACACCCGACGGCTCATCATCAGATGATTTTTGAAGCGCATGGCATGGGAACTGAGCAGCATCAGACCATTACGTCTTTGAGTTTCTGGGACCACCGATGGATCTTTCAGAAAGCCATACACGCACAATGGCTTGCACAGAATGCATACGTGGCAGTCTCCAACACTGCACATGCACAAGCAGAGGCGCCACCCCAGCGGGCGCTTCCAAGTGTCCTGAGCGTGGCTTGCTCACACGGACACACTGATGGCCAGGGCCCACGACTTGACGGTGCGTGAGTGGATGGCTGCTGCACGTCACCTCTCCAGTAGCAACACGAATTGCTGGCCAGCTGCCTCTCACAGCGGTCCTGTAGCTGCTGCTATGGCAGGGTGGGCGGCAGGGCATGCCCTGTTGCATGATGGTCTCGTTTCTATCGACAGGGGCACCTTTAAAGCAATACCATTACACTCAGGTTTCCAGGCAAGCACTGCGTGGCTTCTTCCAGGGACTGAGATGATGCAATGACAGCACGTCTGCAACTGCCTGATGCAGCACCCTGGCGCCCAACCGGCGCCCAACCGCCGCGGCGCGCCGGTCAGGACCACAAATGCGACTTTCGAACGCGTCTCGTCCTTGAACGCAGCCCAGCGCCAACGCAGCGCTGCCATTGTTTGGCTAGAGGGTGAGCTCGCAGCTTGGGGAGATTTTTGGAGGACAGCTGCGGCTAGCCCAGGGCACCTCCCCCAGGGCACCTCTACAGCGGCGTAAGGCCTGCGCGAGTGCATTATGAGATCTAAGCGCCGCACTTTTTCGCACGCGCGGTGGATGGGCTCCTTGGCCGCGGCTCGCCGCCGCCGCCGCTGCCTGCTCTTGCCCTCGTGCGGATGAGCAGCGGCTCGTACACGCGCGATTTGATCCCATCACAACGCCTTTTACGTACTCACACACAATGGCCTGCTCGCAGGGTCACCCAAGAACAGGAGCCGAACAAGCTGCCGCCATGAAAGCGTGTTTGCTGCTGCTGGCGGCTGCCTGCCTCTCAGGTAGAAATGCATGTGCTGAAGATGGGTGTAGCACTGCTTGTTCGCAGTGGACCGCCAGTGGTGGAGCATCCCTACCATATGGTAATACACTGGGAATGGGGGCCCGCCCGTCCACCTGCCGAGGGATGCAATCAGGCGGGCCTGACCATTGACAGCTGGCCGCTGGCCGTCACAGCTACCCGTTTTAGGCCTGTACCATGCACTGCAGGCGCGCTTGCACAGCCCAACGGGCAGCTGCAGCCCGGTGTGTACGTGATACAACTTCAGTCGCGTCCCTCTTGCCCCGCCGACAAGAATGGTGGGTTGCGACCAGCGCTGCAGCAGGCGCATGTGTGCGGCTGACGGCTGTTGGCACCGTGGTTCGTCTCACTTAATTGCTGGCATTTACGTTGATGCATGTCCAAGCCCAGCATCCAGTCCAACAGCCACTCCATGCCTCCATCCACAGGTTTCCTGACTGGCTACGCCGGCACAAACATGCTAGGCCTGACGCCCAGCTACCCCACAAACTGGTTTGGCTTCTGGACCGTGCGTGATGGCGATGCCTTCAATGTGCTCAACGTGCCCATCAACATCCAGGCACGTCATTCGAAGCTGTTTCGCACCGGATGCATGGCCATAGAGGGGCTGGGCCGCTGTGTTCACCGAAGGAATGGGTCTCAGGCAGCGTGCCTCCTTCGCAACGCTTCACACAGAGACGCCTGCGCCCCCGCACGCCAAGCCCTGCGGCAAGCTTCATCTGCGAGGGTCTTGCTTGGCTAAACCTGGCTGCCCTTGCTATCGCTGCAGAACTACGGCAAGGCGCAGACGCGGGGCGCGTCCTGGCTGTCCAACTTCAACCCCAACAACCCCGTCTGCAATCCCAATGTGACGGCCACCCTGTCCCACGTGGCGCCAACGGTGCGTGCCTGCGCTCCTTGCCGCATGCCGCAGGGCCAGAATGCCAATGATGGCCACTGCCCGTTGCAAGTGCCAAGGGCAGCCATTGCGTGGAGCTTTCTGCCCGACGAGCTGCAAGGCCTACCTTGCACATGCTGGCCATGTGCGTTCTGCATCCTGTATGGTGTGAGCAATGGCAGGGCGCCAGTCAACCATGGATCATGTGTGGTTGGCCCAAGTGGCCCTGCCCGAAAAGTGCTGGGTGCTGTGCCCTTGCCCCTCGCTCCCGCAGCTGGACCAGAAGTGGCTCATCACCCCCAAGCCATCTGTGCCCGCCCTGAACGAGTTCTACATCACCAAGAACGTGAGCAGTTGCAAGCTGCCCAGCTCACCAACCGCACCCTGTATGCCCTGCGGAAAGAGCCGCTGGCACGAGAACTCCTGCAGAATCACTGGCTAGTAGGCCGATCCGCTCCGTGCCAAAGCTCACGCGTGGCCAAGCTGCTGTCCGCCCCTCTCCCCCTGCAGTCCCAGAGCTGCCCCTACCGCTTCCTGGGCTTCAGCCGCACAGACTGCTCGGCGCAGCCCTTCACTGCATTTGACGGCATCCCCGTGGCGCCCACCTTCATCTTTACCATTGTGTCCCCCACCGCGCCTGCGGTGCAGGTGAGAAGGGGCCAGACGTGGCGGTGTTTGCTTCGGTCGTGCTCCCATGACCCCACACAATGGGGCCCCCGCTGCATCAAATTTGCCTGAACGTTGAGTGTGCAGTGATAGGGGCCTGCAGGACAGTTTGAGCCGGCCAGTGCCGCCGCTCTGCTTCCTCTGCAGGGCGGCTTTGTTGAGGCCGGCGCACTCAAGATGTTTGTTCAGCTGCCCCAGGGCCAGCGTGAGTAGCAGCAGCTGCACCAGGCAGCTTTGGCAGCCGTCTCAAGCCTCCATCCAGAGTGACGTGCTGATGCACTCGCAAATGCAAGCATGCACACTTGCCACACATGCGGCTGCTCAACTAATGCCGCCACCCTGCTCCCCTTGCAGCGCCCTTCACCTTGGAGCTCCAGGGCCGGCTGAAGGGCAGCACCAGGGTGGTGCTGACGGCCCAGGGGTCCGGAACCCCCGACCCTGAGGACGCATCCCAGGCAAGCCTGTGGCTGTACAGGGATGTGTACCTGCAAGCCTGCTTGCCTGGTTTTGGCTGCCGCAGCCAAGGCTTGTGCAATGTTTGGTGCTGGTTTGACCACTCTGAGACAGCAGCTTGTGGCGCGACCAATCAATCAACCTCCTCTGCTCAACTACATTGTGCATTGATGCCTTGCCCCCCTCCGCAGCTCGTGTTTAGCTTCACCACTGGCTTTGTGCCGGGCAAGGAGTACGAGTTCCGGGCTCGCGCCCGCAACGCCGTGGTGAGCTGGGCAGGCCGGGTCTAACTGGGGGGTTGTGGCAGATGGGCGGGTGAGTGGGCCAGTAGCGGTGGGGTGAGTGGGCCAGTAGCGGTGGTGGCCGGGCGCCAGCACAGCCGTCCCGTCCTAACCTGCTTGTGTTTCCCTGGCTGCCTGTGCAGGGCGCCAGCGCATGGGGCCCCTGGGAGGTAAGCTCGCAGCTACCAGGCTGCAAGGGGCTGTTCTGCGCAGGATACTGCTGCCCATGCGTTTACTTGCGGGCAGGTTTCATTCACATGGGCTTTGACTAAAGGTGCCTTCCGATTCCTTCCCCTACTGCAGGCTGTCGTGGCGGGGCCGGCCGCAAAGTAGGCCAGGCTGGCACAGTCAACTTAGGATGGTCCTGATTGCCAGCCCAGCCAACTGCCGAATGCACGACCTCTCAAGGCTGCCATCATCCTTTTACGTTTGGCAATATGCATTGTGGCGTAGCAGGTGCAACGCTGCTGCTTCCACCCATCATCTGCATCCATTTCAGCTTGCTGCTGTGCGGCTGCCACGCCTGCCCATTTTCAATGCCAAATTCACCTTCACACCCACACGCACACATGCACTTGTTGCAACTCATGTGTAGTTTCACAAAGAAACAGAATGACAGGCAGAGCTGCAGGATTGCAAAAGAAAGGTGAGCTGGCTTGCTAGAGGTGGTACACAGGTAAGGCCCAGGATGTCATGCAAATGTACAGGTACAAGATAAGCCGCGCCAGAGTGAGCTGAGTAGAGCCTTCGACTGGCCAGCCTTCGACTGGCCAGGCCTGAAGGTCAGCGCCGGCCGCGCCCGCGGCCCCTGCCTCCATGCTGCCGACCGGGGCCCCTGCCCCCATAATGCTGCCGGCCGCGGCCTTGCATGTTCTGTGGTGGCATCATTGGTGGCTGCACCGCAGGCAGGCCGTGGTAGGCTGCCTGCTGGGGCTGTGGCCACTCCATGCCACTCATCTGCTGGCCATACATGGGCGCGTAGGGCTGCTGCGGCAGCATTTGGGCATGGTGAGGGGCATAGCCGTAGGCGCCGTAGACATCTGGGCCAGCGGGTGCGCCGTAGCCAGCGGCAAAGCCCTGCTGCAGGACGCGAAGGCAGCAGTGGAGGCAGGGTAGGGGTGCAATGCACATAGCAGCAGCCATCAGCCTTGGGCAGCCAGGCCGCTGACCGCGGCAGTGGCCAGACCATGCCATCTGAAGCACCAGCATGGAGCAAACTGAGCAGCCTTGTCCGGCCATGCAGCCCACCCACCTGCAGGTAGCCGCCTGCGCCAAATGGCTGGTGGTGCATGTGCACCGCTGCCGTGCAGTCTATCAGCTCCTGATGTGGCACTTGCAACCGCCTCGCCTCGTGCTCAGAAACCTCGACAGTAGGAGCAGGGGCAGGGCACGCAGGATCAACGACCGGGGAGAAAAAGGCCTGTAAGTGTGCAAACATTGGGTCCTGCCCAGCGGCCAACCAGGCAGCTTCCTTGCAGCGACCACATAACTGTCCACCATTGTGCTTTGAGTTATACTTCATCCTTGCACGGCTCAGGCCTCATGCGCGCCCGACAAAGTCTGCTGCTGGCTGACGACCCCTTGGTGGGCCATCAGCACTTGCGCACCTGCCGCTCCAGGATGCGAAGCACCGGCCACTCCTTGTTCCAGGACTTGTGGCTCGAGCCGGGCACGTAGAACTCCTCTGGAGGGTGGGCAGTTGAGGCGCGGGGCAGGTCTCAGGCGGAGGAGCAGGAGGGACAGCACGCCGCATAAACAAGCAAGGAGGGAGGCTGCAAGGCGGAGAGCAGCTGAGAAGCAAGCAAGGCACAGGGCGCGGCGGTGCGCTGAGTACATGTTGCCTCACTAGAACAGACAGCAAGGTGCACAGTGAGCCAGCCATGCCGCACCTCCGCCACACATCTTGCTGCTCTCCAGCACGACTCGGTAGCCAGGCGGGATGATGGTATGTGGCGGCACGATCAGCACCTGTGCCAAGGTGTGGGAGGCAGGCAGCCATTGGGCCACTGCCTCCTGCCCTCGCAGCTGCTCCGCTGCCAATTTGCCCGGCTGCCCATGTGAACATGCCTGCACTAGGCCAGCAGCACACAGCAGCGCACCATGAGGCGCGGCCAGAAGTTGGCCGCCTTGCGCACAAACTTGTCGGCCAGGCTGTTGTTCTTGCCGAACGGCTGCATGGGGGCAGATTGCGGGGCATCCTACAGATAACGTGCCCCCCTGTTGCGGCAGAACGCCAGCAGGGCAGGCAAAGTGCACCCCAACTGAAATGAGCTTGCTGCTGTCCGTTATGCCTCCAGCTGAGTCACCACGATTTGCAGCGCCCCTGGGCAGCATGCTGCCTGGCACATGGACAACTGCGCTGCACGCGCCGCCGCCCCGCCCACCGGGTTCAGCCCGATGACCAGCTGGTGCGGCGGCGCCAGCCCCTCGGTGTCTGGGCGCGCATCGAACCAGGACTTGAGCACAAAGTCGGTGGAGTCCTTGGCCAGAATGATGTCGTAGGCGCGCCCGCTGATGGGCATGTTGTCCCTGCCAGCCAGGAGCGGAGGAGAGAACAGGGTGACGGGCAGGGTTCGACCCAGGACAGCGGGACGGCACAGTGTGACCAGGAAACACTGTACCGCAGGCCTGAGAAAGGATAGCAGGCACACCGCACACACCCCAGGCAGGCAGGGCTGAGCCACGCCGTGGAGCGCACCGCAGGCAGAGCTGCTTGAGGTGCGGCAGGAAGTAGTTTTCGCCGCAGCTGAAGTCCACCACCTGGTCGCCGCTGCGCAGGTGCTCCCGCAGCCTGAGGCACGGGAGAATGTGGGTGGAGACAGGAAGGCGGCGGCCAGCTGAGCTGCACTGGCGGGTGCCAAGGTGTACGGGCTTGCTGGCGAGCCCCTGCTCCCAACCCTTCTGACCCCACCCTGCATGCACACAGCCCATCCCGCCCTACTCGGGGGGTGCCTGCCCCACCTAGCCTGCCCCCGCCCCGGCCCTGTCGCACCGCTCTGCTACATCGTGCAGCAGCTTGTGGGAGGTGAAGTGGCGGCCGTAGGAGGAGTAGCGCTCGCCGTGCAGATAGGGCGCCAGCACCATCAGCAGGTCGTCATAGTGCGTCAGCGCGGCCTGCGGGGTTGCGAGGGGAGCGGGGCGGTGAGGCGGGCAAGCTCGGTGTAGTGGCCAGCCACCAGTGTAGTGCTCAGACAGCGGCGGCCTGCCGGAGCCAACAGTGGGGTGGCTGATGGCAGGGGGCGCGGACACAAGACTGAATGCGTCCGCAGAGCCACGATTGCAACCTGGGGGTGCACGCAGCGAAGATCAAGGATGCCAGCTGGGGGGGTGATGATGAAAGGACGAAAGGCATACCGCCCTGCGCAGGCTCACTCGCACGGTGCCCGAGTCCAGGACCTGCATCAGCTCAGCCTCGCTTAGCCGGCGGTTGCGGAACTCCTCCACAGCGTACCTTCAGGTTTAGGCGCAGAGGAGGAAGGGGGAGGCTGGTGGGCGCCCCGGCAGCAAACTTCACACTGCCCTAGCTTCATCCCCAAGCAAGGGGGCGGGGCGGGCTATGGGCTACAAGGCAGCGCAGCACCACTAGGCCTAACGGGCCAAGGCCTCAACACTGCCACCCAAGCTGCCCAGCGGTGCACCCCACGCTGCGCTCCAGCGCCTGCAGCCGGCTCTGCAGCAGCAAGGGGCAGGAGGAGGGTGGCTCTGAGCCCTTGCGTTCTGCAAGTGTCGGGTGTGCTGCCTAAAAGGGGCTGTCTCCACCCCAAGTGCATCCCATCGCCTGAGCCAGCTGCAGAAACAGCTGTGAGCCAGCCCGCTGTGCTTGCAACTTGGTGCAGGCTGCCCCTCAAGTCACCTCGTCAATCGTCTTCTTCATGGGGTGCCGGTACGGCTCGGGCCGTCGCGTGGCCATGTGCAGAGAGTCCTTGGTCAGTCGCTGGTCGTCCTGCACACCGCGGAGGAGTGAGAAGCACCTCCTTCAGCAGGCGCCCTGCCCAGTGTGCTTCGCTGCGAACAAAGCCTGGCGTCCTGCCCAGTGTGCTTCACTGCCACCAATGCAGGCGGCGTCCTGCCCACCTCCGTTACCACACAATGCAGGCCAACAAGCAGCAGGAGGCCACTGCACCAGCTTCCTGCCCCACCTCAGCCGCCTGCAGCAGGCGCTTGCGGCGGTCCGCGCGCCGCTGCCGGCTGGGCAGGTGCACCAGCCGCTCCAGTGCATCTTCTAGGCGCTCCATGTCTACTGCCGCTGAGCGGCGCGCTGCTGGTGCACGGTCCACCGCTGGCACCATTTGCTGCACCTCGCCGTAGTCCTCAAACCCTGCCACACGGGCGTCCTCGGTGACACCACTTGATTCCGGCTGCTCCCCTGCCTCCGCTGGCCCCTTGCCTGCCAGCACAGACTGCAGCGGCGGTTGAGGGATGGCTGACAGAGCTGCCGCCACGACGCCTGCTGATTGCGCCGCTGCTGCGGCGGCGGGCTGCCGCTGCCTGGGCGACTCCTCTTCCTCTGCCAGTGCCGCCGCTGCTGCTGCCGGTGCATGCGGTTGTCGCACCTTCTTGGCTTCCCCTGCCTTGATCAGGCGGCGCCGCTTGGTGGCCAGCGGCACGTCCTCCTCGGATGACGCCTCCTCAGCAGCGGCCTCGGCGGCACGCCTGCGCTTGGCGCTCTCCGCCTCCTGCAAGGACAGGCGGAGGAAGCGTGCAATGTCGCTCGGCAGAAGCATGCGGTTCAGGCCAGCGTGCACACCACTGCCTGCCATTCCTGCAGGCTTTGCACAAACCATGGTGCCCGCCGCCATCACCCGCCGTCTCCCGGCCTGGCCCACCTCGGCCAGCAGCTGGCGGGAGGATGCCAGGTGGCGGTACTGCCCCGCATAATGCCGCAGGAAGGCGCGGCGCAGGTCCCCGCGGATCAGCAGGTAAGGCACCTCGTGCACCTGGCAACCAAGACAGCGGGGCGGCAGGGATTGAAGATTTGAATCTACTGGATGCGTCTGCTAACCCGCTGCATGGAAAGCAGGAGAGGCACACACCCAGGCACCTGGCGCATGCATTGATGCTACTCTGAACGGCAACAGGCTGTCCCGGCATGTGCACTGCTGCCGCAACTGACCTGGCCCTTGGCCTGCCCGCGCTCCGCCGCCTTGCGCAGCCGCCGCACAAACTTGGCCTGGCCGGTGTCCGGGTCCATGGGGTGCCGCTTGCAGTACAGCAGGGACGTCTCCACGCCGTCCAGCCACGCCTCTGAGGGCAAGAAGCAGACGCAGCAGTGCTTTATCAGTGGTGTGGGCAGCGCCCGTGGGGTGGCCAAGGCGCCAGGGCTCAGCAAGAACCACACCTGCAGAGCACAACAATGGCAGTCGAGCCAAAGGCAGTCAAGCCGCACACCCATTAACCCACCCTGTTGCTCATCGTAGTCGGCCAGCCAAACCCGCGCGCCATCCTGCACTTCCCGATTCAGCGGCAGATCGGGCGGCAGGCAGCGCCGGTGCCATGCCTGCGGGCAGCGCCGGCACGGCACCAGCTCCCCTGCTTTGCTGCCGCGCTCCGCAGGCTGACCGCACTTCTTGCAGGTGTGCAGCTTACTGCAAAGAGAGACATGCAGGGGCTTCGATTCAGCAGCGCAGAGCGCAGTGAGGCCAGCGGGGCCTACAGCTGACCTTTATCTGTGCAAGACAGGCAGAACAGCAGAACACGCTACCGCCGGGCCACAGATCAAAACAGGGTTTAGGCACATACGCAAACGCAAACCACGCACCAGGCAAAAGGGCTGCCGGGGTCCACTTGCGCGCATTTTGGGTGGTAGTGCCGGCCGCACGAAGCGTGAATGCACCTGCGCCGCACAGGGCACGATGCAGGGCCGGGCAGCCCAAACTTCAAGTTGGACCACAATCAAAACTTTGTATCTGGCCAGCCCCAGGTGACAACAGAGGCCACCAGTTCATGCCACGTTGCCTCATACAACAGAGTTAACACTCCAGCTGCAAGATGCGCTGCCTCTAGCCCCTCGCTCACTTGAACACATCTTTGTTTTCCTCCCCCTCCTTCTTGCAGATGAAGCACTGCGGCGGTGGAGTGGCACGACATGAGGTTGATAGCATGTAGCCTGACATCCGGACCAGAACCACCGCATGCATGTGGCAGTCGGCAGGCGCATGGCGAGTGTCGCAGCTGGGTCTAGCCTGCCAGGGTGCCCTTGCCATCTGGGGCAGCCAGCAGCAGTGGGTCAACCGACGCAGCTGCGCATTTTAAATGCTGGTTCACTTGGCCACACACCACCCCAGTTACCTGCTGCACCCCGGCCAAGCAGTTGGGGCAGCGGAATGTGTCACTCGTGGTGGCGAGCAGCTCAGCTAGGTCACTGGGCAGGCCGAGCAGGTTGCACTCCGCGTTAAAGCCTGCGGCACAGAGGGCAGCAACAGCAGGTGAGACACAGACACCGATTATGGTGCAGTATGCTCAAATGCGCAGCCACGCATGCACGACTTTGAAAAGCAGAAACCATCCAGTTGGGGGGGCTTTGGCTGCGCATGTGTCGCGGGCAGATTCACGCCGCTCACCCGTGTGGAAAGAGCGCATGCAGGGGCCATCGCACGCCAGCAGGTTGCCGCCATCATCACACAGCGCACACCTGCAGGCAGGCAGGCAGGCACATGAGGGCACAGTGTGGTGACAGCTCCCTTAGCAGCCGGCCAATTAGAGAAACTGCATGCAGCCAATGCGGTGATGAGCGCTTGCCTCACCAGCGCAGGGCAGGCTGCCTGCAGTGTCATGGCACCCAAACTCTGTACAACAGCACACCGGCGGTCTCAAACCACCATCTTCACCGGTCAACTCACTGCGTGTCGAACTGCTGCTGCTGCTGTGCCTCGTCAGCATCCTCCCCATCCTCCTCCTCCTCCTCCATGCTGCTGCGCCCCTCACGCCCTCCGGCGCTGCTGCCGCCTGGTCGCGGCGACCTGTCGCCGCCTCCCTCCCCGCCACTGCCAACAGCATCGCCGCCAGCACTGCCGCCTACACTGCCCGTGCCTCCCTCTGCTGCTCTGTCGTGGGCCCCAGCCGCTGCTGTGCATGTGGGGCTGGGCAGGGGAGACGCATCGTCAAGGCTGCCGCTGCCTGCCGCACTCCCCGTGCCCTGCCGGCGCCGCAGCGGTGGGGCGGCCAGGGCAGCAGCCACTGCCGCCTCTACCATGGCATGAGCTGCCCGGCTGCAAGTTTCGTGTTCGCTGCTGCGCTCTGATGCGGCTTGCACTGCCGCCAGTGCAGGCGCCAGGGCAGCAGACCCCGGGGTTGCGCCGGCTGCTGSGCCTGCCGCAGGAGCCGCTGTCGCTGTCAATCGCGCATCGGCTGCCTCGGACGCATACTCTCCAGCAGGTTGCTGAGCCTGCGGCGCCGCAGGTGGGCTGCCTAACGCCGGCTCGGCTGCGGATCCCACCGCCGCACCGCGGGCGCCGCCCAAGGCGGCGGGKTCGGCTGGCGACATGCCTCGCGCCGCGCTGGGGCTGCCCTGCCCTGCCGATAGCTCCAGGGGCCCAGGATCAGGCCAGTCCCCGAGGCACTGCACCGCCACAGACGCTGGTTCGGGCGGCGGCTTTCGCCGCAGCGGCACCGGCGGCGGCGCGGAGCCGCTGCCGCCAAGGAGGTGCAGCGCCCATCCTCCCTGGTCGTTGTGCTCCACCGCTACATTGGCGCGGGCCATGAGGCCCGGCCGGAGGCCTCCCCCGGCGGCTGTGCGGCCAGGAGCTTAGCGGGCTGTGCTGCTGGGTGCAGTAGACGACGTGCAGCGTGGCTAGGCTGATGCAGGGATGAGCGTGGACCCGGGCGATCGAAGGAAGAGGGGGCGGGGCTCGGAATGCTGAGGGGGCGTGTTTCATTTGGGCATGTTGCGGAGCAGGCCTCGGCACTTCATGCAACGATGATCAGTGCGTCGTCATCGATCTGGACCAATCGCCCCTTCCGCTAGGTCGCTGCGCAAGCCTGTCCGTGGCAGCCTCGCCTTTGCCGTGCCTGGGGCCCCTCGGCAGTCTTAAAATTTACACCAGGGACCCAAATCGAGTAAGGTGAGCGTAGAGGGCATGCGCCGCTCGAGGGCTGCTGCCGCCGTCGCTGCCGCCGCCGGCGGCACTCCCCATCTGTGCTACACCTGCCAGAGGGGTCTCATTGAGAATCATCCTGTTAAGCTTGCAGGCCTCTAGCGCCCTGTACACTGCACCGATTGTCCCGCTGTTTTTCTCATCGACTTTTGTGATACCTAATCTAGTTCTGAGGGCGGGGAGGTGGTGAAAGGCGCGAAAAACACGCGAAGGGCCGGGCGGCCTTCGCAGCGCGGGCGTTTTCCGGGCCTTGCGGCATTCCAAAAACCGCCAAAAGCTTCAAAACGAAGGTCGTGATCACAAGAAGCGGCCGCGCTGAACGCCTTAGGCGGGCCCAGGAGGGCGTGCTGCGCCTGCTACCGCCCAACCGCCGCTGCTGCTGGTGGGTTTTGCCCAGCTTTTCATTCATGTTTCAGCGCCAGAAGCCTCAATTGAGCATGCAGACTTCGAATTCAAAGCGAAATGGGCGCTAGAGCACCGTTTTCTGGTGCCTCCCCCTTAAGGGGATGATTCTCAATGAGACCCCTCTGCCACTCGCCGCAGTGCTGCAGCTGCTCCATCCCTGCTCGCAGATGGACGCCCGCAAACGGCAGCTGGAGCAGGAGCTCAGCGACTGCGTCTTGAACTCGTCCTGGTTCTTTGTGAGCGCGACAAGGCCAACAAGGCCCAGGTCACCTGTGCCAGCCGCTGTGCACATGCACACAAACATGCCCTGCCTCCTGTTCAAGCACTTGGCGTCCTGCACCTGCCGGCCCATGCCTGCAGTGCGTCGCGGGTGTGGCCCTGGCGGTCCCGCTGGGTGTGAAGAAGAAATCGTACTGGCCAGTGGTGTACCTGGGTTTGGGAGGTAGGATCTGAAGTTCTTACGCTGCGTTTGGCCTGGTGCAAGCCCCCATCGGTTCTTGCGGCCCTTTTCTGGAACACAAGCACCCACTCCAATATGTGCAGGCACGCTGCTGGATCTGATCAACGGCTATGACAAGTGCAAGGCGCAGCGGCAGGCGCTGGAGAGCTACATGCGCAGCACCGAGGCATTTGGGCAGCAAGGGACGAGCCTGCAGCACTCGCTTGCGGAGCGACAGCAGCGGGACGGCGGTCAGGGGCAGCAAGGCGAATAGGCCCCCAGCTTGCTCACGCATTGTGCCTGTGTTGGTCTTGTCTCACTCTTTACAAGCTCTCAAACGAACGAAGTGGCAGGCAACAGACGAAGCGGCACGGGGTGCAGAAGTGGCAGCATGCACGGCAGCTGAACTTAGTACAAGCAATGCAGGCTGGGAGGACAAAAAGGTGACGCACTGCAACAGAACATTCGTTGCGAGCTCAGTAAAACCCTCCAAACGCACTGCCGGGGTAGCCTCCCGGGAAGCCGCCCCCACGCGGCCCCGCGCMGCCGCCATACCCGCCGCCAAAGCCGCCGCTGTACCGCCGGCCGCCGCCGCCCGCCTGTGATGCAAACATGTGCGCAAACAGATCCTCCTCATCCATGCCGCCATAACCGCCGCCAAAGCCGCCAAAGCCGCCGCGCCCAAAGCTGCCGCCCGCCCCCATGCCATCCTCGGAGTAGCCCTGGTTGATCTCCTGCAAAGGGACCAGCCACCAGGGCACACAAGGCAGCACGTGGGTTATGGCGCCAACTGAATCGCGGCAGGCTTGCCAGCAGAGCTCACTTTGCACCGTCTCTCAGCTGGAACCCTGCCTCCCACCCAAGCCAACCCTGTCCGCACCTCCAGGCTCCACCCCGCGTCGTATCGCCGCCGCTGCGACGGGTCGCTCAGCACCGCAAACGCCTCGCCCACCAGCTTGAACTGCTTGGACGCCTCCTCTCGATTCTCCTCAGTAGCCTGCAAGGAGCGTGGCAGTGCGTGTATAAAGGACTGTGCGGGTAGCCGTGGCAGCCAACTCAAATGCTAGCGCGCCACACGTACTGCACCAGGGCCGACTCCGTGCTGCATTCTGGACAAGAACTTGCTTCAGCCTACAGCCTGCGCCAACCAATCACAACAGCCAATTGAGCACCGCCCATGACCACGTGAGCCACGGCATTGCCCACCTTATCGGGGTGCGTTTTCAGTGCTGCTTTGCGGTAGGCGCGCTTCACCTCGTCGTCGTCTGCATCCTGAGACACCCCCAGCACCTGCATGCCGTGGTGAAGGAAGGTGCAAGCATTTGAGCGTCACGGTAGTAGCACACCCCAGCGTGGCGTGCTCGCCCCATTCGCATGGAGCCCTTTGCACCCACCACTCGCTTCCATCCTCACCTCTCCGCTGCCGTTGCGGCTAGCTGAAACCGCTCAGCCTGGCAGGCATGCCAGCAACAACACCAGCCACATTCACCAGCCCGCCGCACCGCATAATAGTCCACTCGGTTGGCCTTCTTCTTGGCCAGCTTGGCCTGGCGCAGCATGTCCCCCAGGCCTGCACGGACGAGGGAGCAAAGCTGGCTGCACATCAGGCGGACGGCCGGATGGCACTGCCAGGCGCAGGCTCGCCAGGCTTGTCAGCATGCCCTCACCTCTCTCTGCTGCCCCATCTTCTCACAGGCCCACTGCTTTGCATCCCAGGCAGCCAGCCGGCCAAGCACGGGCGCACCTGGGTACGAGTCGTCCAGCTCCGCCACCTTGTTAAAGTCCATGATGGCGGCATCAAAGTTTTTCAGCTCCAGGTGCGCCTGGGGCAGCGAGGGTGCGAGGTGCGCAGGGCAGGTCAGGAGGGCAGGCGGTGAAGGCATGCTCAACCTGTGCACCACAGCAATGGCCCCAAGCAAGCATGCCCAGCGACACATCAAGACCGCTGGCGCTGGCAGCCTCCAGTCTCCACATGCAGGTGTTCACACTCCCAAACGGCACGTCGGCCCACCTGCGCGCGCCGTACATACGCCTTGGCATATGATGCGTCCAGCTGGATGGCATGCTCAGCATCTGCCAGCGCGTCCTCATGCCGCCCCAGCTTGGCCGCCGCCGCCGCACGGTTGCACACCACCTGCAGCAGCGGGGACGGGGCCAGCCAGGTAGGGACGCTTGCACATTGGGACACAGTGCGAAATTGCATACAGCGGCCAACTGCGTGCAACCAACCGACCTAGCTCTGGGCACACTGCATGCCGCCAGCAGCATCACCTGTGCCATGAAGGCGGTGCGCAGCTGCGGGTCGGCATCCAGGCTAGCGCTGTAGTGCTGGTACGCCTCTTGAAACGCGCCGCGAGAGAATGACTCATTGCCGCGCTCCTTGCCAGCCAGCACCGAGCGCAGGCGCTTCAGGCCGCGCTGCGCCGGCAGGCAATCGGGGTCGCGCCTGGCGGGGCGGGAGAGCAGAGGTGGGAGGGGTGGGATGTGCGGCAGCTGCACACAAGGCAAGCAACCCCAGTAGTTTGCTGGAGGCATGGCCGCCACCAGGCTTGCCTGCCCGCCCACAGCGGTCCTTCCCCAACCGCCGTCCCCCGGGCAGCGTGCTGCCGCACCTGAGCGCCTGCTGGTACAGCTGCTGCGCCATCTGCATGTTGCCTGCAGACAGCGGCGCACGAGGGGAAGCACGCTTTGGCAAGCTGTTCTGCACAGCCAGGCATGGTCACCCAATGACAGCCACAGGTTGGGATGGAAATGCGGCAACAACAGGCATGGGCATGAATGCATGAGCATGATTGAGCCGTTTGGTGTCGCGCACCGCAGAGGTAGAGGGCTTGCGAGCGCAGAGCCAGCACTTCGGGCGCCTGCGCGTTGCCTCCCAGCGTCATGTTGCGCGCCTCGGCCACCGCCTCAGCGTGCCTGCACATCACCAGCCGTGGAAGAGACAGAGCTGCTGCATGAGGCAGGAGAGCTGCGCTGTGGCCGGCTTAGGCAGGCCCAGCCACAACCAGTACCATACCGTATACCCCACGGGGATCCAGTGCCCATGGTCAAACGTGGCTGGTCCCCAGATGATGATCTGATCATCACCATGTTCCCACCTGCCCAGGTGCAGCAGCGCCTCCACTCGCAGGCGCACGGCAGGCTCGGCCGCGGGCACAGAGCCCTCGCAGGCAGCCTCGGCCAGCACCAGCGCACGATCCGCGTCGCCCGCCGCAAGCGCCTCCTGCCCCGCCCGCACCTTGCGTGCCACTGCACGTTCGGGCCAAGCCAGGCGTTGATTGGTTTTCACCTGCTGAACAGCAGGCAGATCTGATGGCGTCCTGCCCAAAAAGCCGCCGCTGCAGGCAGGTTTTCAACTGAGCGCAGCCCAGCTAGCCACTGAGGGCATTCCATGACGTCAACATGCAGCCTGCACCCACCGATCTGGCAAGCAATCAGGTCCTGCTGCAGGCTGGCGTCCCGCTCCATGCCCCGCCGGTACAGCGCCTCTGCCGCCTGAAACCGCCCCATCAGCATCTCAGCCTTGGCTGCAGGGGCAGGCCAGGTTTGGAAGGTGAGACAGCAGCATGGACCTGGGTGGCAGGCTCACACAGCCACCTAGACAAAGCACAAATTGTTTATTGGAGCGCACACTGCCCCCCACAGTGCAAGCCACATGTGCCAGGGGCAGCAGGTACGCTCTCCTCCCGCCCCCACTTGCCTGCGCGTGCGTAGCCCTTGACAAAGCCAGGGTCCAGCTCCAACGCCGCCAGGCTGTCACTGATGGCGTCGGGGTACTGGCGTGCCATCAGGTGTGCTGCAGAGCGGTTGCCCAGATACACGGCTGTCTCGGGGNCACAGCTGCAGCGCGGCGGTGAAGCAGCGCACCGCCTCATCGTACCGCCCAGACCTGAAGGCGGCGTTGCCCAGCGCTTTCTGCGCCTCAGCCAGCTGCCGCGGCGAGTCGGGCGCTGGGGCGGCGGCTTGGGGCGGCGAGGCTGCGGCCGCCGCTTCGCCCGAGGCCTCGGGCGTGAGTGGTGGCACGCCGCCAGCAGGGCTTGCCCGGGCACCCTCGCCCTTGGCAGCTGTTACCGCCGCTGGCGCGCTGTTCTCGGCACCGCCCAGCGCCTCGGCCTCTGCCTTTTGCTGCCCCTCCTTCAGCTGCTTGTTGCCGGGCTTGAGTGCCAGGCCGCGCTCAAAGGCGGCCATGGCCTGTGCACTGCAGCCGCCGCGGCCCAGGTATGCNTGTGCCCAAGCGATACCAGGCTGTGTGCCAATGGCGCGGGAGGAAGGGGTGGTGGTTGAGTGGTCGGTGGGCAAGCAAAGGGGCCTGGCAGGTTGAGAACGAACGCGAATGCCCTTCGGCACACGAGCGGCAGGCACCGTGAGCGGCGCCTNGGTGAGNCTTACCCTTTTCCCAGTTGGGCGCCAGCTCGCACGNCCTCCAGGGCGTCCTTCACTGCATGATCCCAGTCCCCCAGGCGCTGCAGGGCGGCGCAGCGGTTCGCAAGGAGCTTCGCCTGCTCCTCGGCTGTGCCGTCCTGCTGCCGGAGATTTGCGAGGGCCGATGAATACCCGTTGGCGGCCGCTGCATAGTCCTCCGCCTTGAAGCGCTGCTCGGCCTCCGACTTGAGCGCCTGCCAAGCCATAATTGGCAGGCGTGGGGGCAATTGGAGTCTGGAGGGGGGTGAAGACCCGAAGAGGCCGGGCCGTGTCGATGGACGCATACTTGGGCGGCATGCTGGCGCCATGCTGGCGGCGGCTGCCGCAATTCGTGCAGCACTCGTAGTTCGATGCCGACATGCCTTCCCTGAGCAGGGGGTGGGATCACAGTATGGGCCCGACAACTGAAGTGGCAGAGAGAGTGGAGGTGCTGGCTGCACCCGTATTGCATGGTTCTGCGTTCAAGGCTGGCGAGCGCCCGACTCCGACCTCTGGCCTCGTTTGCATCATTGCGCCTCCTGCGCTGGCCGCCAGCTGTGGAACACACAACGATGATGCTGCAACCGCGCGAGGCAGCCAATCTGACAACTTTGCCAGCAGGGCAGAGGACCAACAGATTGATCTTTGCCATTCCTTGCCCCTTGCCCCAACTGTACGGTAGCATCCGCTGTTGCGACGGCGCGGCGAGGCGGCTTCTTCAACCATTAGTTGATTCACATTACAGTTTAATGGTAATGTGGCTGGGTGAATACAATGCATCAGGTTTGCGAGAAGGCAGCAGGCTTTTAATTTCCTTTCTTGGCTCCGGGCACTCGTAGTTCTACAACTTGGTTCATCCTGTCATTTCCCCGGCAGCGGAGGCCAGAGCAGCCCGTCCAGCCATCGCCTTCACCTCCACGGGCGCCCCATAGCTCCATAGGCCAGCAATGCGCTCTGCCATATCGGTGAGCATGCCGCTGTGAGCGTGGCTGCCACGCCCATGTTCTTGCAAGCCATGGTTTTGCAAAGTGCATGGGTCGCATGCCCGCCCAATGGCAGCTCAGCCTCACGAATGCTTGCAGGCGTGCAGCTGTCCATGCCCAGCGGGGGCAAGGGTTGGGTCAGCAAAGACAGCCAGTGAGAAGCACACACAACACAGTAACATGAAGCAGGATGGACCGAGATGGCACACAACCGGCCACCTTGCTAGTGCTGTTGCGTTCGCAGAGCATCCGGCACACCCAGCTGCCGTTAAAACAGGGTCAGTAGACAGACTCATGTGCAAGCAGGGGCGGCGGGCCGCAATCCTGTACAGTAGCAATCCTGTACAGCAGCAATTATAATGAACACTGTCTCTTGCTGGTCTCGCCGCGCTGCCAAGCCTTATAATTCAGAGAAGACAAGGCTTTCGCGCTACAGGAGCAAGCATGTGGATTGCGGCTCACGTCGCGTGCACACATGCACACCAAGCTCAGGTTCGCCCGCCAAGGGAGCCCAATCACACAGCATGTTAACAGGCTGCCGCTCACCAGCTGTGGCATGGGCGGCAAGACGTGTGGCGGCGGCGGTGGTGGGCCACCGGCAGGGCCAGCCTTCCTGACCAGCCCAGCGACTTACACGGACCCTATGCTGCCTCCAGGGCCCCGGCTTGCTTCTTTGGCGGCATGGTGCGACTCGCCTCCGTGCGAGCAAGCGCACAGCTGCAGGGGTGAGAGCAGCAGGCATCAGCTTGGCCGGGATGGCAGTAGCACAGGATCCGCCATGCGGAAGCAGGTACGCCACGCGTAAGCAAGTGAGAAGGGTAAGTGAGGAAAGTCGTCGCGGTCCATGCAGGAACAGCCCACAGCGTGGATCGAGCAGCAGCAAGTGCGAATTTGATTGAAAGGCAGCGTTCGTTCCTGCTCCAGGCTTGCGCACTGTGCGCCGGCGTTCGTTCAAACCACTAGTGCACGCGGCTGCAGAGAGGGGCAATGGACGATGTAAAGCGAGATTCAAGCCCATGCCGCTATTCCCTGGCGGCTGGGTTGCTGCTGGCGGTGCTGGCAGTGGCGGCCGCGACAGCGGCACAGTTGGGAGCTGGAGCTGCACCGCTGCGCTTATTTCAGCCTGGCATGTTTCCAGGCCCGGCATTGCCCAGCCTGCTCCAAGCAGCCTGCACAACCAGCAACCTGCACGGCTTGGTGGAGGATGGCGAGTTCACCTGGGGCTGCGGAGCAGCCATCTGCAACCTCGCCGCGCCCACCAGCAACGCCACGGCTGCTGCTGCTGTGCAGCAACCCCCCTGGCAGGCGCCCTCTCTTCAGCTCACCCGCTGCAAGCTGCGCCGCTTCACACCTGAGGCGGCCCGCAAGTGCCTGGAGGGGCGGCCGCTTGTCATGATTGGAGACTCGCTCACCAGGTGGGGGCTGCTTTTTGCTGCCGTTTGGCTGTGACATGTGTTGGCGGGAGTGCAGCAGATGATTGCAAGCATTGCACGCAGCGGGCCTGGTCTGCCGCACCCGCAGCATGCCTCACTTGGCACATGTGCTGGAAGCTGCACTGGAGAATGTGTTGCGCTTTGCAGGTGTCAGCGGGTGTCCATGCAACTATGCTGCAGCGTCTTCCGCTGCCTGACTGTGGACGCAGCATCTTGCCACCTGCATGTGTGTGTTTGCAGGTATCAGTACATCGCCTTAATTTACTTCCTGGAGTTTGGGAGGTGGCCGGCACCGCTGCGGGGTGCTGCAGGGCACCCCTCCCCCGTGATCGCGAGCGAGTGGGGCCCGTGGTCACAGTTCTATCAAGGTGAGGCTGCATGCGGGTTGGCCAGCCTCGGCAGCAGGAACACGCCATCAGCAGTGTAAGCTGTGTGGTCTGGTAGGCTCCAAGCCAACACCACTAGCCTTACACCCTGGAGCTGCCAATGTTCAAGGTTCAAACAGGGCAGACATGTTTCGGCAAGGCTGCAACCGAGTAGCTGTGTGCAGCATGCTGCAAGCTGGGCCCCCGTTGCACCGCCAACACCACCCCTGCAGGCACAACTACGATGTTTGCTGGGCACCAGCAGTGCCGCTGCTTCCGCCAGGATGCATTCAATGCACCAGAGGACCGGTTCTACCGCAACGGCAACCTGTCGATGACTTTTTACCGCTGGTGTGCAGCCTGAGGGTGCTTGAGACCTGATGAGCTTGCAGGCAGTACAGCAGCACTGCTGGCCTTGCGGCAGCAGCGGCGGCGGCGACAGTCGCTTGCAGATAACACAGCAGCTGCTTGCGGATAGTGTTACTCAGCTTCAGTCCTTCAAGTATGCAGATTCAAGCTCTCATGCTTTACACCGACTGCCGCGCTGCATGTGAGGCTGAGACAATGCTGCATTCTGTTGTTTCCCTGCAGGCTAGGCTACCCCATAACACCACTGGCTGGTCACTGGGGCTTTCCACCATTCAGCAATGCGACACAATGCCAGCCAGGAGCATGTAGTGCGGATCCAGACTGGCAGCTTCCTATCCAGGACGGCATACGGGAGGTGCGGGGTGCCACACCCTGCTGCTGCCTGTCAGCCCTTGCACATGGCTGCCCCTGCCAAGATGTGCTTGGTGGCTGAGCTACAAGCTGCCTGCCTGTGCTGGCTGCTGCAGCATTTATCAACTTTGATGCCAATCTACTGACTCGCTGCTGTCCTACGTGCCTGCTCAGGTCATTGCAAAGCTCAAGCCACACACTCTGGTGCTCAACGCCGGGCTGTGGCGTCGAAATCGGACAGACTGGCCCACAGAACTGTACGACAGCATTTTTGAGGCAGGAATCAAGGCTGTGGCGCCACAGGTGAGTAACCTGCGAGTGTTGGCTGCAGCCCAAGTAGCCCAAATGGGGGCCGAGAATGCAGCTGCGATTCTCAACTTGGCACTGCGTCATTGCCATGGGTCCCCTCTCAGAGCTTGCACTATTCTGCTATTGTCGCCGGGTAGAGCTGATCGAATTTGCTTGATATTGTGCAGGGCGGGCAGTGTGTTTGGAAGACAACCACGCTTGCCCAGGCAGGCGACCTCAAAGTGGGCCGCGACCGAGATGCGGCGGCAGTAGCGGCGGCACAGCGGCATGGCTGGCTCGTCACGGACGCATGGGGAGCTACACACGCCGCCAAGATGCAGCTGGGCGATGGCATTTATATAGACCCGGTGCGCAACCTTGTTTTGCACCAAGACGGGTTGTTGCTGATGAGGCAGCTGACCGCTGAGATGACTCGACTTGTAAGCATTGCAAGGCATGATCACGTGCATGCTGCAGGCCACCTCTTGCTGCAGTGCGCCCAGGCCGTGCACCCGACTACTAAGGCATAATTTCTGCGGCATCCACTTGTGCAGGCGCACTATAAGGGCTTCGTGTACACGGAGCTCAACCAGCTGCTGCTGAACACGATCTGCCCCGCTCACAACTGATCGTCACCGTGCTGTACCAGTACTTCAAACCTGTAAGGACAGTGTGGCTGCTGCAAAAAGGGTCTCAATTCTTTTCTGCAGCCCCGCCTGCATCATACGACACCGCCACCCCCGCAAACACGTCCCCTGCTGTTGCTTTGCCACGGTGCATGATGCGGCGCACGGGCCCAAGTGGGAAAGGCTTGGCACAAGTTTTCTGGTGCTGGTAAAGGTTGGCAACCGCACGTGGCCGGCCAGTTGTTGGATGCAAGTTCCATCACCGCGGCTGGGCGGCATCCCCAGCATGACCGTTCGGCATGACCGCCCGCCGGCGCCATGCCCTGGCCTGCCCGCAGCTTTGTCGCAGCATTGCCATTTGCAACAAGACAGCTTCATTTCAAGGACTGACCGTGTGCCAGCGGAGATCTTTGCGCAGACTGGCATATTGAACCCGCGCCTCCGGGCATACTGAACCGCGTCCTTCCTGGCCCGCAGCACGTGCACCAGCAACGGCAATCAAGCACTTCCAGCAGGGAGGCCGGAGCCCCACGGCTTGCCTTGCAAGCGGTTGCCGACACTCGAGAGCGCTCCGCTGCCAAAGGCACACTGAGCATCAATGTCGTATGGACCAGTAGGCAAGTGGCAGGAGGTGGCGGGGATGCGGGAGGCTGGGATCACTTGCTGGACGGCGGCCGCACCCCTCCGTCCCTYTTGACCGCTCACCGCCCATCGTGACCCCTGCTGCTGCTGGCCGCAGTCTCAAGGCGCGAAGCCCGGCGATGGCTGCCGTCCTGTTGGCTGTCGCCCTGCTGGCTGCAACTACCCTGGTAGCCTTCAGTTGAGTGGGGCAGCCCGATGGAGCGAGCGGCACAGCCGCCCACCCACCCGCTGCCGCCCTCTGTTGCCCTCTGCTGCCCACCCACCCACATTAATGCCCCTCTGCAGGCAAGGCGGCTGGTCGCAGACCGCGTTCAGGAGCATTATGGTCTCAGGGGGACAAGCATCACCCAGCTGGCAGCCACAGCAGCAGGACAGCCGGCTGGAGGTGCTGCGAGGCTGCACAAGTTTTGCCTGCCTTGGGGCAGCGCATGCGCTGCCGCACAGCCCGGGCGAGCGCTTCAACTTCCCGCACTTCTTCATCTTAGGTGGGGAGAAGGGGAGCAGAGTGCGTGCTGTTACCAGCAATTGCTGCAGCTCAAAGTCACTGGCACTCTGCTCGCTTTCTGGCTTGCAGGATTCGGAAAGAGTGCAACCATGTCGCTCGCAGCGTAAGCCGATGCTGAATTGAGTCAAGTCAATGCTGAAATGGGTGTGGAAACAGTATAAGCATCTTGTGATCCGGCATTAAGCCTTCTTGACTCCTTATGCTGCTGTTCTTTGGTGCAGATACCTCGGTGCACACCCGCAGGCGGTCAACCCAACGCCCAAGGTGCGGCGGCGCACCACCTAAGCATGGCAACAGATATGCTGCATCCCTCGCTTCCCGACGCTCAAGTTTGTTTGTGGGCATGCGTCCCACCTTGCAGGAGCCTTGGTTCTTTACCAGGCACGGGGACTGCATACACCCCAACAGCTCCGCACTCTGGGGCTGCGACCAGCAGGCGCAGCAGCGCTACCTGGTGGGCACGCTGCACCTTGATGTGGTGGTGGCCAGCGGGCTCACCCGCGCCGCCTTTGAGGCCTCTCCCGACTACATCTTGGTGAGAAAGCTACCCGGTTTATCACTGAGTGCGTGCTGCTGTGGCATAGGCAGCACTCATGAAGCCGTGCGTTGCACCAAGTTGTTTGGCTTATTGCTGCCCGCTGCTGCCCCGCTGGGTGCAGGCTTCAGCTGCTGTGGTGGCGGGCATTTGGCGTGAGCTGCCCTGGCTGAAGGTGGTGGTGTCGATGCGGGACCCCATCTCCCAAAAGATGTCAGCAATTGTGCACTGGGGAGGTGAGCGGCACTCCGTTGTATTGAACACCTATGCGCTGGGTGGAGCACCATTCCGGCCCAAACCTGAGTGGCTCGCTTCGCGACCATCCTGTGCAGAATCATGTCCATCACTCCGCGGCCAGCCGTGCTGCAGACGTTGGAGCTGGATAGGACACAAATCCCCAGCAGGGACTGCTCTGAGTTGCTGTTTAAGAATGAAAGCAGCATGTATGACTGCCTATTGATGGCCTTCAACGAGCATCCCCATGTCTCCGGACAGTATCATGCCAACCTCCAAACGTGGCTTGCCGCCTCCCCCCCGGCTCGCTTCCATGTGCTTCAAGTACGTGAGCTCACAACGTAACGGCCTGCCGGAGTGCTGCTGGACTGCTGCCTGTTGCAGCGGCGGCCCTGATGTATGTGGTGAATAGTTTGTATGATCGCCATCCCCCCTCCCCCTTCTGTGCACAGTTTGAGAACCTGACCGCCAACCCGGCGGCAGTGCTGGCCGACCTGAAGCGGTTTGTGGGGCTGGACCCCGCCCTCGCGCCCGGCGAGCTGCCCCGCGTTAACATCAGGTGGGCCACCACGCGTCTGGGAGTTGCCAGTGGCCAGCACATGGAGTGCAGCTGCAGCTACGTGGACAGACAGACCAGCTCCTTCTCAGCACTGCTGCTGCGCCTTGGCAGGAAGTCCAAGTACCGCGCCGATGGGTGGCCCATGAAGCGGCGGGAGTATGAGCACATACTGAGCCTCGCGTGACCAAGGGCGCTGCAGTAAGCAGGGCATGCGGGTGTGGTTTAGCAGGCTTACACTCCTGTTGGTTTGCTGTGCGCTGCCGGGTTGCTGCATGCGTGCTGTGCTCATATATTGGCAACCGCAGCAGTGCGGTGCTGTTGTGCACACCAGCGCACACGCACTCCTCCCCATATGTGGCCTGCAGGACTGCTGCGGTGCTGGAGCAACATGGGCTTGCAGACGCACGGCAGTGGATGGCACCCTGGGAGGCGGCATGGCAGAGAAGCCTCGATGGCTGCAGTGCGGCTGGTGACTGCATGATCCAGCTCACCTAGTTTGGTGCTAGGCTCGTTTCAGGCCTGTATTGATTCCACGGCTTCTTTCATTCAACCTTTCTTTTCGGCTGTTATTCCAATCTCGCAAAGGCAACAGAGAGAGCACAGAGAGCAGAAGCGTGCACCTGACGTGCCGCCCCGCCATGCATAGCGTGCACGAAGGGGGTTGAAGGAGTTACCCAGTTCCCGGCGTCGCGCTCACTTGATCTCCCCTTGGGCCCAGCCCGGAACTCGAGTGGCTTAAATCAACGCAGCCAGAGCCGCCTGCGCCCCTGCAACTGGGGTGCAAGGCAGCTGCGCCCCGCCCGAGCAGCGAAAGCCGGGGATCTTCTCGCCGCACACTTTCAAGTTGCAAGCCCGTCGCGAAATCAGCAGCTGCACCGGTGCGAGCGGGGCAACTCACGGGTAACCGCTGGGCGCGGCCCACCATTTGCGCGCCACCTGCAACTTGGCTGTTTCGCACACTTGTGGTGCCGCCCCGCTTGCGAGCGCGAGACCAGCGCCGCAACGGCACCAGCTGCCGCTGCCGCCGCCTGCTCCCCTCCTGGCGCCGAGCGGCAGCTCCCGCCCAACCGCCCCAGGTGGTCCCCTCCACGCCTTCTCCACTTCTGCAGGCATGAAACCCACACCTGATCGTCGCCGAATGCAGCAAACAACGTGCCTGGTGGCCGCCGCACTGGCACTGCTGGTGGCGGCAGCGCCAGCCGCAGCAGTGCCCCATGCCACCGTGCACGCCGGGTCGGCAGCTGACTTTGCGGCGGCGGCACACAGCCTGGACGCTGGGGGCCGCCTGACGGTGACAGGGTACCGCCTGGAGGGCCAGGAGGGCGAGGCCACGCTGCAGCTGAAGCATCACCAGGTGTGGGCCCCCGACGCCAAGGTGGTGGTGCACACGGCAGAGGGCACCACCGAGGCGCCGCCCCCAACCGCCCGCATCTTCCGCGGCACCATTGAGGGAGCGCCCGACTCCTCCGTGCTGCTGTCCGTTCACGAGGACGGCCGCATGACGGGCATGGCCATGCACGGCGACGCCAGCTGGGCGCGGGGCCAGGGGGAGGCGGCGGCGGCGCACGGCGGCGACAGCGGCAGCGACATGCCCGCCGGTGGCCGCAGGCTGCTGAGCCTGGGCTCCCGCCGGGCGCGCCTCCAGGAGGATGACACGGCCCAGCCGGCAGAGGCGCCCAAGCCCAAGTCGCGGCGCTGCGGCAACCGGCCGGGGCACTCGCATGGCCCTGATCTCCACCAGCCCGACCCCAGCTTCTTCCTGCAGAATGCGGCGCGCAAGCTGGCCCAGGTGGGTGCGGCTGAGTTGTGCAATAGATATGAGCTGGAGATGCCTTGCCGGCATTGGGCCAAGAACATTGCGCTTGTGCCGCCTCCCATCACGCAAGCGGGAGGCGGCAGCAGGTGGCCGCCCCTCTCCTGCCCCACGGCCTCCCAACCGGTGGGCCCCGCCCTCTATCTCCCGTCCCCCGCAGTCCACGGTGGTGATTGACACGCCACTGCAGTGCTCCCTGGCAATCGACTCTGACGCTGAGTTCTATGCGCTGTTTGGCAACAAGGACGACGCCACCAACTACGTCGCGCTGCTGGTTGGATGTGAGCACAGCGCCTGCCTGGCGGGAGAGGTGGCAGGGTGGTTCATCAAGCGTCTGACTGCAGCTATTGTAGGCTGATTGCACCGTCAGCTGCAGGTGCAGCTGGGCTGACTGCGCCTGGGCTGCCTTAAACGCCCACTGTTTGCATGTGCTCCATGCCAACTCTGCAGATGCTGACGTGGTGTACTCCCGCGAGATTGGCGTGGACCTTGTGCTGGGTGGGTGCCGCTGGCCTGACCAGGTGGCAGCTCATGCAGTGCTGAGGCCGGCGATGCAGCCCAGCATGATTGCAGCAGCTGTCGTGGGCTGGTCTGCATCATGGCTGGACTGGATTGGCTAGACTGGATTGGCTGGCCATGCAACTCACCCTCATTATGTGCTCGCCCTGCGCAGGCCACCTGGAGCTGCGGCCTGACAAGAACGCGGGTGGCTACCCCTACCGGTCCCTGCCGGACGCCGAGGTTGGCCTGGTGAGTACAAGGGCGCAGTTGGAGGGCTGCAAGAAAAGGCGGGCTTGCTGTGGTGCTGTCTCTTGCAACCCCTCCCACCGACATCCAAACCTGCTGGCCCTTGACGTTGCGCAGAACGCGCTGCAAAATTACTGGAACAAGAACCGCCAGGACATCCGACGCTGCGCGGCGCACCTGCTGAGTGGCAAGAAGGATGTCGACTGGGTGGTGAGTGGCCCGCTGCTGCTGCTGGCACCGAGGCTGCTGCTGGGTTGGGTCAACCAGCTCTTGAGCAGCACTGTGTCCTGCACCGACTGCGGCCCGCTCCCCCGCATGTTCCGGCGTGTGCAGGGCATGGCCTGGGAGGGCGTGCTGTGCGGCTGGTACGGCAGCAAGGGCGACAACTGGGCCTACGGCTTCACCTCCAACCTGGAGGGCGACTTCACCTGGAGCGGCGTCCAGGTGCTGGCTGGGGGGCCCAGGGGGAGAGGCTGCCTGTGTTGGTGGGCCGGCAGAGCAGCAGCGGCACAGGCGGGGTGTGCTCAGTTAGCTGGTGTGCATGCATCACAGGGTGGCACTGCGTGCTGAGCCCAGCTCCCTGTGCGCCCCAAAATTTGTGCAGGGCAAGAACCCCAAGGCGGTCAGCTGGGATGTGTTCAACTTCGCCCACGGTGATTTTTTTGCTTTCTATTGCCACTGCTGGCCAGCCCAGCAGCTGCAGCTATCTCACGTTGTGCTGTCGCGGCGGCGCATCGGTCTGCACCCCTCCCAGTGGCTCACACCCATGCCTGTGCTGCTCCCCTCCATCCCTGTCTGCAGAGGTGGGCCACAACTTTGGCGCCATCCACGCCTTTGACTACTGCGGCAAGGACGGCTGGGGCGACAACCAGCCCGTGGACTACTGCAAGCAGACGGACAACGGCTGCTCCCAGCCCAACGGCTACGGCTTCGTGCCCAAGTGCAGCAGCACGCCCAGCGCTTTCGGCGGCGGCGGCGGCACCATCATGAGCTACTGCGACGAGATTGGCCCCGGCTACATCCGCAACGTGGCCATGACCTTTGGCAAGAACCACCCCTGTGNNTGCCTTGCACAGGGGCTGCGGATGGTGCATGTTTCTGTGTACATCGCGCACACTGCCGCCGCCGCCGCCTCCTAGCACGCTGATGCTCCTCCAACCAGCACAAACGCTCAGACAGTGGCCTGCTAATCTGCAGCGGAGCCTGCCACTTGGGGTACGAGTGATTGCATGCCTGACGGCAATCTGCAGTAGTCCTGAAGCCAGCCACAGCACCTGCCCTCACCGTTCCATGCAGGCGGGCACAAGCCGGAGCGCATTGCCAACTCCATGATTGCCCACGTGTCCAAGGTGTCCAAGCAGTACCCGCAATGCTTCCAGGTGTCGGGCGTCTCACCCTCGCCCCCACGCTCGCCCTCCCCCTCCCCATCTCCCTCCCCCGCTCGCTCGCCCTCCCCTTCTCCCTCACGCTCCCCCTCTCCCTCGCCGTCGCCCTCTCCTTCGCCCTCCCCGTCCCCCTYTCCCTCTCCCTCGCCCTCCCCGTCTCCCTCGCCCTCGCCCTCCCCCGGCCAGCCCAACCCCGCCACCACTGGCACTGGCACCTGGACCAGCCCCATTGCCATCCCCTCCATCCCCTTCACCAGCTCCGACATCAGCGTGAGAATTGCTGCTGGGGGCTACCACATGCTTCACAGCCACGGCAGGATCTGAAGCTTGAACTGGATCGGACAAACTCATGCCGTGAGATGCTCACACCAACCCAGCAGTCCACGCCCTCCTCCCATGCCCGCCCCCTGTACAGACCTTTGAGGACGGCTCCAACGTGCCAGGCCACTGCAACGACGCGGCCACGCCCTTTGACTTTGCTGGCAGGCCTGTGCGGCGGGCGGTCAAGGTGTACAGGTGCGAGGGGATGCACTGCCTGCTGGGCAAGAAGGCAAAAGATTGCAGGAGGCAAGGGGACATGCAGCAGCCAAGTCATGGCGGCCTGCTGGCCTCAGGTTGGCCAGTGTCACATCATGCAGCTTCTTCACCTGCTGCGGCACTGCAGGTGGAGGTCTCCCCCTGATGCTCGCGGCCGCATGACGATCGGCTCCTGTGGCGCCGCCCTCAAGGGCCGGCCCGCCGTGTCTGTCCGCTCCACCATCAACCCCAGCGCCAACCCGCTCACGGGCCCGTGGCAGTGCGAGGGGTGAGTGCTGCTGGCGGCTGACCGCCGTTATGCATGGAAAAGCCTGGCTGGTATGCGTATGCATGAGGATCGGGGGCGTGGCAAGCAGAAGCAGGCGTGCATCATGCCGTGACCGCCCCTATCCCCAAGTTGCCTACCCTTGCTGCCGCCCCGTCGCCGCAGGTGGGCCGAGAGCGGCTGCTCCAGCGGCAATGGCTTCAAGCTGTCTGTGACGCTGCGCCCCAACACGGTGTATGTGTTCATGATTGTGGGCATGGACATCGCGCCCACACTGCGGTTTGGCATCACCCGCGCCGACGGCCCCGTGGCACCGCTGGCCGCTCCCCAGGGCGCCTGGTCCAACGCCCGCACCATCCAGGGCCTGCCCTTCACCTCCCCCGCCTTCAACGTGAGGCCGCTGCCTGGGCGCCGCATGGCACTGCAAGGCGCCAGTATTGCTGAGGGATGCTGGGCTGACCCAGGGTAGGCCGCACAGCGTAGCCTGCCAGTCCGGCCCACTGGTTCGTCACAACCGCCCACCTCCCCGCCCCGCAGGCCTTCTACAAGAACACGGTGCCCACCGACTGCAACGACCTGGCGGTCAACACGCTGTCCGACGGCATCACGCAGGCCACAGGCCCCACCCGCGTCTTCCGGTGAGCCCGCCAACCTGGCGCTGCAGGTTGCAAGCGTGCAAGCGGGAGAGGTGGCATGTGTCCCAACCTGGCCAGCTCCAGCCCACCCCCGCTGCATACCCTGCTTCCCGGCATCACGGCATGCTGTGCTTCCCCCTGTCGCAGGGTCTGGTTTGGCACCCAGGCGGCGGGCAGGAGCATGACGGTCAGCTCGTGCGACAGCCCCGACCAGAGCGGCGACACGCACGTGTCCGTCCGCGCCACCTCCAACCAGAGCAACCCGCTGGCGGGACCCTGGATCTGTGTGCGGTGAGCTGCCAGGCAGCTTGCGTTGTGATGTGCCACACATGTGTGGACAGTTTTTAGAAAGCTACCGAGCAGGCTAGGAGCAGGCTGCCTAACCAAACCACTCCCTCTCCTCGCGCCATCCCATCCCCCAGGTCGGCCACCGACGGCTGCCCCAGCGGCAATGGCTTCAGGGTTACGGCGCCGGTGCAGAGCAACAGCTGGCACTACATCGTTGTGGGGTATGCGGGCTCGGGGCCGGCGCCCGCCACCAAGCTGACTGTGGCGCTCAGCTGAGGCGCTCTCAGCAGTGCCAACACCACCAAACGAGCCGGTGCATCCACCAACTTCCTATTCTTTCGCTGCATTCTCTTCACCCATTGCCGACCGGTACGCATGTCCGCCACTACCCCCTTCCCCTCCCCCTGACACCCTCTGTCTTGACTAGCTGCTTGCTGCAGAGGACGCCTGCAGGGGCAGCCGCTGATTTTGCTGACCAACTGCATCACTCTCTGTGCTTTGCACACATCATACCGCGCCTGTGACATAGAATGGCTGCTGTTGCGCTGCACGCTACCACTATTTCATTTCATGCATGCAGCGTTCCTTCAGGCTGCTGTAATACGGGAGAAAAACGTGAACAGCAGATGCATTTCATAGCACTTGGAAGGCGAGGGCAGCTGCAGGGCACGAAGCACGGGTCAGATGTGAGCCTCCGCCGGCGCACGGGAGCCACTGGGCGCCTGCGCCACCGCCTCTGCATGTGTTCCATGCAGATGGGTGCAGCATGCAGATGGGTCCCTCGGCGGCTGCGGCCGTCCCTGCGGGCCGCGCCCGCTTGCATTGCACTCTGAGCGTCCCTATGCACTACTACAACGACTCCGCAGGCCGCAGCAGCACCCTTGCAAGCAGCGCCCGTGTCCGCCCGACCGCCTGTCGCTCTCACAGCTCACCCGCGCTGCTCAAACAATGCTTACACACTCTGAGAYGCAGTGCGGGGGCAGCCAGGCCGCTGCACGATGAAATGAAATAGGCACTGGCGGCAAGGCGGCGGCAGCAAGGCAGGCTGCGCTGCACGCTATGAAAATGCCTAGGCTCACACCGTGATCACTGGGATCTGGGCATGCTCCTTAAGGCCCTGCTCTGGGGTGATGCCCACCTTGATGCCGGGGCCGCTGSSGGCTGAGCCGCGGAAGGTGAGCGCGGCGGCGTCGGCTGCAGTGGCTGCCTCCACGCCCTCGGCATACGTGCGCTTCAGCACGCCCGCGTTGCAGCGCAGCGTGTAGCGGATCTGCTTGCCAAAGGCATGCTTCACACCGACCACACGGCACGGCAGGCGCTTGCGGTCAACGCTGCGGCCCACGCGGCCCTTGGCTTCCACCCACAGCGTGACGTTGTCGCCCTTGCGGAAGGGCGAGGGGGGCGGGCCTTGACGGCTGTTCTCCACGCGTGCTGCACGCTTCTGCTGCGCTGCCAGGGTGGCAGCCCGCGCCTTCTGCAGGTGTGCTGGCAGCTGGAAGGCCGGCTCACCGGCTCCGCCTGCCGCCTGCTGCGCTTCCCCTGCTGGGCCTGCTGCGTGCTGCGCCTCCCCTGCTGCTGCTGCTGCTGCTGCTGCTGCTGCACCTGCCGCCTGCTGCACCTCGCCTGCTGCCGCTGCTGCRGAGCGTGCTGCCTGCTGCGCCTCAATTGCCACGGCGGGTGCCTCCCCKTCTMCTGCTTTMGCGGCTGCATCKGCCKGCTGTGCCAGGGCATCGTTGCCNTCCGTCAGCCGCCGCCGCTGCCGGCGCACACCAGCAGGGCTGCCCTCAGCTGCTGCTCGCGCTGGCAGCATGCGGGCCACGCCAGCCTGTGCCTCGTCATCTGACAGATCGGCCAGCCATGCGCGGTGCCCCGCCGCGCTGCGCCGCAGGCCACTGCGGTCCTGCTGCTGCTGCTGCTCCGCCTGCTGCTGCTGCTGCTGGCCCTGCTGGGCAGGTGAAGCCTCCTCATCTGAGGCTGCTGCTGCACCCTCGTCCTCCGACAGCTCTGCGGCCGCGCGSTTGCGGCCGGCAGCCTTCTTGCTGCGGGGGCGGCGGCTGGGCCATCCGCTCTTAGGCTTGCTCGGCGCTGCTGCGGGGGCGCCCGTTGCGATGCCACCGCTGGGGTTGACTGCCTCGGTTGAGCTGCAGCAGGAAAAGCAGTGGCACGTGTTGGCGCACAACCGAAAGTGAAGTACAGCTGGGCAAGCTGGCACTGATGAAGCTCCCTAGCAAGCCAGCAGGAACAAGCCACATGCATGTGCACCAACACCAGGCCAGGCAATGTCAAGGTACTGAAACTGTGCACGCGTTTACTGCTGTTGCCGTGACCACCATAGGCAGGAAAAACTGCAGCTCACTTGGTGAACCCCAGCAGGTCGATAAGCTCCTGCGCTGTGGGCAGCTTGCGAGTCTGGCTTGGCGCCCCGAACAGCGCCTCGCTGCGCGTCATGCCGCCCAGCGCCGTCGTCGGCGCATCGTTCACCATGCGCTGCACGTGCATCACCTGGTAGGCCCAGCTGCATAGCAGGGTGGGGATGGGGGATTCAGGCGCAGTTTCAGGACTGGCTGGGCGTGAGCAGCAAATGAAAGCATCAGCCGGAGAGCCGACAACCAATGCAGCAACAGCAGCTGGCTGTCCTGCTACATCAGCCAGCCACCCTGTGCACCTAGACTGGCTGCCCCAGCTTTCCAGGCTGTGCAGCCTTCCCACCTGATGGTTGGCATCTGCATCAGCAGGGAGCGGATGTAGTCCTTGATCTCCCGGTTGCAGCGCTCAGTGGCGCCCTGGCTCTGCGGGTGGCCGATGGAGCTGGTGATGTGGTGCACGTCGTATAGGGAGCACAGCGCCTCCATGATGTCGGCGCAGAACTCCACGCCGTTGTCGGACTGCAGCACTGCCGGCACCTGGGTGTTGATCCAGAGCAGGTTCACCTGCAGGGATGGATAAGTGCAAGTGCACATTGAAATGAAGCTGGGAAGAGGGCTAATGCTATGGAGCGGGGTGGGCCACATGCAATGCTGGTTGATGGCTCTCAAAGATTCAAGATGGGTGCTGGAGCAAGCCGGCAGGCTGGGAGGCAGGAAACAGTCGCACCTCAACAGCGACCTGGGCAGGCTCCTTGGTGCGCAGCGCGCGCAGCCACACGTGCCGCGTCAACAGGTCGATGTACACCAGCACGTAGCGGAAGCCGTCATCGCGGCCTGCCCCCAGGTCGATCAGGTCCAGCTGCAGCATGAGAGGTGCAGGAATGCAGGGAGGCCACCTGAATGAGCTGCTGCTGTACCAGGCAGGCAGCCCCGTCGTCCACTGACGCACATGTACAGCACAGCACAGCACACACAGCACACCAATGCACCTGCTGCTATCAACCGGTTGCTGCACGCATGGCACACACCTGCCCCTGCTGCACGCCAGCTCACCTGGCACTGCCAGAAGGCGCGATCCACCACGATGGGGACCAGCCGAGGCTTGGCTGCTTCCTGCCGCGGGCGCCTGTCGGCGTGCACAGGGCACTCCTGCAGGGTCAGGTCAATGACCTCCCGCGGCACACCGACGACGCCATGCACCGTCTTGAGCAGCTTGCCGTCAGCCGAGTAGATCTTGGTGGCCGTCTGGTGCAGCAGCTGACAGTGACATGAAGCAAGAAGGTTGGAAGCTGGTCAGTCAAGGGGTGCAGCCACTGCGCTCAGGCGGCTCAGCTCACAGTGCCTAACCCATGCTGGAATGCCACGCATGCAGCCGCTGACGCATCTGCCTGCACCCACCCGCGTCTCCAGCGAGTTGATGCCCGCCTTCTTGCCGCAGTTGAAGGTGTACTCGGTGTCCACCAGTGCCGCCATGTCGTCAATGGGKACCCAACTGAATCGAACGGGAAGGGAAGGGCAGGGTGATGATGCACGCCACAACCACAGAACATGCATGCAGGCTCAACCACGCACAGCATGCACCCTGCCACTGTGCGCATGCACCAGATCGCTTGCTGCCCATGCAGCCAGCAGAGAC
>JADXDR010000048.1:14831-58155 GCA_025026875.1 Chlorella ohadii | reverse complement strand
CTTCTTGGAGCTCATCCAGCGGAAGAGAGCTGGCTCCAGCTCCCCGCTGTCTGACTTGATGTAGTGCACCTGCAGCTGCNTCCAGCNACNTGNAATCAGGCNAGCTCCCNTGGCNAGGCCCNGNNCCCANGAGGCTGNCGCCNTCTGGCTGGCCCCTNCGCCCGGATNCACTGTGCCCCGCCGCCGNCCGCNNAGGNCCGTTGGNCAGCCNAGNCTCCNTGNCNAGGCCGNCCCTGNCAGTCGCGNCNGATCGCCAGCTGCGNCATCCGCCTTCGTGATGCAAACGATCTTAGTGTGGTTTTTGAAGGCGTTGTCTCGCTTTTCGAGCGCTAGGGCTTGTCTGGCGTCTGTCATTTTCGAAACAGGGCGGCGGCGGGGCGTGATAGAGGGGCGCTGAGGTGCGCCTAGAMGTCTGCAGAAGGCGAGGATGGCAACGGGCGGCAGCTGTCAACGCCTGGAGCGAGGGGACCAATCTGCATGAGGGGGTGATCTGCATGCAACATGKCNNGCCATGCCCACATGGGAGCAAACGATGTCTCTGGTCCTTGCCTGTCTGATGGCAGCACCAATGATTGATTTGAATTGCAAATGTGCAGCTCAATAACACATGGTCACCTACTCATCCACGGACAGCGCAACCGCAGCCAAGTATAGCACGCCCGACAGCAGCCAGCTCAGCACCACGACATGGGCCCAGTCGTGGCCGAGCAACACCGCCTGCAGCCCCTTGTACAAGCGCCGCTGCAAGCCGCCTTCTGGAGGCAAGCCGCACTGCCGCCGCTCTGCCTGATGCCGCAGCCACAGCCGCGTTTCGCAAGCTGCTGCAACCAGCGCCGGCGCCGCCAGGCTGAAGCACAGCTGCTGCCAGGCCAGCACCGTGCGGCATTCTTCGGCGGGGGTAAGCGGCCGGCCAAGCAACGGCGCTGTGATGCCGCCCAACTGCACCGAACCGAGCACCTGTGCTGCAGTGTGCGTCCCTGCTACGGCAGTGGGTGCTGTCAGCACAGCCGCAGCGCACGTCTCCTCGTTGGCCCGCCAGTGGCTGTACACAATCGCCAGCTGGGCAGGCAGCACGTACCTGCAGGGCGTGTGTGATGGGGCGAGAAGGTTCTTGCTTTGCAGAGCATGTGTAGGAAATGTCGGTTGACAAGGCTGATGCACGGATGGTTGGTGAGCAGGCCTTCAACATGATGCACACGCTGCTTCAGCATCGGCGGTCTTCCCCAGCCCAACCACGCTCGTCCCAACATTGGCATGCCTCCTAGCGCATGCAGGGTAAGCACATTAAGGACAGCAGCAGCGGACCGGAAAAGCCAACCTCAACTCACACAAATCGGTGGCACAGCGACCAGGCCACGAGATTGCTGAGAGCACGGCTGGATAGGACGAGCATCATGCCAAGGTGCAGGCCGCCCCTAGTGCCGGGCGCCGGCGGTTCTGTGCTGTCCAGCCCCGCCCTCACAAGGCCACAGCGCGACAGCAGGATGTCCAGGCCGGCATACAAAGGCACCAGCAGATGGCGCCAGCGCGCGTAGCTGCCGCCGTGCGCCGCGCCGTGGCAGGCGCGCCSCCKCGCCAGCTCACACAGGAAAGCCGCGATTTTMAGCCGCKGGATGAAGCGTAGCTGGGTGTGGCCGGYGGGAACGCGCACCAGCGAGACAGCCAGCAGCAGCTGCGGGGAGAAGGGGGCGGAGGGCTGGGACAGGGGGCCGTTRAGTGAAGATCGGCCAGCCCAATCTGCAGCGAGCCATGACCAAGAGGCACATGGRGCGGCATGCCGCACAGGCTGCCACGCTGCTTACCAGGATGAGCCAGACGGCGTGCAGGGAGCAGTGCTCGAACGTCAGGCTGTGCCGGGCCGCAAACAATAGCTGCGGCGGGCCGCACYGCCGTGGAACGACAAGTGCCCCCGCCGGAGCGGCAGCGGCGGCGAGCGGCGGCGGCGGCGATGGCCTCGTGGGGCGGCGCATCGGGGCGCCCGCTCCATCCATGGCGGCCTACAGCTAGCCGCCTGGCAGGATGTGACGGGCCGCACGTGCGCGCCAGCTATTTGGCTCAGGCTCGGCTGCACGCTTGTGAGTCAGGTGCTGGGTTCGGATCAACGCCAGAGCGATGCGGTAAGCTAGCTGGAAGCGTCAGGGCATGGACAGCAAGCGAGCGCAGCAGCTGCCGCCGCCCCAAGTACCGCAGCCGGCGGCCGGTGGATGTCCCGGGCTATGTAGAAAGGTCAATTTCAGCCTAGCGCCATGCATCCTGTGAGCTGTGGCCACCCAAATATGTCTGAACATGCCGGGGATGCAGAGGTGCTGTGTGGGGAGGGAATGTGCAGGGCCCAATGGCGCAACTGCACCCCTCTGGTTGCAACCCCTCACCGGTCGACTGCCGGACGAGTGCTGTGCTTCACACCACAGGTGTGCGCCACGCCACTCAAAGCACGCCAATTTGCATGAATGCTTCAATGCAGAAAGAGCACGAGGCGACGAGGGAAGGCGCTGGGGCAGTCGGCGGCTGAGCCTCAAATCTGGCCCAGCCTGAAAGATTGGGCAGAGGAAAAGTAAATACACACTGATGAGTGATTCGATTCAGAGTGAGGGTGGCAATGGACATCGGGYCGAGCGCCAAGCGAAGCAGTGCCGGGAAAAGCTGGAGGTGGCTGGATGAGGGGCGTGCACGCTAGCTGCGCTATGAGAAGCAATGTGAGCCGCTTGCCCCCGGCTGGGGCAGCAAGTGCAAGGCGGGTGGAATGGTGGGGCGGGAGGTGTCTCAACTCAGCATTCAAGGGCGTACGGTCAAGTCTATGGTACCAGATAATAGCGGGGGATACGGGCTGCGAAGTGTGGCTTTCCAGTTGCGCAGCAGCAGCAAAAGTAGCAGTGGGCATGCGGCAGCCGCAGCCGCAYCAGGAGCGGGCATGCTTCAGCTGCACAGGCCGCTGCGCTGCGGACGCTGCACTGCGGCCACTGCACTGCGGCAGCTGCTGCACAGCAGTGCGATCAGTGCGCCGGCGGCGGGCTGGTGCGCGATGGGGTGGGGCTCGTGCCCATTGGCTGCGCGCTGGTTCTTGAGGGCGTGGGGCTGACCCNAGGGGGGGCTGCCACTACAAGGACCGCTGGCTGGGTGCCATCCAGTTTGAGCGACAGTGAGGCATCCATTGGAGATCCCTCAATAGTGGCGGCCTCGATCAGCTGCCCCACCAGCGGCACGCACTGCGAGGGGCAGGAGGAGGGGCGAGCGGCAGGGTAGTAGTGAGGGTTGGGGTGGCTGGTTGCGAAGCGTGCCCCACGGGCGTGCTTGTGTTGAGTGTTGCTTTTACTGGAATGCTTGCAACTCCAGGATACGCTGAAATTTGGCATTCTGAAGTGCGGCAGCATCCAGCCGAGCACGTGCGTGGCCGGGCCAAGCGGTCGGCAACATGCCAGCCTCCCCATGACAACCACACACCCACGAACCTGGTCCAAGTTGGGCGCCGACTGCATGTAGGAGCCGTTCATCGCGAGTGCGCCCTCCGGCAGGTCCCGCTGAAACCAGGGGTGTCCGAAAATGCCCTCCATGTCGATCCTCTGCAGCAAGGCGAGGTACAGGCCAACGGTCATTAGCAAGGCTGGCATCAGGGGTCAGGGTGGCCCAAAGATAGCCTCCCTGTCGATGCGCTGCAGCAAGGCGAGGTACATGCAAATGGCCGTTAGCACAATGGATGGAACCAGGGGTGCCCAAAGATGTCGATGCGCTGCGGGGCAGGAGGATATGGAGCACAACGTGAATGTGGCACGCAGGCGGCAGATTACAGTTGGCACGGCTACCAGGAGGGGACTCGAGCCCGCACAAACATGTGCAAGAGACCACTTGATTGCACCAAGCCTCGCCTTTCCAGGGTCGACCACCAGCAGCCGGGACAGCATGTCTCTGCACTCTAGCGACAGCCCCTCCGCCTGCAGGGCCAGGCAGTGCACAGGTTTTGAAGCAATCAGCAGGCGTCTCTGCACACTCTAGCGACGGCTCCTCCACCTGCAGGGCCAGCGTGCATGTGGGGAGAGGCGATTGGCAAGCAAGCAGGGAGAGAAGCGGGCGGCTGGCATGGCAGAGAGACGAGCCAGTGTGTCCACTAGCAGGCGCTTGCAGGCGCTGCGAAACCGCAAGCACAGGGTGTGCGACATGCCATGCAGCTCAGCGCAGCGCAGCTCAACGTGGCGCAGCGCAGCAAGGCGCAGGGTACGGCAGCAATGCGCAGCACGCACGTCTGCCTGCGGCATGGCCCACTGCCCCGCCACGATGCGGCGAGCAAAGTCCTTGTCTTCTTGGAAAGGGTACTGCCCAAACAGGATGGTGAACAGGATAACGCCGCAGGACCTGCGAAACAGGCAGAGCGTACAGCATGCGTGCCTCCTAAGCATCGCGTCATTTGCGGGGACTGGAAACAGGCAGCAGACCAGGAGTGCTGGCCCGCGCAGCAAATGCTCCAAACCAGAGCGCCAGCGCAGGCAGCATGCGCTGCTGCAAACCGGCGGTAGGCACTGCGCAGCAGAATGCTTGACAGCAGCTGCATGCAACAGCAACACCACCCACCAGATGTCTGCTCGCTTGGCATCGTACTTGGCAGCTCCTGAAATCACCTCAGGTGCCATGTACAGCGGGGTGCCAACGCCTTCAAGGAAACAGATGGCAGAGCAGCGCTGCTGCTGTGAGCAGAAGAGGGCTGCTGTGAGCCATGCTCAGCGAGCCACGCTCAGACTGGTTGAGATGCAGGGTCAGCCTAAGAAACCCAGGAGCCCCTCACCTGTCTTGGCGGTGCTGTTGAGTTCATGTTTGGAGTAGCCTGCAGGCACGGGCGGCAGCAGTGGCGGCAGGCAGGATCGCTTTGGTGTGCCCCAGGAAGCATGGAGCGCTTGCCCTCAATTTCTCCCCTAACAGCGGACTCGTACGAATGCTGCCACACAGCATGCAACCACGCAGCTCCTCAGCTGACCAACGTCGCAGATTTTGGGCAGCGGCCGGCCGACCCAGCTTCCCTGCGAACCTTGGTTACAAAACATCGTGCATGCAGCTCCTAAGCACTCACCGAAGTCGCAGATTTTGAGCAGCGGCCAGTCGCCGTCAAGCCCCGTTGTCGGCCGGTCCAGCAGCAGGTTCTCCAGCTTTAGATCGCGGTTGGCTACTCCCTGCAGCGTTGCAGCAGGGAATTGGATGGATACAAGTGACAGGTTTCTGATGTGCGGTGCATGCCGCTACCGAGCCGAAACCAGTTGTTTTTGACTGCCCACAACCCGGCATGATCGGCAGCTTGCAGCCCATCCATAACTCCATTTCAAGCTCGCAGCCCAGTAATCATTCCATGCTATGGCAGAGGAGCGCCCGAGTGTGCACAGCCACCCACCCGATCGTGGCAGTACGCTAGGCCGATTGACAGCTGCTGGAACATCCACCGCGCCTCAGCCTCTACAAGCCGCGAGCCCGCCCTGCGGGCGCAGAGGTCGACGCGGGTGCAGAGGCAGGTGGATGCAGAGGCGCAGAGGTGCTCAACCGCTGAGACAGCTGGCACGCGAGCAGCATGCAGTGTGCAAGCGGCGCTGGCCCCAGCTGCACAGCATGCTTGAAAGCAGGGATGCAGCAGCAGCAGCGCATGTGCATGCTGCGCTGCTGCATGTATGCGCACCTTCGGTCCCGCAGGTGGCTAAACATGTCTCCCCCTGCTGCGTACTCCATCACAATGGCCAGGGACTGCGGCATAGAGTGAAAGGGGCACAGCTTCAGCGCACACTTCGGAGGTGCATGCAGAGGCAGAAACTGCGGCATGGAGTGGCAGCAGGCCACAGCCTTTAGCGCAAAGTGTGGAGCCACATGCCTAGGTCCGAGAGGCGGTAGCGGGCCACAGCAGGAGCGTGAGATTGAAGGCCCAGGCAACGGCAACTTGGGCACGCCCGGAGGCACGTCAGTGCTCCAGCTGCCGTCACACCCTGCTCATTTCCTTGTTTACTTGCATTCACACAACCATCACTTTAAAAGCCACTTGCAATCGTGGCCACCCTGGCTTCCTCACCCGGGGGGTGAGCACCACTTCGTTCAAGGAAATGATGAAGGGATGCCGCAGGCTGGCGTGGTGCAGGATCTCCCTTGCTACGTACGTTTTGTACTGCCGCACCTGCAGGGACGGATGTAGGGACAACAGCAGCTAAGAGGGGCAGGCGCGTCAGCACGGCGACAGGGGACGGCATGGTGGGGAGAGCGGTTTGCGGGATCAACGCCCACACCCCGCGCATGCGGCACAGCGTCACAGGAGGTGCTGTATCGGCCAGGCATGCTGCTGCTGAGCTAAGCACCATGGTAGCGCAATGAAGCACGCGGCTTAAACAATCGCCAGGCCAGAGCATGCTGTGCCGTTGCGCTTGGCGGCAGGGCAGGCGCAAAATCGCGCAGGGGCAGGCGCAAGTCATCAAGGCAGGAGGCACAGCAAGTGGCGGCACGCACCCGTGCGCCGCGCGGCAGCAGCTTTATCGCCGCCAGCTCGCCGGGTGCTCGCTGCGCCAGCACCACGCGCCCAAAAGCGCCCACTCCGAGCGTGTCTAAAATCACCCAGTCTCCAACTGTTGTCTCCTCAGCGGGCCACACATAGCCGGATGATGTGGCCGCCGCATCCCCTGGCTGCTGCCCGCTCGCGGCCCAGTCCATGCCATGCCTGCACAGCAGCCGGCAGGAGCCTTTCGGTGGGTGGATCACAAGGTTTGGGAGGCAGAGCAGCGGGCGTGAGGGCCCACATGCCCATGTGGTGCAAGGGCACGTGCGCGTGCGGCGGCGGCGGCAGCGGCGAGGGTTGTGGCAGCTCCGGGCCGCTCCGCAAGTGGCAGACATGGCGCTGCACGCCACCGGGCCTCGGATCGTCGGCGGGAGGACGGGGGCCAGCGCACGGCCAAGGGCCGGCCTGCAAGCTACCCCTTCTCTGCACCCCTCCGCCGCGCTACAGGCTCACCCGCCATCTAGCAACCTGCTGCCCTTCTGCCCCATGGCCCCCGGGCCCTCGCCGCTATAGCGCCTTGCCGCTGGACAACCCTGCTGTTCCTGCGTTTGTGGGCCCCGAGCAAGCTGCCCAGAACGTGTCAGAAGGATCGTGTTTGTGAGCGTACCGCCGGCGCTTTCACTCACATGCTGCTGCCTCGTCTCCAGCTGCCTTGCGCCACATGCGCCACGTGCGGGCATGCCTGCCTAAGTCAAACACAAGAATGCATCGTCCTGAGCTTGCCCAGGGTTGTTACAAACATGCTGCTCAAGCACGGCAGCGCTACACCACGCCGTCCCAGAGCTGTGTGGCCACTCCAGTGCGCTCGTAGTCGTCCCATCCTGCGAAGGACGGGGCACGGGGAANGCACGGCTGTGGAGTCAGCACCCTGCAGTACTGTGGGAACACAGGNTATGGGGTGGCAGCACATGCATGCAAGCAGCGCATGCCTGGCAAGCGTTGCTGACTGGAGGAGCAGTCACTACTCCTTGCAAGCTAGAGGCCAGTGCGGTACCCACCTGGGATTTTCGAGGTGGCCTCATTGATGGCGTGGATCAGGTGCCGCACCTGTNGCATGGGCAAAGTGTGGAACACTTCCGCTTGGCAGGGAGGAGAGGTGAAGAATCAGGTGGCCTCTGGCAGCTGTTCCATTCATACCACGCAGCGCGTGGAGTGCCAGGCAAGGGCGCAGCAGGCATGAGCGCATGGCACAGCACACAGCGGCATGCCACATGCGGCAGCGGCGGCAGCTGCAAACCATGGCCATAAACAGCAGCTCTCTGCACTGCGATCCACACAAGCAGCGCAGCGCACCGGCTCATTCTTCATGCCCGCCGGCGGCAGCGCATCTGAGAGACTCTGGTGTTATCCGCAGCAAGTCGCACAGCAACCCACCCAAGCAGCGCGCACCAGCTACTTCATCATGCCCGCCGGCGGCAGCAGCGGCAGCTGACAACCATGGCCATAACAGCAGCAAGTCCGACTGGGATCCACACAGGCAGCGTGACCCACCAGCTCATTCTTCATGCCCGGCGGCGGCTCCCCCAGGCTGCGCGGCGGCGGCTTGCTCGCGTACGAGCGCTTGTCGAAGCGCCACTCACCGTACTTGCCTGTTTAGGGTGAAGCAAGCGGGTCAGGGGAGAGGAAATGGATGGGAGGGAGGGAGAGAAAGAGGGTGCAGCAGGGCGGGGCTGGGCGCAAGACATGATCACAGTACGGCTGATGCTGGGGATTCCAAAAAACAACTGCACAAACAACCACAACATCGGTGGCGACGCCACAACCTGCACGCCTGCTGCTTGTGCATTGTGGAACTCGCTTCTCCCGCCTCACTGGGTGTGAACTTTCCGGCCAGGGTGCACTGCCCATGCCATGCACAGCTGTGCAACGCAGAGCATTCCTGTGCAGTGCAGCATGGCCGTGGATGGCGGCAAAAATGGCTCACCGGGTGTGAACTCTCCGGCCAGGGTGTAGTCCATGCCATAGGTGTAGTGCAGGATGTAGTACGGCTCCAGCTTCTCGTCCCACGGCGGCTGGCTCATCATCTGCGCTTCACAGTATACTGTTGGGACAGGCAACTGAGCTGGCGTGCAGCAGGGAGTGCCATGCGACCATGCAGTGCCAATGAGCGCCAATGTTAGTTGAGGTGCCATGCGCCGATGTCCGCTGCCAGCTTGCCTTGAGGTGCAGGCCAATGTTGCGCACGCCGGCCTTGTAGCACGCCAGCGTGAAGGCGTACATTTCCTGTGGCAGAGCAGGGGAGGAGCGACGGTTGTGTAAGCAGGGGTGAAGGCGCACAAGGTGAAGCAAGAGCAGGGCAACATGACAGCAGGCATAGGCGGAACAGGGAGAGCCAGCTGATAAATAGGAGCACCCGCCGCCGCTTTGACCGGTTGGAGCAACGAGGTCAACGCGCACCTGCACCCAGCCCCACTCTTTCGAGGCCGCTGCGTCGTTGTGCACCGCAATGGACAGGTTGAAGAAGTGGGGCATCACCCGCTTCATGTCCTCCCAGCTCATCATGGTGGGCGCATTGCCTGTGCAGGCATTGGAAGCACGATACGATCAATTGTGAGGCTGCACTAGACCGGTTGAAAGTGGGGCATCACTCGCTTCATGTCCTCCTGGCTCATCACCGTGGGCGCATTGCCTGGTAGGCAGGAGGATGAAGCCCGGTAAGCATGGGGCTGTGCATGTTGTCAAGCGCATCTAGCCACTGCTATTCAGCACCTGGACCGTCCCACCCCACTGCCCTCACCCACGCGCACAACATGCGTCAGCACCCTGGCTGCATTCCCTGCAGCACTGTGCCTCACCAATGGGTGCAATTTGCTCCGCTGCCTTGTTGTTGAGCGGCCCCAGGAACGTCTCCACAATGGAGCGGTACAATCATACAAGGAGCACCAACTCAAATAACCAACCAGATCACACCAGCGCTCCCTCACCGATGGGCGCAATCTGCTCCGCTTCCTTGGTGGTCAGCGGCCCCAGGAACGTCTCCACAATGGAGCGGTACTCCTTCTTGGCGGGTTCAATGTAGAAAAACGGGAAGGCGGCTGCGAAATGGGAGGGGTAGCATCACGCACAGGCGCTTGCAACAGAGCCCCCGGTGCCTGGGTGGACGCAGCTGGCTTTCCTCGCCCTGCTGCCTCATATCCCATTGGTGGCCACCCACCCAGGCTTGCTCACTTCATCAGGTTGGGCATGGGCTTGAGCCAGGCATGGGGACACACGCCCCACATCCAGCCGGTTCCACCCCTCTCACCAACGAGGGGCCCCAAAGCCACCCACCCGGGTTCTCCCCCTTCATCAGGTTGGGCATGGGCTTGAGCCACAGGTGGTCCGGCTCGCTCATCAGCACGTACCTGTTTGGAAATTGTTGGTGTGAAGGGAGACCGGAGCAATGGTGAGCAGGAGGCCGCTCAGCAGCNACANTGATGGCGCTGGCAAACCACTCATCCTTGCAACAACCAGCACATTGCTCGGATGGTTCCGTCGACAAGCCCTGCTCACTTTTCGGGGATGGTCACCGCCTTGACCCACTGCAGCAGCGCGTACGGCCGGTTGAGCACGATGTAGCTGCATGTCAAGACGGGGTTCGCAAGTGCAGTAGGGTTAGCAGCAGCAGCTGCAGCAGCGCGTACGACCGGTTGAGCACGATGTAGCTGCGCAGCGAGAGGGTGGGGTGGAAGGGTGAAAAGGTGGGCACTGCTGCATTCTAAAAAAGCTGAACGCCAGCACGAAAAGTTTGTCCCAGCAGGAGCAGCAGAGGCAGCAGCGGCAGCATCAGCCACCATCAGCTGCAGCACTTGCGCACCCGTGGTCGGGGTGCTCCGGCGGCAGCGGCTGGGCCACCCAGGTGGGGATCTCCTGCAGCGCAGCGCAGCACAGCGCAGCACGCTCCTGGTCAGGCGACTGTACTGTAGCAGAGCTTTCATGCCTGTACAATGAACCTGGCCAGGAGCCTTGCGTGCGTGGCCCCACAGGCTTCACAAAATGCGCCCAGCCTTGGGCATGCACCCTTCGGCATAACTTCTGCTTCTGCTCTTCTCTTGATCCACCCACCTTCATGAGATCATCCGGCTGGCCGGTGTGCAGCAGCCGCGTGAAGCCGCCCATCTGGCAGTTGCCGCGCTCCTGCAGGTAAAGGGGCGGAAGCGGGGCGGGCACATCATGCCACCCGCTCGGCATGCAAGAGCGCTCCAGCTAGCAAGCATTGCAAGGAAGCTTGGGTGGTCTTCCGCAGGCATGCACAGCATATATGGCAGGTGCAGCCAAAAAGCCCGCTTTTCACCCTCACTAACATTGCTTCTGGATCTTTTTGTAGCACTACTAGGCCAAGCCCAAAGTCTGTAGCCTCCTCACCTCGCACTGCTTCTGGATCTTTTTGTACCAGTAGTACGCCACGCGCGACTGCCAGTGCACCGCGGAGCCGGCAGCGGTGATCACTACATGAAACTTGCGCTCCGGGCCGCCCACCTACAAGGCAAGCAAATTGACATGCCACTTGCACTCAGAACCGCCCAGCTGTAAGCAGCGGGACGTGGAACTTGCGTTCGGGGCCGCCCGCCTGCATCAGTGATTCAATAACCAGGCAGGTGCACGCTGCTTGGTTCCAGGGCCGTGCATAAGTAACCGTGCACCATGCATCTATGCACACACGCAGAAGGGACAGCACAAGGCAAGGCGCAGTACACGCAGCAGGCATGGCTGGGCAGGGCGGCAGGCAAGGCGTGGAGAGGGTGGGCGAGGAGCAGGCATGCAGCAATGCACCGCCAGGCTCTGCGTCGCAGCAGCTGCCTCGTGCACCGCCTGGCAGGTGCCGCGCAAAGGCTTGTGTAAAGGAGCACAATGCTGCAGGTGCAGCCGCTCCCAAGCAGTGCCACGCCATCCACATGCAATCCACAAGAGACTTCAAGCTTCCAAACAGTAATCCACAAAGCTGACCGGCTCATCAGAGGTGGCCTGCTCCTGAACGTCCGCCATGAGGCCTGTGGTCCACCCCACATCCGGCCCCTGCTTGGCTGGAGCCACCGCCGAGGGGTGCGCCAAGTGCTGCAGCAAGAGGGCGGCAGCAGCGACAAGCATGAGAAAGAACAGCACCTACTGGCCATGGGGTGCAGGGGCACAGAATCGCCAGGAGCAAGCAGGCACTGCTCTCGTGAATGCACTACGGCCAAGCAAGGCAGCAGTGGAGGCAGCGGCGCAAGGCTTCCGCATGCAGAAGCAGGCAGGCACATCGGTCCCCTGCCCTCCCACCTTGAGCCAGCACTCGCGGTGGTGCACGCCGCACAGCTTGGGGTCCTCGCAATACACCCAGACTGCACCAGAGGCAGGTGGGTGCGAAACAGAGCAACAGTTGCTACCTAGCTGGAGAAGACGCACTTGGGTCCTCGCAACCAAAGGCGTTATGGTGCCCAAAGGAGCAGTCAGCAGCAATTCAAGCACTTCTGCGTCAGCAAGCAACAGCTGACGATGCAGCAGCTGCACGCCTGGGCACCCACGCACCGTTGCACTCTGTGTCGTCCTTGCTCTTTGGCTTATATGCCAGGCAGGCGGCGCAGCACTCCCCCGCAGAGTCCACCTTGTGGTTGTTGCCCCACACCAGCGCATCGCCCCAGTAGCTGCGGCAGGGAGAGGGGCAGGGGCAGCAATGAGGGAAGGCGGCTGGGAGAATGGAAGCGAGCAGAAGCACCACCAGCAAGCACCCAGCTGCGGTGTGTCGAAGCCCAGCACCCAGCTTGGCAACTGCTCTTTGCTAGCCAGCACCCAACTTGGCAGCTGTCCTTTGACATCCAGCACCCAGCCCAGCACCCAACTGCTGCCTCACTCTGTGTTCTTCTTCATGTTGCACTTGGACGGGTCCACTGCTGGCCGCGCTTTGCTGCCTGCCGCCGCTCCGCCCGCTGAAGTGCCGCCGCCGCCTGCGCTGCCGCCTGCCGCTCCTTCCTGCTGCTGCTGCTGTTTGAGCACTATGGGCTGCTGCTGCTGCTGCGCCCCTGCGCCCCCTGCCGCGCCGCCTGTCACCGTGCCTCTAAATGCTGCATCAAAGAGGGCATGACGACATGTGGGTGCATGCGTACCAAACGGCAGCACATGGCATGTCAAGCCCAATCACAGCCGCGCAGAAAAACAATCTGCTTTGCTGCTGGTTGATCCCAGCACTCCCGCATCATTTTCCCTCTCATGCTCAGCCTCAATCGGCACTCACTCGCGGCGCCATGGAGGTGTGACGCTATGTTGGCCTCTGCACGCTGCAGCAGGCCGCCGGCAGCAGCGCCAGCGGGTAGCTCCGGCTCCACCTGCGTGAGGTCTGCCAGCCGCCGCACGCTGCTCCACGTGTAGCACGCCGTCAGCAGCGCCAGTGTGAGCAGCAGCGCCCTGCGGCGCGCCGCAGACTGCGGCAAAGGAGGAGCGGCGGCGGAAGGGCGCTCGAGGCGGCGGCGGCGGCAGCAGTTGAACCAGGCGCAATTGGGCGCGATGCGGAGCCTGCCGGGCGAACAGAACGCTGCTGACAGATCACACAATGCCACCGAGGCGGCAGAAGGCGCGCAGAGGCACGCGGGGGACCGCACCTGCAGCAAATTGCCGTTGTGGGCGCCCATGYCCTCCTGGCCGGCAGCCGCATATTATGGAGGTGATCAGTGGCCTGCTCGCTTCACTGGCTCTTGAGCGGTGCCATGCGGCGCCCATGCTTGCTGTGCTTCCTCCTAGGCGCCTTGGGGCAGGTTTCGCGGACCTGGCAGGAAGAATAGTGGAGATCGCGAAGCAACGCAGGGCCTGGGGCGATGGTTGGCGGAGGTGGCGACTCCTGCCGCCGCCGCCGCTTGCGTCAACCGCAGCCGCTGCTTGCGTCGTCGCCTGCACACACAGTGCCTGGCTGTCCCACAGAGGTGCCAGATGACAGTCTGGTGTAAAGCAGTTGGCGGTGCACAACACCGCCGAGCCGCTTTGTAAGGCTGGGCCGCTGCTTTGCGTCTTCTACTCCTGCCATTCCTCCCCATGCCACATGCCCGCCCTTCAACTCGATCCGCAGAAGCTGATGCACATGCACACTCGGATGTGCTGATGGAGCAGCAGCGCAGGCTGCCAGAGCCGCCCGCACAGCGCTGTGCTGGCTCTGCGGCAAGCCAAGCGACGACAGGGACCGCTGTACAATGCTGGCCGCATGTGCCACCCTCGCCAAACTGAGCTGTGCATCCTACTGATGGTGCTGTGTACGTGCCGGTGGAACGTGCCGTGGATGTGTCATGTGTTGCAATGGGCTGCGCCGCAATGCCAGGTCCCAGATCAAACATGGAGCGCTGCGTTTGCCGCCACGCGAGCGCTAGCATGAAGCATCGGGGCGGCGGCAGCCGGCCACCTCATGAAGTGCAGCTATCTTGTGCTGTTCAACTACTCGTGGGCACACAGCTGAGCTCATTGCAAGGCAAGGCGGTGCAGGAGGCGGTTCAGGTGAGCAGGGTTGGCGGGCTGTTGGGCTGCACGGGCTGCAGCAGGCCTCGTTCCAGCCGCCTGCCACTTGGCAGCATGGGTGGAGGCTGAGCAGCCAGTGCCTGGCCTGCCGAGGCCTGCTGCCCCCAGGCTCCGGCGCCTGCGGCGGCTCAGCCGCCGTCGGCACGGCGCTCGTCAACCAACCCTTGGCTCCTGAGTTCATCGCTATCGCTCACCTCCCTTCCGCATGGTGCAGAGCTATGGACGAGGCAGCTGCGGAGCTGCACGCAGCGGTGCAGCAGGGAGCAGTGGAATCGGTGCGGCGCGTGCTGGAGGCGGCGCCCGATGCCGCTGCACTGGTGGCGGCTCAGGATAGGCTGAGACGGAATGCGCTCCATTGGGCAGCATTCGATCGGTCGCCAGCCGGTCCTGAAATCGTCAGGCTGTTGCTGGATGTCAACCCATCCCTGGCCACAGCTTGCGATGTGCACGGCAGCACGCCAGCATACTATGCCGCCGCGTTGGTGTGCCCAGATAGCCTGCTGATGCTGCTGAGCGCAGGCTCGTCGGCAGCCGAGCTGGCCGCCAAACCCCTTATCACTGGCAGGTGTCTGCTGCATTATGTTGTCGAATGGTCTGGACCCGAATTGGTGCGGCAGCTGCTCAGTATAGCACCGGCCTGCGTAGCAGTCGAGGATGGTCACCAGTGCACACCTCTTGATGTGCTGCTCAGGCCTGCGATGCATTTGAGGTTGACTGACAGAGAATTGGCAATTTCCCGTCTGCTGATAGCCACACCCGGGCAGGAGCCTATCCGCCTGCTGCATTCTCTGAACCTCGGTGGCAGTGCCTCCTTGCCTCTCTATCCTGACACTGTCGCCCGCTACCCACTCACTCCCGCTGACTGGAGCCTCGTCCCTTCACCCTGCCCCGGCCTGGCTGCCGCCCTCCCTGCTGTTTTGGGGCGCTCAGCGGACGAAGCTGCTTTGCTGGTGGCCAACCTGCCAGAGCCTGAGCGCTGCCGCCTGCGCGCTGCCGCCCTGTGCCTGCACCGAGCGCAGGAGGTGCGAGGCATGGCGCTGCCGCAGCCGCTGGTGTGGCGCATTTTGGCCGCCTCCCTTGCTTGATGTAGATCTTGCAATGCTGCTCTATTGTTGTTGGTGTGTGTAAATACCTGAGCTTACTCATCAGGAGCGAGGAGCAGTTGTCGCCAAAGATCAGCACACACGTGTCACGCTGCCCGACGTGCGCCCATGCTGCACTTAGTGGCGGCCGTCACCGCCTCCGTACACGTTTTCGTCGTTCCCTCTCAAGGTGAACTGCTGCTGGATAAGTTGGAGCTGACGGCAAGCACGCAAGCCGCCGGGCGGGCGACCAGTTTGCCGCTGAGGCGCCGCCGTCAGCTGCCGCGGGGTGTTTGCACGTTTCAGCATAACACATGTCTTTCAGAGGTGCCCAAGCCTGCGACAAAGGCCGTCTCGCCCCAAACCCATTTCCCGACACCACACAAGGACTTTGCGGCCCCTCCCTCCACCCTGCTGCAGCTTGCGTTGACTCGATCGAGAGAAAAAATCGCAAAAATCAGAGGTCCACGCAGCCGCATTGGCAACCTCCGCCAGACCGCCCAGCGCCGCCGCTCCTTCACCGATCGGGCTGGTGGCATCTCTCGCTGCTGTCTCCCATTGCAATGCAGGTGGGGTGGTTGCTTTTCTGCAATATGAACGTATTGAGTGCCTGCAGGTCAGCAGCGAAAATCGATCTTCAGAAGGCGACCGCTCGGCCCGAAATTGGCACTTTCGGCAACTGCTCGGGCAGGCGACGAGCGCTTGCGCCCTCCGGTAACTCATGCTTTCAGCTTTCAAGACCATAGTTCACTCCCAACTCACTGCCCTCATGCCAGCTGCAGACCCATGGAATGGGAAGCCGAGTATCTTCGAGACGCTGTGCAGGCTGGGGATGTGCGGCAGGTGCGGCGCCTGCTGGCTGACGCTCCCCAGCTCGCGGCAGCAGCAGACGAACTTGGCCGCACCGCAGCCCACTTTGCAGCCACCGCTGACGGGGAGGCAGGGCTGGCAGCGCTGAAGATGGTCCTTGATTCCAATCCATCCTTGGCAGCTGCCCCCTCCCACGCTGGAGACAGCCCGCTGCATTTCGCAGCCGCCTGCGGCAACACAGCGGCAGCACGCTTGCTGCTGGGCGCAGCGCCATGTGCAGCCCAGCTGGCCGCTGCAGCCAACGCTGCTGGGGCCCTGGCGCTGCATGCCGCGGCAGCAAGTGGGTGCGAGGCAATGGTGCAGCTGCTGCTCCAGGCGGCGCCCAGCACTGTTTCCGCCTGCACAAATGAGGGCAACACACCACTTGACTTTGCATTCTCAATCAGCTGCCCACTGATCGCAGGTGCATTCACCCGCACCGCCCGCCTGCTGATTGCTGCGCCTGGGCAGCAGCCCTCCCAACTGCTGCACTGCCTCAACCGCCACGGACGCGAAGCCTTGTCCCTATATTCCAAAGTTGCAGCCTGTTACCCACTCACCGGCCTAGAGTGGCAGCTGATCACCTCACCCTGCCCCTGCCTGGCCGCCGCCCTGCCCGCTGTGCTTGAGCGCTCCGTGGCAGAGGCGGCGCTGCTGATAGCACGCCTGCCGGTGGCTGAGCGTTGCCGCCTGCGCGCTGCCGCTCTGTCCTTGCACCGTGCCCAGGCGGACAGCGGGGTGTGGCTGCCACAGCCGCTGGTGTGGCGCATCCTAGCTGCCTGCCTCTCTTGACACATCGTGTTGGCGTTCAACACCTGGCATTGATTGAGCTACCCCCTTTAGCTGATTGAACCAATCCTTTTCAAATGAGCGATGCTGTTGCGAACCAATCCATTCATTCTATTCCCTCGCCCTTCGGTGTGCGTTACTGCTTCCTAGTGTGTTGTAGCGGTCATTTCATTTGCAGATAGCCCGAGTGCAGAAATACGATGTTAGAAATCAAACAGACCACAGCAGAGCAGTGTGAAACTCATACGGCTTGCGCCGGGTGCATCAGGCCGGCTGGTTCAAGCGCCCGATGTGGGGGCTGCCGCCGGCGCCTGGCCACCTTCTGGCAATCGCTCAATAGTAAGCAGCGCCGGCTGGGCTGGCACCAGCTCCTTGAATAGCGTGGCGACGTCCGCCTTGCCGCCAGACTCCAGCCAGGCCAGGGCGGCACCGGTGAACTCGCCTGCAAAGGGGCCGTATGGGAATGGGAAGGATGGGCGGATGAGCGGTGGCAGGAGCAGCGGCGGCCATAGCAGCGGCAGTGCAGCACCAGTGCAATAGTAGCGGCAGCCATAGCAGCGGCAGCACAATAAAGCACAGCAGCACAGCTAGACAAGCAACGGTTTCCAACAGCAGCAGGCCCTTCCCTCCAACAACTCACCCATGTTTTCGTGGTCGCCCGCCGCGATGCGCAGCTGCTGCACCACTGCCCCCTGCACCAGCCCATCCGCCAGCCAGGGCAGCTGCTGCACAGCCGTGGGCAGCACCCACACGCCCGGCACGGTATAACCCGTGGCGTTCAGGCCGCCCAGCTGCGTCAGAGCTGCCACCAGCTCCTGGCTCTGCTCGGGGCTGATTGTGGGCACTCGATCCGAAAAGAAGGTGGGCGTGACTTGGCGGGGGTACGACTGCAGGCGGAGGGTAGCAAGGGGAATGCAGCAGCACGTGAGCGGCAGAGGCATCGGCAGCAGCGGCAGCGGAGCCTCTCAGCTGCCTTGCACAGATGCGCATGCGATGTGCGCTGTGCCACGGCACTTGCGGTGCTCCAAAAGTAAGCTCCTGCACTGGCCACACGCACACTGCAAAGCACAGCTCAACAGCCCTGCTGCAGCTGCGCACCACAATCAGGTCAGCGGCTAGTCTAGTACACTCTAACAGACTGGCCAAAGAGCCCCAAGTAGGAAATTATATTATTATTATCGGCAGCTGCGCACCACAATCAGGTCGGCGGGCACATCGTTGTTCCGCAGGAACTCTATCTGCGCCGGCGCACGCTCCCGGGAGCCGCCCGCCTACAAGAGGTGGCACAGACAGGGGCAAGTCGGCAGCAGATTGTACCGCAAGTGTGCAGAAAGTGCCGGGGGCTGCCCCTTCGAAATGAACGTGACAGTGGAAACGGCAGGGACAGGGGAGGAACAAGACGAGGGCAACTGCTTGCCACACCTGCATGGCCACGTAAATGACCGGCGGGTAGTCCAGCCCCTTCTTCAGCTTGCCGTCCGAGCCCTCTGCATTGAAGCCGCCTCGTGGTGCGGCGTCTGTGGGGATGATGCCATCGATTCGGAGGTCTTTGCCTTCGTCCAAGATGTACCTTGGCAGCTGCAGGGTGGCGGGAGAAGGGCAGGTGGTAAGGGTTGTGCTATTGGGGATGATGCCATCGATGCGCAGGTCTTTGCCTTCGTCCAAGATGTAGCGGGGCAGCTGCAAGGTNGTAAAAATATGGCAGGTGGCAAGGGTTAGGCTGAGTGGGTGGGGATGATGCCGTCGATGCGCAGGTCCTTGCCTTCGTCCAGGATGTACCTTGGCAGCTGCGGCATGGCAAAAGGAGAGGCAAACGAATCAAGTCGGGGGGTCAGGCAACTTATCCGCAGGTCCTTGCCCCCCAATGTAAGCGGAGCAGCTGTGAGGCAGCGGGAAGAACGGGCAGGCGGTAGGATGAGGGTTCTTACGACCGGTGTGCCAGACCTTGCAAACTGATGCATCAGTGCACCGCTGCCGGTCAAAGCAGCCAAAAAATGCCAGCATGGGCCTGAGGCTCACCTTGAGGCTCATCGTGCCGCCGCTGCTGTAGCCCTGCGCACAGGAAAGGCACGGTAGGGCAAGGCACTGCTCAGAGCTGGAGCGGTGGGCAATGCATCATCATCATGTGGCTGGCCAGACAATCTGCCCGTGAGCCATGCCTTGCAGCTGCTGTCACGCAAGCTGCCTGCTCCTTTGCAGCTTGCCTGGAAGTACACGGGCTTGCCGGCCATCGAGTGGTTGGCCAGGAACTGCTGCACCGTGTCCACCACCTGCGGGTCAGGGCTAGGGCTCAGCCTGTAAACTTCCCAATCGAGCCCTAATGAACTCTTTGCTCGAGTGACTGACCAGGAACTGCTGCACTGCGTCCACTACCTGCAGTTCGAGACGAGGTGCAGTGGCGGCTGTCGGCGGCGAGCGTCTCAAAGCACGGCCACCGCCGCCGCGGGTGCTGCTCCGGCCAGCGCAGCGGATGCACACCCCCTGCAGCATGAGCGGGACCCACAGACCCCACTACCAGATGGCGATGTCGATCAGCAGGCCAGCAGAAGCGCACCATGATGCGGTCGTCCTGGTTCCCATTGTTAGTGGTGGAGCTCCAGCACCCGCTGGCTTCGTTGCTGGCCTGCATCGTAAGTGACATTTGGAAGGCCAGGGGGTGTTGGATGAATGCAGCACACCATGCAGCAAATNGGNCGCTGGCCTTGCGCTGGNCGCGCTTGCAAGCCGCAGCAACAAGACCAACGAATACATGCAATACACATGACGGCAGCAGATGGAGAAGCAGCTCCGCCGCCGCGGCAATGCGACTGGGCTGCGTCTGCTCTCCAACTGCAACCAAAATTTGCTGGCTGGCTCACGCCACGCGCCTGCAGCGCCAGCACCTGGTAGCCGCGCGCCAGCGCATCCACTGGAACGCAAGTGCTGGCCAACCACCTTTGCTGTCGATGACACTCTAAACAACAACAAACAACCACAGCTTGCCTGCAGCGCCAGCACATGGTAGCCCCGCGCCAGGGCCTGCTTGGTCTGGGCCAGGTACTCGGGGAAACCTGTTCAAGCCAGAGTTGTAGGACAGTAGGACAGCAAATTTGAGAAAGTACGGACAGGAGGACAGGCATGGGTAGGTTGGTGCATGTGGCTGAGGCAAGCAAGGCGGCGCATGCAGCAGCAGGCAGCAGCCGGCACAGCACCCATGTACTGCGAAGCAAATTGATCAGCACGCACCCTGGCACTCGGGGCAGTGGACGGGGTCGGCTGGGAAGAACGCTTTGGAGCCGGGGCCGCAGCCGTGGATCAGCACCTGCATGTTCCAATGAGAGTTGGGAGGGACAGCACCCACGTCATGGAAGCAACAACTGGGCAGGGTGCAGCGCGCTCACTACCATGCAGCTGGGTGCTATGTGCTGTGAACACGCTGCTGATGAGCTGTACAATCGACAAAGGCTGCAGGACGGCAGAGGCGCGGCGCCTGGCCGACGGCAGCTTCCGCGGGCGGCAGAGGCGGGAGCGGCGGCACAACCGCCGGCGGTGCAGCACCCCGTGGCTCTCACCATGGTGCCCTTGGGCTCCCCGGTAGTTAGTTGCCAATAGTGCGTCTTGCCGTTGGTCACAGCCCGCGTCGGCGCCAAGCCCGCATTGCTCGCGGGCTGCGCCGCGGCCCCCAACGCGGCGGCGATCAGGAGCGCCAGCAGCAAGGGCAGCTTCATCTTGTGTGGCATGTGCAGCTTTTCAACCCGCACCTGAGGCCTGAGCGCCGCGTTTCAATCTCCTTCCCGCCGCCGCCCGGCACGCGCAGCGGCGCACATGGATCAGCGCACATGGATCAACACAGGGCCTGTACATGCAATTGCCGGTGCAATACCTTTCATGCAACCGTTGGAGGGCAAGATCAAGCTTGAGGGAGCGCACACGCAGCCCTGCTCCCCCTCCTGGCTGCCAACCCACAGGCGCTCGTACTGCACCTTTCGCGAGCGTTTTACAGCAGCGAAATTTCGGCGGATGGAGCGCCAAATCAAATAGCAGATGGGTGTGATATTCGGTGCTGGAGTGCGGTTGTGGTTGCATCAAATCATATGGCAGTCAACAGAGGCGCGGGTGCGTGGGGCAGAGGTGCGCCCGCCAGATATGCGTGCGATTGATGAGATCGGCAGTTGCTGGGTGGTTACTGTATCAGATGAGGTCGGATCAGATTGGTGGAAACTGTTAACAAAATCTGCTCTGGTTGGGGGCCGTGGGTGGCTAGCTACAGCTGTGGCACCGCTGCTGCCGCGGTGGCAGAGTCTGAACAGCGGCCGGGCCGCAAGAGTGGGTGCCAGCACGCCATGCGTGCGGCACCTTGCTAAAGCTGGCGTTGGCATGCAGCAGGACAGGGGCCGCTGTGGCCGCGGTGACCAGCTGTCGCCAGCTCAGCCCATGGTGAAAGAGGGCTTGGGCATGTTGATCACCGTGGTCTGCGGAGGGGTCAAGGGGGCAGATGCCATTCCCCATCTCAGCACGGCGGCGACATCTTGTGCTGTGGCAAAACAAGCAACCCAGTAGCAGCTGCGTGCGTTTCCCGCTGCGACAGCCGCGCCAGTTGGCAGAAACATGCTAACAAACACGTACCTTGGTCTTGCACATGAAGGCCAGCGAGTTGGTCACGCCCTGGCTGCCGATGCCGCTGTCGCGGAAGCCCTGCACAGCGGGGGGCAGCAGGCGCGGCATGGTCAGCATGCATAGCAAGGCCTCTGCAACGGCAGTTACAGCTGCAAAATCACCGCTCCCACCTCAGCTGCAGAAAGAAGCACAGCTGCATCTGCTACAGCACACCACATCGGCCCACCTGGAAGGGGAAGTGGTCGGGGCCGCGCGCCGGCGCCGAGTTGATCTGCGGTGGCAGCCAATTAGGGTGAGTGTTGAAGGGCGGCAATGCTGGCGCCGAGGTAGTTTGCGGTTGGCGGACGTGTGGGCAGAAGTTGCAGGCAGTCGCAAGTGTGAGCTTAAATCAAGCAGGCGGGTGCTGCAACAAGCAGCTTGGCACCAGCTGCGCATGACACTCTCACAATTGCAGCGCCTCACCTGCACGCTGCCGGTCTCCATGGCATCAGCGATGGCAATGGCGCGGTCAATGTCCTTGGTGAACACGCAGCCCTGTGCCAAGCATGATGTGGAACGGGTTTCTTGTGAGTGATAAGAATGCGATACATCGTTGATGGCAGTAGCGCGGTCGATGTCCATGGTGAGCACGCAGCCCTGCAAAGAGGAGAAGCAGAGTGCCTCTAAGGTGGGTGTGCAAGCGCGGACCGTCGCACTGGCTGTGCTTTCCACAGCCGTGCTCAGGAGCTGTGGCTGTGGCTCAGCCCACCTGCAGCGCCAGGCGGTTTGCGTTGACGTGCTCCACCGCCTCCTGGGTGTCCTTCACGCGGACGATGGGCAGCACGGGGCCAAAGGGCTGCAGAATGAAATGGAAGCGATTGAAGAAATAACACATGAGTCCTGTAATCTGTAATCAAGGTCGGCAAACAGCACGGTGCTAGGCGCATGGGAGTAGGCAGCACGGGGCCAAAGGGCTGCAAGAGGGGGCAGTGACAGCAGCAGGCATGTTATGGTTGTGAAGTGCCGGGCAGCCCGCATGTAATTTACGCGTGGGCAATTAATTGCCTGCTGCGCCAGCGACTAATGCGACAAATGATCGCATGTTGTGTGCCTAGCTGGCCCTCTCCGCACCTCCTCCCAGGCCAGGCGCATGTCAGGGGTGACGTTGTCCACCACCACCGGCCAGATGAGGTTGCCCTCGCGCCTGAAGGGGCCGGTGCACAGCGTGGCGCCCTTGGCTTCGGCGTCGCGCACCTGCATGCAAGTTGCAGACAGAAACTGTAAGTAAAGTTGCATCAGCGCAGGGCTGATGGTGTGGGCAAGCAAGTGCACATCCACTCGTTTGCCGCGCTCTCAATACCAGCAGCAGCAGCAACAGCAGCAGCAGCAGCAGCAGCAGCAGCAGCAGCAGCAGCAGCAGCAGCAGCTCAAGGTCAACGCACCAGGCCCTCGATGAAGTTGGCGGAGGACTCGGAGATGACGGGCGTGATCTGCTTGTTGTCCTCCGGCCTGCACATAGTTGCAATGAAATGAGACATAGACTAAGTAGGTAAACAGAGGATGCTGATATGAATGTGGATCTGCTTGTTGTCCTCCGGCCTGCAGGAGAGAACAAGGTGGGGGCAAGTCGATCATGTCATGGATTTGCCACGGCAGCTGAGGCCATGGGCGTACCAAGGCAAGCGGCATTGCAGGACGTGATGCACAGACACAGCAGCAACCCAGGCGCTCACACGCATGACAAGCTCCAGCAGATTACACTCACATGCCCACGCTCATGCGCTTGACGCCCTCCACCCAACTTCCGCCAATCATGCACACGCATGAAAAGTGTGTGAACACAAACGAAACGTGCTAAAAAAAGCTCACATGCCCACGCTCATGCGCTTGACGCCCTCCACCACACGCGGCACCAGCTCGTCAGCAATGCACTCCTCAACCAGCACCAGCTTGACGGCTGCAGAGGGAGTTGTGGATGGTGTCACAAGCAAGTCAGCTTGCGCGGAGCTGGCAGGTGTGAGGCTCCAAGCTCGCCGGCAATCAGCTCTGTTACCATGGACAAGTTAGCGCCCTTCACAATGTGGGTGGCGGTGGCCGCCAATACAATGCTACACGCACTAAACACAGCCAGGTTTGCAGCCCTGCAACCCACCGGTGCAGCGCTGGCCGCTGTAGGAGAAGGCGCCCTTGACAATGTGCGAAGCGGTGGCCGCCAGGTCGGCGTCGGCGCACACGATGGCGGCGTCCTTGCCGCCCAGCTCCATCTGCAGACAAGCAAACCATAGAGGGAATGATGGCATCCGTGTGGTTGCTAAGAGGGTCGGGCTGCACAGGATGGTGGTGTCCTTGCCGCCCAGCTCCATCTGCGAATAGAGACAGAGATTGCAAAGATGGTTGGGAGGAAGCGAGTCGACCAAAGCAGGCTATCGATGCACCCACTTGTGGCACCCTTGCTACTGTAGCAAAGACCACTGAACTGGTCCTTCAACAACAACCCACTCCAGTGCTGACCTGGATAGGCACCATGCCTGCCTTGCGCGCGATGTCAATGCCGGTGTCGCCGCCTGCAGCACCAGCAATGCAAGCTGTGTCAGGGCTGCATGGCGCGAGAGCATATGATGGCGGCTGGCAAGACGCGGCCGGGCTGCGTGCCACCTCTGGGGAACCAACAAGTCAAGTGGAAATGCACAACACAATTTACTGCACCTCACCGGTGAAGGAGATGGCGTTGACCAGGGGATGAGTGGTCAGGTAGTCGCCAATCTCGCTGCCGCGGCCTGGAGCAGTAAAAACCGGTGGCGGCTGGGTTGGGACCTGCTGATGACAGCACCAGCACGAAGCCTTGTGCAGCCAGAGCACCCTTTGATTAACAGGCGGGCATATCGTTGACCAGCTGGCCATGAGCATCTCTATCAATTGAGCCCACGCACCGGTGACGCAGTTGATGAGGCCGGGGGGCATGCCGGCGGCCGCAAAGCACTGCACCATGAGCAGGTTCGCTACAGAGCCCTGCGTATTGATCAAGCAGGACAGACAAAAGGTATGCGCGCGCGTCAGCAGCAACCATCGCCATGCCCAGTACGCAGCTGGAGCGGCGCATAGCAGGCGCAGCAGGCATGGCCGTTTGTCAGCAGGGGACAGCCTGTTGAAACAGATGCTGGCGTGCGGCTGCATGCTTTTGTGCCATTACGTCAATAGGGAGCCATCTCAACACAGCCGGGCCTGACCTGGGTGGGCGGCTTCAGCACGACGCTGTTGCCCGCCATCAGCGCTGGACCAATTTTGCTGCAGATCGCCGAGTGGCAAAAATGCAGCACAGGCCATGTCAGCACCAAACCACCATGCTTGAAACCAGGGGCTCAAGCAAGCAACAGAAGAGTCAGCAGCAAAGACCAAGATAGCGCCGCATGCAGCAGCACGAGCCCCGACTGCATGTCATGAGTGCTGCAGGACAGCAAGCATGGCAGCACAAATAAACTCACGAAACCGCCAAGTTGATTGCATAATTAAACGGGGGAATTGCCAATACAACGCCCAGGGGAACCTGCAGGGAAGTGGGAAAAGCAATCCCTGTGAGCGGGCATGCTTGCCGCATGTGCCGGACACTGCCCCTGCCTCGAGCCGTCTGCATGCACGCCAGTGGGCTGCCGGTCTGGCTGATCAGTCCATGGCACAGCATTCCAACCAAATNAAAAAACGCTGTGTTTGCCACATAACAATGAAAAAAGGCACGCGACTTTTCAACAGCAAACACAGTGCGCACCTTGGAGGCCATGCACAGCTTGGTGCGGTCCTGGCCGGGGAACGAGTCGGAGGCCAGCAGCTTGCCCTGCAGCAGTTGAGGGAGTGCGCCACAGAATGAAGACACAAGAACATCCATGAATTTGGTGAAACGACTGCTGGAGGCCAGCAACTTGCCCTGCAACGCAAAGCAGACATGAGAGGTCGGAGGCCAGCGCGGATGCCCTTCCATGGCAGCGGCAGCAGCGACTTGCCTTGCCAATATGATGCAGGTCCTCGCACTGCATATACTACTGTACAGCGTGAAGAAATCACACAGCGTAACAGCAGCAGGCACTCGCCTCGCCAAAGTAGCGCAGGCCCTCCTCCGCCGTGTAGCTGATCAGGTCGGCGGAGCGCACCACCTCTGCAGAGCAAAGGGCACAAGCGGGAGACAGATGTGAACTGTGTTTGTTTGGGGTTGTTCCTGTACAGCTGATGAGGTTACCCAGAGCGTACCACCCCTGCAAGTTTGACCAGTGCAAAAACCAGTTGTATTAAGGCAGAATTTGCTGGGCGACGAAGGTGCGCGCTGCATGATGCAGCGTTGATGTTGGTAGTTTCTAGCCCCCCCGTGGCAGGCGCACATTCAGGCTGCACCGCAGCATACACAGTCAGTCGGCCCAATCCACGTGTCGCGATTGCAGCTAGGAACTGCCGGCTGCCCAATGTGCAGAAAGCAACACACAAATCACAGGCACGCAACACAAGGCCACCCACCAGTGTAGGCATCGACCGCCGGCTTGGCCACCTCCTTCACCAGCACGTCGGCGATGGGCTGCGCATTCTCGCGCATCAGGGCAGCAACCTGCATGGGGGCAGGCCGGGAAACTGAGCTAACGAGTGTGGTGGCAAAAGGTACAGCTTGCAAGTGAGCGCACATGGCAAGTGCAGAGCTGTTCCGCCCTTCCCGTGTCTTGGCTCCTGGTTGCAAAACAGGCCGCATTGGACAGCACAACCAAAGCATCTTGCATTCATTTCCACACTTGCCTTGTGCAGGAACTCGGCGCAGGGTCACAGCTTACATACAGTAGAGGGTGCACAGCTCCCTCCCAAACTCTTTGGAGCCACAATCAGTTTGTTCATTCTAGCAGCCCACCTTGTGCAGGAATTCGGCGCGGCGCCACAGCGGAGTGCGGGCCCATGTCTGCGAGGGAGGGGTTGCAAGGTGGCAGGGATCGTGGGACCTACTGACTGCCCTGTCCCTTCCGTTATACAGCATGCATTCCAGCCACCGGCCAGCTGCCCGCAAAGCAGCCAGTACCCGCCCCCGCCGTCGTGCCGCCTTTTTGACCGGCGCCGCCCTTTGCTTTGGTTCACCTTCTGGGCACGCTTGGCGGACTGGAAAGCCTCGTCCACCTCGGCCTTGGTGCATGCTGCAGAATAAGAAGGGATGTTTCAGTTAAAAAGGCGGGTTGAAAGGGCCAGCCGCCGCCGCCGCCGCCCGGCGCGCGCCGCCGCCCAGCGCGATTCTGCACTCTGCCAATCCCATCGAGGCGCAATGCACCCCAGGAGCGCGGATCGGGCGCTTGCAAGCGCCCAGGCTGGCCCACAAACGAGTTACGGCGCGGCGGCGGCCCGGGGCGCGACCTACCCTGCACCGAGTAGACTGGCGCATTTGTGGAGGGGTTGAGGATCGCCAGCTGCTTGCCCGAGGCGCTCTCCCGCCACTCGTTGTCNAGGAAAAACTTGTAGCTGCCGTTCTGGCCCAGCACTTCGGCGTAGAAGCTGCTCATGGTGCCTACACTATTACAAAGACCTCGGGACAGCCGCAGGAGGGCGGCAGGGGGCATGTGGTTGAAACGAGCCGAGCGTGTGCTGGCAGGCGGCAGATGAAAGGCCACAAGCACTGGATGACGGAATGGTTGTCGCGGGCTCACTCTCTTATGTGGAGAGGTACGCGGTTCAGGTCGTGGGGCCGGGATGGAGAGCTTGCCTGCCCAGGGAGGCTGGGGGGCAGGCGCTCGACGCCGGCGTCAAGCAGCGGTGGCGTCGAGAGGCGTCCCCGTGGCATGTTCGTCGAGTGCTGGCACGTAGTCAGGACAGGTCCTTCCATTCAATGCCTTGCATCGTCGTTGGGCTGTGCTCATTGCATAGTTCTACGCCCTCCAAGAGCGCCTCGCCTGCCTGACTTATCTGCCCACGTGCCGTCTGCCCACGGTCCAGCTGCAACCCTTGCACAGCTCAACGGTCTGCTTTACAGCGTCTTTGCAAGCAGCACACGGTGGGTGGCGGCCTAGAGAGTGCAGGCCGGTAACAGAAGTTTCCAAGGCAGGGAGGGGCAGCTGAGTACTGAATGGGTAGCTGCGCAACGATAGGGCGGTGCTAACTAAATGGGGAGCGCTTGAGAATGACAAGGACGGGGAGGAACGGGAGTAGGCTGCACTAGCTGGCTGCTGGCTGCGCTGRAATTGCAGCGGGCTGGCTGGCCGCGCGGCGGCGCTGTACGGGCGGGGCAGGCCSGGTGCAGCCTAGCTGCCAAGGAGGCGGACGGGACCAATACTGGGCACCAATACTGTATCGGTAGGGAGCGGGTTCGTGGGAGCAGAGCATGCTGTTGGAGAGCAAGGGCTGCCGATAGAATCCTGTCCAAGAATCGGGGAGGGCGGGGGGGCGCCGCGACGCTAACGGATTGTGGACGCAGGGAAAAGAATGCTGCTGAGTTGAGTGGGAAGCGTTGAGGGGGGGAGGGGGGCTGCGGCGTTGAGAAGGGTGGACAGCCTGGGTGCGCTCAACGGGGGACTGGAAAAGCAAACTGTACGTATCATGGCAGGGAGCATCGTTCATTGCTGGATTGAGGGGAACTGGCCAGCTAGGCGGCAGGCCCTGGCCGGGCTTTGCGCTCGGCCCTCCCAGGCTGCATGCTGCGGCGGGGCAGACGGCAACACGAACAAAATCCGCGGCTGCAGCTGGGAGGCCCAGGGTGCGGCCGACCAGGGCCGCCTGCTGCTGTGGTCCAACTGCCCGCCTAGGCCAATGCAGGCGTGGGCATGGCCAGGCCGGCAGGTGCAGGCACCGGCGCAGCAGGAGCAGCGGCGGCAGGAACGCTGGCGGCGGGTGCGCCGTCAGCGGCGTCTGCCGGGGCGCCGTCCACTTCAAAGTGGGCGGCCATCAGGCGGCGGGTGCCCTCCACAGCCATCCAGTAGACCATGGTGCTGGGCACGGTCTGCGGCGGGGCAACAAAGGGCGGCAGGCAAAGAGCAAAGAGCGGGTTGGTGGCAGGTTGAAGTGGCTGCCTGGCCATGCTTGCATGTCACACGGCAGAGGGTATGCCCCACAGGCCACAGGGCATACTCAGCAGTCGCAGTGCCCACATGCCCTCGGATGCTCCATCCCCACATCCTTCCCCAAACCAGCAAGCGCCCACCTGCAGCAGGCGGGGCGCCACGCCCACAAACAGCGCGTGCGGGCCGCCGCCAGCCGCCAGCAGCTGCCGCCCCGTCTCGAAGAATGCCTTGATGGAGCAGAGCGCGCCAGCCGGGCCGCCCACAGGGCAGTGCGGGGGGTGCAGGTCCATGCGCGTCTTGATGACGTCGCAGGGCATGGAGACAAGCACGGAGGCCACGCCCGCAGCGGCACCTGCGAGGGAGAGAGATAAGAGGTGTGGGCGGCGAAGAGGTGAGCGGAGGGGGCATCGGCATGGTAGGGGAGGCAGGACACCAGGGCACACTGCCCCAGCCCGAGTGCCGGCATGGAACGCCGAGCCAGGCCGGTGCAAACCAACAACCAACCTGCAGGCCGCAGCACCGCATCCTGCATTCCTTTACCCATCAACCCCGAGCAAAGGATCACCTATGAGCATGTCGCTAGCAGACAGCGGCATGGCGGCCAGCGTCTCGCCCACACGCTCCCTCCAGCCGCCGCTGCCACCGCTGCTGCTACTGCTGCTGGCGCCAGCGGCAGCGCGCGCCGCCGCCGCCTCGCGCCAGTCGGTCATCTGGCTGTAGGTGGCCAGCTCCGCCACATCAAAGGGGATGCTCTTCAGCATGAAGGCGCCGTAGGTGGCGTAGAGCGCGCCCAGGCCGCGGGTGGAGGCCTCGCGAGCCATGGTATGCAGCATGGGGCCGTCCAGCGCGCCCGCCTGCGGTGTGATTGATGGTGCGATTGGGTCATACAGTTGGTGAGACGAGGCAGCTGGGGCAGTGCACACGTGCGCAGCACACTCGTAGAGGCAGCGTGCGAGGGCAGCGGTGCAGCCAGGCTGCATCAAGCGCCCCCGTGCCTGCCATGCAACCCAATCGTGATCAACCCCCAAGCCAAGGACAATGCACATCCCAACAAACATTCCAAAGCATGCCCTTATCTAACCCACCTGCGTGCGCAGCTTGAACATCTCCATGGGCGCCTCGAAGACGGAGCCCGCCAGGCTGGCAATCACGCCCGCCAGGCTGGCCACCTGCAGCGCATGGGCAGGGCGGGGCAAGCAGAGCACTAGTCAGCATCAATGCTGCAGCAATGGTGCAGCCAGCCTTGCACCATGCACTGCGGCAGCTTGCAAGCTACCAGACGTCACCCCGCCGTCTCAAGCCCTCCTCCAGCATGCAGCCGCCTCACCAGGGGATGCGTGCCCTCGCTATTCAGCGGCGGGTGCGCCGTGCTGCCATCGGCCAGCTGCGAGCCGCTGCCAGCCTTGGCCCCCGGCTGCAGCCGCTCGTGGGGCTGGCCCGCAGCCACTACTAGCTGCTGCTGCTGCTGCTGCTGCTGCTGCTGCTGCTTGGCGGCTGCCGCGGTGGTGGCCGCCGCCGCTACCAGGCGCTTGGCGGAGTAGAAGGCCANGGAGGTAGACNGGCGCCGATNGGCCGCTGAGCACAGTGCGGCGGAGCCGCAGCCGGCGTACAGCTGGCGCAGCGCTCGGCTGGAGCAGCCCAGCGCGCGCAGCTCCGCCAGCACGGCGCCAGTGCTGCTGCCGCGCGCCTGGCACAGCACCTGCGAGAGGGAGTGGGCATGGGAGGTGATCGACCTGGGTGGTTTGCAGGGCGGACGGAGTGCAGAGCCGGTAGGCAGGCAGCCACAGAGCATGTGCTGCGGCTGCGAGAACATCATGGTGCACAGCACACAGCCATGCGGTACATGGGCCTGCAAGCAGGTATTCAGGGTCGGAGCAAGTGTAACTGCCACCACACTGCCGCCGCCCGCACCTTGAGGCTGTCCAGCGGGTAGAGCACAACGAGCGAGGCAATCTCTCCAATCGCCCCCGACAGCGCATCCACCGCCAGCCAGCTGATGCGCGGCTTGCTGCGAGGGGGTGGCAGTAACAGCGGGGGAGTGCGGCTTGAAAACGGCGGCGAGAGAGGCCCGTGYACCGAAGTGGCKCCGCCGCTGCCGGCCGCCGGCGCCGCCCACACCCCCGCCACACCTGCGGGCTGCTCGCAGGCTCCTGGGCCTTGGGTGATGGCGTTGTTGCGACAGCACCAGCGCAGCGCCCGCGGCGGCGGCGGCACTGGCAAGCACCAGCCGCCTGGAGTTTGCCGCCGGCCCCCTGGGCCGTGCGGCCGCCGGCCCGCCAAGCACAATCGGCGTTGTGATGTGCATTGCGCCGCCTCTATAGCATACTGGTGGTGGCTGCTGGCCGGGCGCGGCCGTCAAGCTGCAAGAGAAGGGGCGCTTTAACTAGGGTGAGCGTGCAGTTGCAACGAGCAGACAATCGCAAATTGGGCTGTCCGCGCCCGGTGGCTCATCTCTAACCGGCCGCCGCCATCGGCCGCCAGGCGGGCGGGGGGGCAACGGCCCCGCGCAGCAGGGCCCATTTGGGGCGCTGTGGGCAATGCTGCGGCCCTTTGATCGGTGTCTGGAACCTTGAGCAAGCAGCCACGAGGGCGGAGCAGCCACACTAGCTCACTACCACCCCCTGCACCGCCTGCCCGCCTGCTGCTTCGACCCAGCCGAAGGGGCTGCTGCCGTTGATCGAGGCGGGTGATGCACTCCAGTGCGGCTTGCGCTCCGTAATCCAATCCTTAGCTGGGCAGCCGGCACGAAGCAGCTTTGGCACTAATGCTTGGCTCCTCAACCGCCCAGCTGCACAGCACGGTCAGGCGAACAGGCATGTTTGGTCCCCAGGCGTACCGCACCCTGCGCTCACGAGCTGAACAGCAGCCAGCAGCATTGCTGCATGTGGCATTTTGGCCGGTGTTTGACTGCAGTAGCACAGTGATGGTTCAGACAATCGCACAACATGCCCAAAGGTGCCATGCAGCAGGCGGACAGGGGGCCTTCCCTGGGTGGTGGGCCCAGCCCTAACGCGAGCGTGCACCAAGTGCCGGCGCGCCCTGCCGCGCCACTTCCTAGCGCCAGGCCGCCCTGCGCAAGGGCCAATCGATTGACTGCATTTGCGCCTTTAAGACTCGGAGGAAAGATGTGGCTCTGGGGTTGGCAGGCCAAGCCAGCGCCGCCGCCATCGTGGCACCTGTTGCGGCAGCTGCACCGGAGCGGCGGCGGCCGCCGGCGGTACTGGGGTGCGGCCGCCCAGCGCCCAGGGCCGGCCCATTGAGCTCATCGGCGTTCCTGCGAGTTGTAATTGGCTTGACAGGCCCGCCCAAGGGCCTCAGCAAGCTCATGCAATGCCAGTGGCGTGATGGTGGGGTCCGACTGGAGGAAGCCGAGGACTGGGCGCTCACGGCCTATTCTTCATTGCCTCGCCACCACCCTGTGTGGGCGTGGTTGCTCCCAGGCGTGGCTGCGCTCCGCAGCACTGCCTTCCCAGCCCGACTGCGCCCTGCGCCCTCCGGCGCCCCTCCACGCCCGCTCACATCGCCCCAAATAACTTGCAAGCCAAGATCAGTCATCGCAAGCCGTGCAGCANGCCCCTGCAGNCGCCCCGGCAGTGCGACAGCGCAGCGCCTCCACCAACCCTCGCCATGTTTGCGCTGGCACCGGCGCTGCCCGCGTGCCTGGAGGCCGAGGAGGTGTGTGACAGCGACAGCTGCGCCGTGCAGCGCTCCCACGCCTCGGTCAGCGGCGGCAGCCTGGCCTCCGCCGAGACTGGCAGCTNGGNCCCCGCCCACCGTCGCGNCCACCAGCGCAACCAGTCGTNGCCCCGCCGCGCTGATGCACACCTCCAACTCGTCCTCGGCGCTGGACGAGCTGGAGGCGATGGAGGAGGAGCCGTCAACGCCGCCCGCCTGGTCGCCGGCGCTGCAGGTGCGTGGTGCGCCCGGGGCTGCTGCGGGTACGGCCGTACTCATCCCATACGCCCGCCCGCCGCTGCCAGCATGCGGCACTGCCAGCCCTGCCTGCCTCACGCTCCTGCAAGCAGTGCGGCCGAGGAAACGGATGCCAGCGCTTGCGGTTGGGCAGTCGCGGAGCCTGTGGGTGCTGAGTGTACTGCCTGTCCCGGAGCCGCCGCCTCCCACTCAGCTCAGCTAAACCCTACCTAAGCCGCACGAATCGCCCGCCTTCCCTCCTGCTCCTTCGCAGGCTAGCATGGCAGCCTGGCAGTCGGCCGCTAGCCTGATGCAGGAGCTGCAGCTGCTGCAGAGCGAGCCCGCGCCGCCGGCGCCGCTGGTGGCGGTGCCGCTGCCGCCCACGCTGCTGCCGACCTCCCAGCAGCAGGGCGAGCAGCTGCGGCAGCAGCAGCTGCAGACCGAGGCGCTGGCCGCCGCGCAGAATGCGCCGGCCTGGCTGCACTCCCTGCTGGCGGCGCAGCAGCAGGTGGCGGTGTGTGAGGCCACGTCTCCCGAGCGCGGCGGCACACGCAGCGAAGGCGCGGTGGCTCCTCTGGTACCAGCCATGTGAGCCGCCCGCCAGAGCAGCAGCTGCTGCCCCGCACCGGCAGCCGCAGCTAGCCTGCCGCGGCGGCCTCAGTGCCAGCCGCGGCATTGCCAGCTCGCCAGCTGGCTAGCCGCCCAAACCTGAGCCGGCGGCGGCGGGGGCCGCACCCTTTGTAAACCGCGGCCCCCCGCCCCGCCGCCCAACCCCCATTGTAGAATCCCCAAACCCCCGCTCCGGCGCCCCTTCCTGCCTCAGCACTGCAACACTCCGGGTCATGTTTACTCTAGCCTCCCGCACCGCTGGCACTCCCTGACGTTTTTCCCCCGCCACCCCGGCGCCGCGCTGCGTTGCCGCCCTGTATGATGCCACACACCCCCCTGCACGCGCGCCCTTGCACCCCACCACACCACACCACACCACACCGACTGACGCCAGAGGCCAACCCTGATCCACATGCCTCTCGCCAGTTGCGCCGCCCGGCCTCTTTCGCCGGCGGCCCCACCGCCACCTCAACCAACCAGCCAGCACCAAACCCACACCCCACCCACCCACCATGCCCGGATCTCTCGCTGCCCCTGCCCTTGCACCTGCTTTCAGAGCATTCCTCGGCGGCCGCGCGGCCGCCCTCTGCCCATCCCCACCCCACCAGCTGAGGCGTACATGCGGCTTCGTGCCTGCTGTGCACCCGGCTCCCCATAAGCATCCCCACCACAAACCCCACCCCGCCATCCACATCACACCCCTGCTTGCGTCGCACCTCTCCCCATCTAATACACCCCTCGTGCCTGCCCTTGCTCCATGCCATGCGGTATCGTGCCGTGCCTGTGCCCAGTGGTTTATTTCTGTCAACCGATTCCTTCCTGCCTTATTGCGGCTCCTTCCTTCCTTCAGTGGGCCCTGCCTTTGATGAGAGCGGCCATGCCTGCCGCCTTTCCTGCCCGCCCCGTCCCTCCATCTCACAGCCCAACCCCCCAACGAATGAGACTGGCAACGCTCGTGCGTTGTTGCTTTTCCAGCGCTTTTCCAAGCCGGCCGGTGCCCCGGCAGCCTCAAACTAGCTCAACAGGAACTAGCCACGCCCCAAACACATGTGCCCTGCTCTCAGGACCAAAACCCCTTTGGCAAATTGTGCAGCAATTGCTGTAAATTGCGTTGCTTTGGATGCGGAAGTGAAGCCAGGCAGGGTAGACAAGGCGGTGGAGCAGCAGTTGGGGCGTGGAAGGCAAGCAAACCAGCAGCAACCATCTCAGCAGCCTCTGTTCCACAACTGCTGCACTGATTCACACTGCGTGGTCTGTTTACTACTTTACAGAGCCGGGGAAAGCTGGGGAAAAGAGAGAGGGGTGTATCAGATGCAGGGGGCAGCGCAGAGGGGAGAGGGTTGCGGTGGTACAGACGGGGTGACGCTGGGCGCGCTGCGGGGACCACAGCAGGCACCGCAGCGCGCGAGTCGAAACGAAATAGCAAGGGTGCGGCGCGGCATGGGGCAAACCCGCGCCGGATATCGTCTCAACCACACGAACACACAAGCACCAAAACAATAGGCCATTCCTTCAGTCATCGTTNGGGGGGAGCGTGGCTCAGCGGGGCCGCGGCAGCCGGCCGGCTCGGCGTGCTGCTTCCGGCGGTGGCCTGCAGCCAAGCTGGCAGGGCGAATGCCGCCTGCCAGCCCGCCGCTGCCAGAGCCGCTGCCGAGCCTGCCGCTGCGTGTGCTGCCGCAGCTGGTTTATGCCGCGCGGTAGGGGATGGTGACAGAGGGCTCGTCTGGCTTCAGGTACTGCTCAGCCTGCGCCTCCACCAGCAGCGCCTGCGGAGATGAAGGGAGTGGCAGCAGATGTAATGTAAGGAGAAGCGCAGGAGCCGCAAGTCCAGGCGCAAAACCNTGACGCAAGCCTTGCCCAAGGACGAGCACAGTCCGGGGGCGCAGCAGGGGCAGCCAGGTGGTGCAGGTGCAGCGACACACTGTGGTGGCCCCCTAGAAAAGCAAGCAGCTTCAAAACCCCACCATGTCCGCACCTGCAGGTCCTCGCCGTCAATCTGCTCACGCTCCATGAGCAGGTCGGCGCACTCGTGCAGCACGCTGATGTTCTGCTGCACCAGGTCCTTGGCGCGGCGGTACGCGCGGTCCACAATGTCCTGCAGCAGGTTAGAAGTTTGGGGAAGCAATGGTAAGCAAGGGAAGCAGATGCTCTGCTGCAACAGGTCCTTGGCACGGCGGTACGCGCGGTGCACAGTGTCCTGAACCATGGGCAGAGGGGGGAGCAGGCGGCAACCGTGAACATGCAGCGGCACAGAGAGGTGTGGGGAGGAGGAGGCCAGCCGCAACAACTGACTGGCTGGGGGCCGAATCGAACACATCCAGCTCACGCACAGCGCAGCATGACACAGCACAGCACAGCGCAGCGCAGCGCAACAACACACCTTGACCTCGGCGTCAATGGCGTCCTGCGTCTCGCCGGAGCAGTCGGCGGGCTGCGCCATCTGCGCGCCCAGGAAGCTGTTGCCGCCCTGGCCGCTCCACGCCACCTGCAAGGGGAGACAAGTGCGGGAGCCACGGCGGGTGAGCTTGCGTCAGGGCTGGAGTGTGTAGCTGAGGGGCTGTGCGTGGCATGCAGCGCTCAACTCGGCAGGCCCAGGCCCTGTTCCACGAGCCACCAACCCTCCCGGCCCAGCTTCTTGGAGAAGCCCATCTGAGAACCCGGGCAAGCTGCAGTTCCCAACAAGGGCAAGCTGCAGTTCCCAGCAACACAAACATTTGAACCAGACAAAACGAGGGACCAGGCTGCGCACAAAACATGCAGCAGGCGGCAGCACGTCACGTCGTACAGCAGATGCAGCGCAGAACCTGGTCTGCAAGTTGAAACCTAAGCCCACCTGGCCCAGCTTCTTGGAGAAGCCCATCTGAGACACCATCATGCGTGCCACACGAGACACCTGCACAGTGGAAATATCAAGTGGAACGGCAAGTCAGGGCGAGGCGACGCAAGGCAAGCCAGCAATCAGTGAGCTGCGGAGCAGTGCCAGCGAGACGCCTGCGCAGGCAGACGGTGTGGGTGAAGATAGGGGACGTTGATTGCGAGGCAAGGTGAGTGAAAGGCAACCTGGCCAGAACAGGAGGCACACCACACAACCCTTGCAGGCATCAGCACAAGGCCGGCTCACACTGCAGCCACACAGAACAGCGGCAGCTGCTAGGCGTCAATGGGATAGCCCAAGCGGTTCGCACCTGCTGGAAGTCGCCAGAGGCACCGGTGGTGACGTTGTCGGGGCCGTAGATCAGCTCCTCAGCCACGCGGCCGCCCAGGGCCACCGCCATCTGGTTCTCCAGGTAGGAGCTGCAGGGGGTCGAAACATTCAGAACATCAATGATCAATCAGTTGAAGAGAAGCAGCCATCTGGTTCTCCAGGTAGGAGCTGCAGGTTGGAGAATTGAAATGGCATGGGACATTGGAATCAGGAGGGGTTGCGCCACAGCATGCAGCAGCTGGGTTGCAGCATGAGAGCATGGCACGGCGACGGCTGGACAGCGCAGGCGCTGCGCAGTTTGCAGGCTGCAGGGCCCAGCTGAGCCGACCACCCAGAGCCAAAATCCAACAATCTGAGACAGTCATTAACACGCGGCTCTCACCGGCTGTACAGGCCAGACTCCAGGCGCTCCTCGGAGGGCGCGAAGAAGGTGAGGCCGCCGGCGGCGCCGCGGGGAACAATGGAGATCTTGGTCACCGGGTCGTACTCGGGCATCAGGGCGCCCACCTGCGAAGTGGAATAAAGGTTAAAAGGAGGAGGTGTGAGAGCAGCAAGGGGAACGATGGAGATCTTGGTTGCCGGGTCGTACTCGGGCATCAGGGCGCCCACCTGCGAAGTGGAATAAAGGTTAAAAGGAGGAGGGAGTGAGGGAAGAAAGGGGCACGGCGGAGATCTTGGTCACGGGGTCGTACTCGGGCATGAGGGCGCCCACCTGCGAAGGACACATTGNAAAAGCAATGCAATGGAGTGGCGGTTGACAGGGCTGGAGCGGCATGGCTATGAGACGCGTGGCCCACTCTTGTGCGCAGGCTGAAGTGGCAGCGTGCTAGGGTGGTGGAAGCGCAGNCACCCCCCAAAATGTAGCGGNCNAAGGCACAGCTCTCACCAGGGCGTGGCCGGCCTCGTGGTACGCCACCAGCCGCTTCTTCTTCTCGCTCATCACAGCGCCCTTCTTCTCGGGGCCAGCAATGATGCGCTCCAGGGCATCGGCAATCTCGTCCTGCTCAGGGGAAGAACGAGGGGAGGAAAGAGTGAGGGGTGTGTTTGAAATCAAGAAAAGGCGCTCTGCCAGTCAAGGCAATGATGCGCTCCAGGGCGTCGGCGATCTCGTCCTGCTCAGGGGAGGAATGAATGTCAGCACGTTGCTTGGTTCCACAGCGGCACGTGGCAGCTGGCACCCCGCAACTCCCGGCGCGAGCCACTCCCAGGTGACTGCGCTTCGAGTGCACCAGCTGTGCGAACTCTGCCAAACAAAGGACCACCTTGGAGATCTCCTTCAGGTTGCGGCAAGTTGGGGCACTTGTTTGCTGCTTCATGTGCGAACAACAAAAGCAAAAAGTTGGTGCAAAACTCGCAGCCCCACCTTGGAGATCTCCTTCAGGTTGCGGCGGGCCGCCAGGATGGCCGCCTCGTTCATCAGGTTGGCCAGGTCGGCGCCTGCAGGTGAATGCACAGATGACACAGGAGGTGAGCAGCTGCAATGGTGCTCCGGAACACATCAGCAGCATTCGGCCAAGGTAGTTCATTTCCCCTCACATGAGTGCCCCTCTCTGAAACGACATGACTCACCGGTGAAGCCGGGCGTGCGGCGGGCAATCTTCTCAAAGTCCACGTCCTTGCCAATGGTCTTGCCGCGCGCGTGCACCTGCGGCAGGGTGAGGCCGCCAGTAAGCACGGGTGAAAGGGCAGCCAAGAGGCAAGGGTGGCGGGGCCGTGCAGGTCAGGGTGATCTGGTGGCCGTGAAAGACATTGCACAGCTTCAAACAAAGGGCTCCAGCTCAGCAAGCCCCGATAAATCGCACCTTCAGGATGGAGACGCGGCCCTGCACGTCGGGGCGGTCGACAGTGATCTGGCGGTCGAAGCGGCCGGGGCGCAGCAGCGCGGAATCCAGCACGRCAGGGCGGTTGGTGGCTGCCAGCACGATAATGCCGGTGTTGCCCTCAAAGCCGTCCATCTCTGGCAGTCAGCCAAGGTGGAGAGGATGGGCGCGTTACGACGTGGCAGCATGGCGAGGCAAGTGAGCGAGGGCTGTCCCTAGACACACGTGCATCAGTGGGGCCCATGGCCTGCCCCAACAAGGGCTGCTTGCAAGTGGCACACGTGCTCAAAAATGTGCAGAATGGACTCTCACCTGTCAGCAGCTGGTTGATGGTCTGCTCCCGCTCGTCGTTGCCGCCGCCCATGCCGGCGCCGCGCTGGCGGCCCACAGCATCAATCTCATCGATGAAAATGATGCAGGGGGCCTTGGCCTTGGCCTGCAGGTTGCATAGATGGAGTGGCGGTCAGGGTTGGTGAGGCTGCATCCGTGCAGGTATGTGGCCTGGTGCAGAGTAGGCTGCCGGGGTGGCAAGGCTGCGCTCTCCACTACCCAAGGCCGCCGAATGCAGCTTTGCCATGTGCCAGCCCTGCGCCCCTGCTGCTCTGGCAAGGCAGCCACACCCAGCCAGCAGTCAACTGTGCACTCTAATCGACATTGCCTTCCATATGTTCAAACCAGCGCACCTTCTCGAACAGGTCGCGCACGCGGGAGGCACCCACACCCACAAACAGCTCCACAAACTCGGAGGCTGCAGAGGGAGAACGGGCAGGCAAACACAGTGGGTTCCGCATGGCACAGGTGCATGCACAGCTGGCCAGGCGCCCAGGCACGCACATGCTGCCCTTGCAAGCACACCAGCCGGCATGCAGCTGCATGTGCAGCAGAACCCCCACCCGCTTTTTGACATGCAAGTGCAGCGGCAGCGCTGGTGCTCACCGGCGCAGGAGAAGAAGGGGGTGCCCGCCTCGCCGGCCACAGCCTTGGCCAGCAGGGTCTTGCCGGTACCTGCAGGGCGGGCAAAAGTTACCACATGCAGGTGAGTTTGGATTGCGAGGGCATGGTGATTGCAGAGGCAGGGCGCATGGCAAAGCAACAGCGTATACGGCGCACAGCCAGGTGGCAATGAATGCTGACCTGTCCTGCTCCACAAATGCAATGGGTTGTGCACTCACGGGGGCGGCCCACCAGCAGGGCTCCCTTGGGGACCTTGGCGTCCAGGCGCGCTTTTGCCAAACATTCCCAGTCAGATCAAGACAAATAAATCAAACCAGCAGGCTCACCGGGCGGGCCCACCAGCAGGGCTCCCTTSSSNGKNTCRTGSCGCNNCCAGNCGCGRSRWCTRGRCSSYNGTMCTMCYSGYKGNTSCASCKCCTCCTGCAGCTCCAGCTTGGCCTGGTCGCAGCCCGCCACCTGGAGAGGGAATTGGGAGCGAGGAATGAACGGAGTTAGCCCAAGAAAATGAGGGAGATCAAGGGGAGTCCACCACCTCCTGCAGCTCCAGCTTGGCCTGGTCGCAGCCAGCCACCTGTTCGGGTTGCAAAGATGACAACAGGACGTCTTAGAGCCAGCCCAAATCAGGCCGAGCGTCCACCAGCCGTTTGGGGTGAGCGCGGTGAAGCCACATGGATATGGAGCGGAGCCCTCGAAGTCCCCAACATCCCTCTCTCTCCCAAATCAGCCCAGCGTCTAAAGAAGGAAGCTCAGCCCACCTGGTCAAACATGACGCCCGTCTCGGGGATCTCCTGGAACTTGGACTTGGGAGCCAGCCCCACCAGAGGCAAAACTGGCGTCGTGAAAAGAACTATCCAAAAGCTCGAGCTCAGCCCACCTGGTCAAACATGACGCCCGTCTCGGGGATCTCCTGGAACTTGGCGCTGAAGCCAGCCTCACCAGAACACAACCGCTGCGGCCAACCAGAATAAAGTCACAAGACGCCTCTGCACAAGCCCAANTTTACCTGGTCAAACATCACGCCGGTCTCCGGGATCTCCTGGAACTTGGACTTGGAGCGGCCAAAGTCCATGGGGCCGCCCATGGGGCCCATGCCGCCGCCCTGCTGGGGAGAGCAGCACAAGGTGCAACGTGAGCAGGTGTCCAGGTGTGCATGCCAGCTGGCAAGCTTTGCAGAGCTGCGGGCAGGTTCTGGAGGCACCGGCCTCATGGCACGCAAATGCAGCCCTGCCAGCACCTGCACATCCGCAGGCACAGCCCTCTGGTAGCCACAAGTTCTCTCGAGCTCACCGAGCCGTCGCCGGCGCGGCGGAAGAGCAGAGCGATTCACGCAACCAAAGGCCGGCAGTCCGACTACCATGCACCAAAGCATGCTTGCCAAAATCAGTTGGGCTCACCGAGCCGTCGCCGGCGCGGCGGAAGAGCAGGAAGAGGCCGGCAAAAGCGATGATGGGGAACAGCAGGTTGCCCAGCAGCGCCACGTAGTTGCCCTGCTGCTCGCCCTCGCTCACTGCGAAGGGAGGAAGAGAAGGGTGGGGAGGGAGGCGGTTGGTGGAGGTTGGTGGACGGAGCGGCAGGGGAAGGGCATTACATGCCACTGCGGCCAGGTGCGGTGCTGAAAGAGGCCAGAGCCAGGCAGGCATGCTTGCCAGTTCGCAGGCGTCGCCTGCAACCATGCACCAGGTGATGCCTGCCCCTGCAAGCGCAGCAGTGCAACTGCAAGCTGCAAGGCAAAAACTCGCTGGAAATGGTGCATTAGCCACAAGCTCACCAGAGATGTCCACGCCGTTGCGGGCCAGGATATCCACCAGCTCGGGGTCGTTGGGCAGCACCACCAGGGCGCGGCGGCCGTCCACCGCGGTCAGCTGCAGCTGGGAGCCGTCCTTGGAGAAGCGCACGCGCTCCACCTGCAAACGAGCAAGGTCGTTGATTTGATGAGGAGTGGATGGGAGGGATGTGGAGGCCTGGCGGGGCAGCTGCGCCCACGGGGCGCGACGGGGGTGGCGGCCAGCTGCCGCCGCCGCCGCCCACATGCATGCCTCGTGTTCACTGGTGCGATGGATGACAAATTTGCCACATGCTGCAGCCAGTCAATGTGCCCCCAAAACCATCCAGCTGCAACAGCCTGCGTCAGCAGCACCTACCTTGCCGTTCTGCACCGCCTTGATGAACTCAGAGTAGCGCCACTGGGTGCCCTCCGGCAGGGCATCGGTGGTGGCCGCCACGGCGGGCGCCGCCAGCATGGCATCACCCGCGCCGCCAAAGGTGCGGGTGGCCGCCTGCTGCTGCTCCATCACCGCCGTGTTGGTGGCGGGCGGCGCGTAGAAGTCGTCGGCGGCGGCGGGCGCCACGCCGCTGGTCAGGGCCAGCAGCGCCGCCAGTCCGCCGAAAGCCTCGCCAAAGCCGCTGCGCTGCTGCTGGGCCTGCGCAGGGACGAGGGCGTGGCGGAGGTGTGGCCTCCCCGCCTGCTGCCGCCCCATTCCAGCTGATCGCGCGCCCCTGCCGCCTCCCCCCGCATCACATGGTCGCTGGCCAGGCAATGCACGCGCTGGCGGGCGCCCCGGCTGGCGCATTGGGCCGCCCCGCCAGTGCCACAGCCCCTGCGCCACCCACCTGCGCCCGCACGGCCAGCCGCAGGGGCCGCTGCCCACGCAGCGGCTGGAAGGGCCGCTGAGCCGCCAGCCGCAGGGGCTGGGCAGCCGCGAGTGTGCTCGCCATAGGTCTGTGTGTGGTCTTGCCCGGTGGTGCGCAAGCTAGCGGCTGCTGGTGAGCCCTGAGCGTTGAGGGGGCGTGGGACAGCGCGTGGACTGGAGCGATTGGCCTGCAAGCGCCAGGGGAAGCCGCCCCTTTGGCTCCCGTCCTGCTGCCTGCTCAGCGTGGCGGCGCCTTGCAGGGACCCACAGGCGGCCCACCCACCCAGCTTCCTGCCCAGCCCACAGCTTATGGATGACTCTGTTACAGTGTTCAGTGCTGCAATAAGTGGTCGGTGGGGCTAGCCTTTGGCGGGATCCTGGCACACGGCGCCACCACCCGGCTACCGCAATGCCGCCGCACAGCCGTGTCGTTGCCACCTGCCCAGCTGCCCGGGGCCGCGCGCTTGCGGCACTCTCCTCCTCACTGCCCAGCGGCAATGGACACCTCCGCTGTGCGCAGCTTGCAGTCGGCGCCGCCGGTGGCCAACAGGGCGGGGCCCGCCCATGCCGCACACAGCACCTTGTTGGTGTGACCCTCCAGCGTGTGCAGGGGGATGGATGTGCGCAGGTCCCACAGCTTTGTGGTGCCGTCGTGCGATGCCGTGGCCACGTGGTGCGCTGTCGCAAGGGGAGGTGGAGAGGAGGGTGGCAAATGGGTACTTGTGGGTGCATGTGGAGCGTTTGTGATGGGGCAGCGGTGGAGGGCGAGCAGTGGCTGTTAGACACTCCTCTGTGCATTGCACTGCGCTACACCTGAGAAGGCATGCCCGGCAACCCCCCAGCTACTGCGCAGCAAATGCTCACTCAGGCTAAACTTGATTAAACGCATTGGCAGGCAACCCCTCAGAGCTGCGCAATGCATGAGAGATTTGCACCTGAGGCGGGGTGCCACGCCACAGCCGAGATCCAGCCGGTGTGCGAGCTGCACGCCTTGACCGCAAGCCCCTCGCTGCTGCGCATCCGCGGGTCCCAGACCTGAGGCAATCGAGGGCGAGGGAGAAATGGGTGGGTGCTCAGTCCCAGAAGTGTGCAGGGTGGAGAAGGCAGGCGAGCGTGCAAGATGCACAGAGCGCACTTCCAAAAGCAGCCAGCAGCGGGCAGCCCAGCATGCAGGCAGCCCACAATAAACCAGGCCCAGCCAGCCCCAGCGCCCAGAGCGCGCACCCGCAGCGCGCGCTCCGCGCCTCCAAATGCCACCAGGCCCTGCCTGCCGGGCGCCGCGCCCACGCAGTGCACCGCCTTGTTGTGGTTGAAGGTCTCGCTGGCGGCGCCTGCCTCCACATCCCAGAGCCGCACGCTGTGGTCCCACGAAGCAGACACCAGCGTGCCTGCGGTGGGTGAGGGGAGGCGGGGAGGGTGAGAGGAGGGTGAGAGTTGCACAGGCATCGGGCCGTGCTTGCGCTTGCTTACCAGGTTGCTCCAAGCTGCAAGCTGTGCCAATTTGTGGCAGATAGTGCCAATTCTGCCAATATACGCCAAGTCCAGCCACGCTGCCCTAAACCTCACCAGTCAATAAGCCCACCAGTCCAACCTTCCCATCTCACAACCAGCCTCACCTGCCGCGGGCCAGGCCACGCCCGACACGCACTGCGAGTGCCCCGCCAGCTGGCTGCGCGGCGCCTCCACATGCTGCGCCACCGCCAGCCCGTTTGCCACCTTGCGCTTCTTCTTGCTGGCCGCAGCTGCCTCTGCACCTTCCTCCTCAGCCGCCGCCTCTGCCGCGGCCAGCGCCGCGTCGCCGCAGCGCCACAGCAGCAGGCGGGAGTCCCAGCCGCCGGTGGCACACAGGTTGCCGTCTGGAGCAACCGCCGCGGACTGCACGGTGTCACTGTGTCCCTTGAGCAGCGCTGCTGCCTCCGGGGCGGCGCC
>JADXDR010000048.1:0-14739 GCA_025026875.1 Chlorella ohadii | reverse complement strand
CCACAACCGCACGGCGCCGTCATTGCCCGCCGTCAGCAGCATCGGTCCGTCGCCGCCGCGGCTGGGCACAGCCACCGCTGCCTGCACCGGCCCCTTGTGCGCCGCAAAGCTGCAGCTGCACTCGCCGCCGCTCCACAGCCGCACCACGCCATCATAGCAGCCGCTGGCTAGCAGGGGGGCGTCTTCGCCGCTGCCGCTGCTAGAAAGGTCAGCCAGTGAGCTGATCCAGTCCTCATGCGGGTGCTCCTCTTTTGGTGTGGGCGGCAGCACCGCGGGCATGTACTCAATCTCCAGCACCGCTTCCTGTTGGAAGAGCGGAGGGGGGGATGGTGGGTGGGGAGGAAGGTGAGACTGAAGCAAGGTGGGTTTGCACCGACCAATCATGCTAAGCAGCACAAGCAGCTGACCTGACCCAACATGCACCGGCAACGAGTGCAACGATGCGCAAGCTGCAGCAGATGCAGCAGATGCAGCACACAACATACGGTCAACAGCCCCAAAATCCAGCCTGGCTCACCGCGGTGATCTGGCGGGCTAGCMGGTGCTTGGCCAGCGAAAGGCGCAGCAGCTCGCCATCGATCAGGAAGTCAAAGGGGCGGGCGGGGTCTGTGGGAGGGGGGAAGGGATTGCAGCAGGGAACACTTGAGCAGAATGTGTTCTGCTGAAGCTGCCGATGGGGAAGTCAAAGGGGCGTGCGGGGTCTGTACAACAAGAGACGACATGCAATCAATGTTCATGCGGCCACGTCTAGACCGCAGAGCCTGCTCAGAGCTCGCGGCTGTGTGGGCTGCAACATGATGGATCACACCATGCGGGCAATGGCGGCAGCCAGACAGCAGCTGCACATCAGCTGCAGAGTTGAAAAGCTCAGCAGCAGCAGCTCGCTCACCCAGTGCCAGCAGGTGGTTGATGATTTGGGACAGCCCATAGCGTGTGAGGTTGGCAGGCACCGCCTGCGGGCATTGGAGCAAGGCAGGTGTTTGAGCGGGCAGGGTGGCTACTGGTTGGCTCGGCATGGTCCAGAGGGCAAGCACGCCCTCACGCAACTGCAAAGCAAGTCTAAGCTACACGTCAATATCAGCTGGGCGGCTCCGAAACCCTCAGCCAGCAGCCAATCATGGGCAACGGGCAACTAACAGCAGGCGGCGCTCACAATCGGCGCGGGCGGCACACGCAGCTCCGCCGGCAGCTTGGTCACAAAGCTGCAGCTGATCTGCGCCTCCTCCTCATGCTGCTCCGCCATGGGTCCCGCTGCTGCAATGTCTCCCCAAAGGTGCGGCTGACTGTCTGCGTGGGCACCTGCGCCAGGCGGCAGGCAGGCGGCGGCGGCAGTGAGCGGCGGCGGCGGCGGCGGAGTGTGGCGCCTGCATGCATGTGCGCTGCTGTGGTTTGCAACAAACGTATTTCTCTGCAGCGACTGATGCAGCGGCGCCGGTTTTGGAGCAGGCAGCAGCGAGCTCGGCGGCTGCGCGCACCTTGGTGGAGCGCTGCTCGTCCGCTGAGCTGCGAGCCGAGTTCCGTATATAACGAAGATGGTAAATGTAGCGCCTCTCGGCCCTTGCAGCGAAGTGCCTGGCGGTCATGGGCAATGCCGGCCAATTGCAGCCCGAAGGCGGCTCCCCGATCGCCCGATCGCAAACCAACCCACTCTTCGCACTGCCATCGGGCTCATCAGGGCGTGGAACAGCCGCAATGGCTGCCCTCGCCGCCCTGACCAGCCGCCTCAACACGGTGCTAGCCCGCCTGTCCCAGCTGGAGCTGGAGGTTGGGGTGACGCCCGCCGACGCGGTGGCCGCTCGGCAGCTCGCGGTGCTGGACCGCATTGCCCGCCTGGAGGCCGCGTGCGGCCTTGCCGCCGCCGCCACAGCGCCAGCGCTCCCGCTGGCAGCAGCCTCGCCAGCGCCGCTGCCGCTGTCGGCGGGTGCAGCGCTGCTGCCAGAGGTGAAGGAGGTGGACCGCAGCGGCAGCGAGGTGCAGCAGCGGCTGCAGGCGGAGCTGCTGGAGCTCGGCCTCACGCGGCACAAGTTTGTGCGGGTGAGCACAGTGGATGGCTGTGCATGTGCGGTGGCAAATGCGCAGTGCTTGCATGCTGTGCAGTCGGTGGTGGCTGAGGCTGGGCTCACAGTCACTTGGGCTGTTGCATGTGTGTGCTGGCTGCACGCCTGCCTTAGTTGGTTGATGATTGGTTGAGGACCCGCAACGTTGGTGCCAGCAGTGCCTCCACTCACTGCTGCCCTGCATCATGCTATATCATGCTTGCAGGCTCCTCCAGAGTATTACGACCGCCCGCTGGAGTTCAGGTACGTTTGTCGGTGGGGCCAGAAACTGTGCCTGTGCCTGCTTCCAAGGGCACTTGTTTGCAGCAGCTGCCTCCTCTTTCTGCCGCCTGTGCTGGCAAGGGCTGCCCAGCCTGCTGCATGTGACACCAAGCCTGTCTCCTGCCTGCCATCTCTGACTGCCACAGGCAGGGCATTGTGGGAGCAGCCTCCATCCACCACCTGTGCAAGTCGATCGTGATTGAGAACACGCGGGCGCACCCCTCAGGCGAGGGGCTGGGCTCCAGATCTGCCTGCATCCCGCGACGTTGCCTGCATGTGCAGGTGCTGCAGGCAGGCAGGGGCGCATACCTGTTGACAGCTGTTGCATGCAAGCATTGTGCAGCAGGCAACCAGCCAGCCACATGTTGCTGCCGCCCTCCTTGCATCCTGCCGCCTAGTGTATATCCCCTCGGCCTCTTGCTGCAGTGACTAACTGCAGCAACCTTGTGTATAGATTGCCGCTGACTGGTCCAATCCATCTTTTTTCATCTTGTGGTTGCAGTGACGGACTGCAGCGACCCGCACAACAGCAAGTACTACCTGGTCGTCGTGCAGGCAAGGCTCGCTGTGCTTTCTCTCGTGGAGCCCTCAAAACACACACACTGCTGCGTGCACATGCCAGCGCAGAAAATGCAAGCAGGCATGTCGATCGCCTGGGGAGCGCCCCCAAAAGACCACTGCTCAACCCATCTTCTAGGCTCCTTTCTTGGCCCATCTGTAGTACACCGCTCGCTTCAGCGCCGAGAAGATGAAGAAGCACATCCACCGGCTGGGCGGCAGCAAGTTTGGCATCAAGTGGTACAACATGCGGCTGGCGCCGGAAGCTGTGTCGGGTGCGTCAACTTGTTGCAGTGCTGATGCGGTGTGCTGTTTTCTTGGCAGCGAGTGGAGTGGTATGACATGCGGCTGACGTCTGAAGCCGTCTCAGATGCGCTGGCCGATCTTGATGCCCCACCACCAAGGCAGTTGGGGCAGCACGGCTTTTACTGGGAGCTGTTCGAAGAGGCCCTTACTAGGCAACCAGCATCGGCCACCCGCCTGCCTCACCCTGTTTCCCGCCCCCGCTGCTGCAGACGAGCTGACGGGCTTTGAGCACAACGGCGTGTCGCCCATTGCGTTGAAGACACGGCTGCCCATCATAATGAGCCACAAGTGGGTGCCTCAGGGGTTGCCATGCTCATTGCATGTGGGTCTGCTGTGCGGGGGCAGCTGGGCTGCTAGTGTCTGATCCAGTGCCTGGTGCAGTCAGCAAAGGTGGGCGCAGTTTTGCCCCCGTACGTATCAGGCCTTGCGACCGGCGCATCTCAAGCCTTTCAATTTTCGCTGCCCACTCGCTCAGGATTGCGGAGCTGCGCCCCGATGTCTTCTTCCTGGGTGCCGGCGAGGTGGACCTGAAAGTAGGCTTCTCGGCCGCCGACTTTGTGGCCGCTTACAAGGCAAGCCAACCCCTGCTGTGCAAAACAAGAATGTGGGTTACAAGGCAGTTGCGCAGCTGCATGTTCAAGCCGAGGGGTGCCCAGCTTGACCCGGCCACCACCTCACGGTAGCGTTTCCACCCCTCCCCATTGCAGCCCATGGTGATGGACATAACCTATGATGAGGGAGACGAGTCGGCTTCTGAAACCAGCTCCATGGCAGGCTGAGTGTAGGCTGGTGTGTGAGCGAAGGAAGTTGTGAGCGGCGAAGGGCGGCAGCGGCACAGGGCACGTCAGCTCACGGCATGCGCCAACCTGCACAATGCCCGCCGCATTGTATTCATCTGATGGGCGAGACAATAGATTGTGAATGGAATATATTGGGAACNTTGCTGCACTTGATTGAGTGTAAGAGCGTCATCCAAGGCCGGTGCACGCTGCGTGCGGCGCTCCTGCTGCTGCTGCCGCCCTGCTGGCACCCAGGCTGTGCAGCCCGCCCCGCCGGCATTGTCGCCAGATCAATTAGATCAGTGCAGCACACCGTAAACTGCGCAACAACACTGGCGTGCCGAGGGGCGGCAGTGACAGTTTGTGCTCCCAGGAGACGGGCCTCGCTGCACGCGACAAGCGCACCTGCAGCAGTTGAATTTGTTGTTGCGGCACGGTCTGGCCTTCAATACTGGGTGGTCAGAGCGCAGGGACAGCTGCTGCTGCCGCCACCGCTGCCGCTGCCGCGGCCACAGTTGAAAGCATGCTACGCCCCTAGTACCCGCAACCTGCAGGCTCGCTGCTGCCCATTTGTAAGCCATGCTCTGGTGAAGAGCATGTGTGATGGTCTGCAGGGTGGTCGCCGAGGCGGCACGGCCTTATGGAANGCGAGCAGCCACAACTGCGCTAAGCGGCAAGAATCTCTTGAGCTGGGGCCAGACACGTCTAAGCATGTCTGTGATTCCGCCTCCTCCGCAACAGCTGCCCGCTGCAACCAGGCACAGAAAGCTCGTGTGCAGCATGAGCTGTGGCCCTCCCGGCGGGCAATGCCGTGCGCCCCATGCCCAAAAACACCTCTTGCTTTTGGCTTGCGTCTGTGCCCTCGCATCTTGGCCCGAGTATCGTTAAGAAATGCTGTCTCAGGTGCCCCGGTGAGCCGCCCTGCTGATGCCGTCTATGCCGGCAGCGGCCGGAAGCTCCGGCAGGCGCTGGCGGACGCCGCGTCTGCACCCTTCTCGCACATCGATGCACTCTCCTCTGTATCTGCTCTGCCTTTTCTCTATTGCGACATTACTTCATTGTGGCGAAGCAATACCAGAGAGGAGTAGCCACTATCGCCGGCCATCAGGCACCACACATGCCGCGGGCCGCAGTGCGCAGCGAAGCTGGTGACAAGACGCCGCGTCCTCAAATCCCGCCTATCCAAAATCACCAACTGTTGCTCACTTCACAGATGGCGCCCCGCCGTTCCTCGCACACGCTCGAGCCCCTCCCCGAGGACTCTGCACAGGAGCTGCCCGCACCACCGCGGCAGCCGGGCACCGCGGTCTCAACAACGGCCCGAAGGAGGTGAGCGCTGAGCGGGGGACCGCGCGGCCGCCAGGGCCTGCCAAGATCACCGCCCCTGCCGCCGCCAGCGGCTAGCAGCCTGCAGTGGGCTGCGCCTCCGGCCAGGTGTTGACCAGGTGTTGACGCCCGACAGCTCTTGCACACAGCTTCAGGGCACCTCTTTCAGCCCACAGAGCCGGGTGGAGCTGCACTAACATGCTAAATGCATGCGACTAGTGTGGGGGTNGAAAGGCGGCTATGTTCCGCCTGGANGGCGCTCTCAAGCTCTGTTGTGCTCCACTGCGCTGCAGGCGGAAAACCACCTCAATGGAGCTCGACAAGCTGCGCGATGAAAACGCGCACCTTGCGGCGGAGAACAGCGAGCTGAAGGCGGGCAAGAAGGAGGTGGAGGAGGAACTGGCTGCCAGTCAGGCTGCGCGGGCAGCGGAGGCTGCTGCGGCGCAGCACGAGCTGCAGGCGGCAGAGGGCCGCATCAAGGCGGCAGAGGGCCGCATCAAGGCGGCAGAGGGCCGCATCAAGGCGGCTGAGAAAAGCGTAGCGGCGGCCGAGGACAGCGCAACGGCCGCAGGCAATGCAGTAGATGCTGCCAAGGAGAGCAGCCAGCAGCGCCTGCAGGTGGTGCAGCAGGAGCTCGAGCGGTCCAAGGCGGGGGCGGCACGCCTCAGCCAAGCGCTGCAGGAGGTCAGCCGGCAGCTGTCCGAGGAACGGCGCAAGGGGGCTGAGCTGCAGCGCACGGTGGATGCGCTGCGCCGCGGTGAGCTGCTCCCAATTGCACGCCTGGCTGTACCTTGGAAGGGCCCCCGCTTCGCAAGTGTCTGCAGCGTTGTTGCATGCTGCGCTGCGCACGATTAGCTTGCGGCTGCGCTCCTGTCGCCAACTTGCTCGAGCTCGTTCGCCAACATTACTGTCTCCATGCATGCACATACATCTGCTGCAGGATCGTGCGTCGACGATTCCATGGGCGCAGCATCCCCACAGGGCTCGCGCTCCTGAGGTGCGTTGGTGCCCATTCGGCATCAGCTGGCTTGCGCAAGCGCCCTGCCGGCGTGCATGCGCGAGCGCTGTCCGGTCGGCGTGCATGCGCGAGCGCTGTCCGGTGGCGGAGCTGCTATTATTTGTTCGCTACGGCAAGCCTTTCCTGCCAGAAATGCGCGTTGCATGCCAACATGCCATGGCCGCCATGCGCCAGTGCCGGCAGTGCCACCTTGTGCCAGACGTGCTTGGAAACCCTGCTGCAAACTTGTGCTTTTTCATCCTGCTGCAGGGCTCCGTGGAGCGCCACACGAAGCACCGGCCTCTGCGCAGACAGGCGGCGGCCGGAGCCAGTGGCAGCTGCAGCTGCAACGGCAGCAGCAGCCAGCAGCTGTCCATCTAGCGTGTGAGAATGCAGCGGTAGATAGTAGTTCAAGAACAGTGCACGTGTGTCAGCACAACTCTTGCTTTTGCTGCGCAACTGCCGCTTCTGCTGAAATTCAAATCGCGTCATGTGTGACGACAGCGAGTGCGCCATGCACTGGAGTGGTTTGGCACAACCGTGAGGCAGGTGGTTAGGCGCAACAGCTGGGAATCAAGCATGCACAGCGCAGGCAGAACCCGGAATGCTGCAGCGAGGCTGAGCGCATAAGGGTTTCCTGGATGTCTGGCACTTGTGGCTTGCGAGCAGCTCAGCATACCGGAGCCCAGCGCCAGGGCAAGGCGCTGGCGCAGTTTGTGTGGCACAAACCGCGCCTCTGCCCGCACACTGTGAGCAGGGAAGTGGACCAGCAGTTGCTGCTGCTACGAGGTGGTGACAGTGGCAAAAATCGTCCTAACCACCTGCCAGCGTCCTGGCTTGAGTGGACAGTGTAAAGCGTCAGTCTGATGCGAGAGCCGTGCACGCTGTGCTCGGCGCTCCGCTGCGCCGCCTGCCGTCAGCCTGGCCCCGCAACCGCTTGCATTGTCGCCAGATCACTGCAACAGCTCACTCACTACGCAATGCAGCTCCAGATCGCGCGTGTGGCGGGCGGCAGCGCCGCGGGCGTCGCGCCCCGCACCCTCCAACGCGCGNMKCWGSRGCTGCNYYGCRKCGCCTCGCCGGCAGCGGGCGGTGGCGGTGAAGGCGGGCCTGCTGGATATGTTCAACCAGGTGAAGCCCCGCCCCAGCGGCGGCGGTGGCATTGGCGGCTGCGGCGCCGCCGGCAGCTGATTCCCGTTCGTCTGATGCGCTCCCAGCTACAGCCCATCCCGCCCCTGCTGCCCGCATAAGGGTCAACTGATCCGTCATTCGGTCGACCGTCCCCACTGCCGCAGGGCAAGGTGCAGGCGGCGGTGGCGGCGGCCGGGCAGTACGACGAAGCGGCCACCAAGGCGGCGATTGACAAGTACATTGCCGACAACCCGGTCAGTGGGCTACCTATTTTGGTGCTCAGCTGGTTATTCTGCAGAAGCAGCTGCCGTCCTCTTCCTTACCTCACAGCCCCTGCAACCGTGCTGTCCACTCTCTCAGCGCACACACCCAGCTTCCTTTCACAACCGCAGGTGGTGGTGTTCAGCTGGAGCGGCTGCCTCTTCAGCAGCCACCGCTCTTGTTTGCTGCGGCAAACCCCAACTGCGCTTCTTCCTTGTCTGCAGGTGGTGGTGTTCAGCTGGAGCGGCTGCCCCTTCTGCAAGCGCGCCAAGGCGGTCCTGGATGCCACGGGCGCCAAGTACACCGCCCTTGAGCTGGACCAGATGGCCGACGGTAAGCGTCCATTGTATTGAGCTATGCCGATTGTACCTGGAAAAGGGCGCCAAGTACACCGCCCTGGACCTGGACCAGATGGCCGAGGGTGAGCTGCTGTGCAACTTGGATGAGCAGGAGGGATTACTTGCTAAATATGTCTACCGAGCCGACAAGATGGCCGAGGGTGAGCTGCTGTGCAACTTGGATGAGCAGGAGGGAGCTAACAGAGTGCAGTCCCCAGGAGTTTCGAGCACTCGCTGGGTGAGGTGTGGCCCAAAGCTGCCGGCTGGACCAGATGGCCGACGGCGAGGGGTCGTTGATTGCAAGCATACACAGCGCTTTACCGACTGGATCCGGACGACAGGCCGCTTCGGGCCGAGCTGGCCAAGAGGATGGCCACCGCTCTTGTCTATCATGCTGTTCCGTGCACTACACCACACAGTGCAACCGCTTCATGCTTGGTGCAGGCAAGGCGCTGCGGGCTGAGCTGGCCAAGAAGACCGGTCGGTCCAGCGTGCCCAACATCTGGATTGGTGAGCGCAAGCTGCTGCCGCCGCCGCCGCCGCTGCTTCTGGCTTTGCTGCGGCTGCTGTTGCTGCCACCTCTGCCGCTGATTGGACGCTGCGCTAGATTGGGTCTGCCCACCATACTGCCTCGCTCTCTGCCATGGCTGATGATGCCCGGCGGCACACTGATAGCTGGTTACATCTGCTCTGTTGCAAGCTGCTCCGCCTTGATTGCTCTGCTCTCTGCGTCACATGCAGCCGGCAAGAATGTGGGCGGCTGCAACGACGGCCCCGGCGTGGCCACGCTGCAGGTGCGTCCGCATCAGCAGGTTCGGGCTGGCGCGTTGCATGCCGATTGTGCGACTTATGCACCTCTGTTGCTGGTATCTGCCTACTCTGATCTTTACTCATTCTGCTCTTTGTTCTACACTCGACCACAGGACAAGGGCGAGCTGGTGCCGATGCTGAAGGCCGCCGGCGCGCTCTGATGCAGCAGCAGGCTGAAACGCAAGCTGTTGCCTGGTGCCCTGCCGGCTGCTGTTTGTCATGCACGAGCTATCAGATTGAACTTGACGACTGCTGGTCCACTGGTCGTTGTTTGATGTGCACTTTGCAACCAAGCGGTCAACCTGCCACCTCCAGAGCTCGGGTTCTGATCATAAAGAGCTGGCCACTTGCAGGCGGCTGTTGGTCATCAACTGTGGACGCCGGCTGGTGCGCCCGTACCACCGCCAGCCCGGGGTTTCCTAGGGTTTCCTCGCTGGCTGAGCTGGCGCGCGAGGTGACCCACATGCAGCGTTTGGCCCCCTCATTTCTTCAGCACGAACTGCAACCTGTTGTTTGCATTTTGAACAAATAGGAACCTACTGCAGACCAGTGTACATCCAAGCTGCATGCTCAAAGCGGCGCAGGCTCTGGAGATCCGGCTGCCGCCTGCCGCGCCCGCTTCGCCGTGCCTGCTGCCGCCGCCTGCCCGCCGCCGCCCGTTCGCTCAACCGCAGCTTGAAGCTCGCTAACCAGCTGCTTGCAGGATGCCAGCACAGCGGCCCGGTCGTTGGTGTCTGGAGGCAGCAGCCGCCGCGTGACTGCGAGGCGAGGGGGAGGGCGGAAGGCCAGCAGGCTCAGCAGGGCAGTTCAGGCTGGGCGGGAGGGTGGAAGCCCAGCAGGCTCAGCCAAGGCATTCCAGGCTGGGCAGGAGCGGCAGGGGCAGGAAAGCGTTGGTGCTTCCCAGCCTATGCTGTCCAGTTGCCACTCCCAAAGAAAGCTCTTCCTTGCCCTCCTCTTCTCTGCCCGCCCAGCCCTGCTCCCTGTCCCTGACGACCTGCATACCTGACGACAGCGTGAACGCCGGCCCGTATCGCTCAAACTGCTCGTGTTCGGGAATGTCATCCGGCAGCTGCCGCCCCAGCAACGCCGCCAGCACGGCCGCCCATGTGCACGCCGCCGCAGGGCTGCTGTATCCGCCGCCGCCCAGCAGCAGCAGTGGCGCGCCCCAGCTAGCGGCCTGAGCAGCGGCGGCGGCGTAGGCTGCGGGAGTCAGCGCCCAGGCTTGGGCGATTGGGTCGTGCGCCAGGCCGTCCACGCCGCTGCACAGGGACATGCGTGGGAAGATGATGGCAGCGTCCATGCGTGGTGGTATTGGATTATGCGTAGCGGTATTGGAATGGTACTCACCCACACAGACTGGCAGACTCTAACAGCAGCTCAAAGCTGCTGCTGCACCAGCGTGCGCCTGGAAGCTGGCAAGCACAGCTGCACCGCGCCTCAGCTGAAGTCCCGCATGCCGCACCATTGCAGCACAACGCAGTCTGGCTTGAACGCCGCCGCCGCTCCGCCCGCCAGCTCAGCAAATGCCGCAAGGAACAAATCGTCGCGCAGGCCGTCTGCTAGAGACAAGTTCAGGGCAAAGCCGCGGCCGGCGCCGGCGCCGCCCGTGCCGGTGGCACCGCTGCCTGGAAAGAAGCCGGGGGCGTGCTTGTGCATGCTGCGCAGGGGGAGGTGGGTGGGCGTGGCGTGGTGTGTGTTGGGCAGGGTTTGCGCATGCTGCGGGTAGGAGGGGCAGGTGTGTGTTGCGTGGGGCATGCTGCGGGTAGGAGAGGCAGGTGCGTGTTGCGTGGGGCGTGCGTGTGCATGCTGCGGGTGGGCAGGCAGAGGGGAGTAATGTTTAGCAGCTGGTGTTTGGTTGCACAGACACGAAGCAGCGGGGCAATGCAGGTGGGATCCAACAGCTGTTGAGCGTCAGCAGCCGTACAACCCGGCCCTGTGACCGGCTGTGACACATGCAGGTTGCGCACCTGACTGTCAGCACGCGGTGGGTCATGTGAAAAGCTTCCTGCAAGGAAAGTGAAGGGCACATGCTGCAATGAAGCTGCCTTCGAGGCGGTATGCAGCTTGCTTGCTGGACAACAAGCAATTCCCCTAGGCAAGCAGTTGATTGGCAGTGCAGTTGGGGGCGGCAAGCACACACATGTGCAGTCGCAAAGCAGCAGCACGGCATGCAAAGCAGCAGCATAGCCTATCTGCATCGACACACAGCAGCCGCAAGCGACCACAGGCAGCCCTGCTTACCTCAACTGCGTCGCCGTGGTGCACATCTACATCCACGTACAACACCCGCCGGAAGCGGCACAGCAGCGCCAGGATGGCCAGCACCTGCGCACACGGGAAAGAGATTAGGCAGGACAGTTTCTTGTTCAGAGAGCGGGAAGGGNAGGGGCGTGGCCAGACGGAAGCGGAACAGCAGCGCCAGGATGGCCAGCACCTGCTTGGTTGGCAGGGAAGAGTGAGACGGCATCAGCACTTCCGCCTGTCCGTCTTGATCGGGAGAAGCGTGCAACGGAGGCTGCACAGCCGCCAAGATCACCAGCACCAATAACGAGGTCAGGCACGAGGCCGCTGAGTTTTGAGCGCCCTGCACAACCTTGCAATGCGCTGCTCACCACATCGTTCACGTAGCAGAAGCCGGCCGCCTTGTCCTTGTGCGCATGGTGCCGCCCGCCTGCAGCAAAAGCTCAACAGAGCAGGGCAGGTGTGCGGTGCAAAGCCCTGCTGCACACAGCGCTGCAGGCGGCAGGCAGGGCAGGGTAAGAGGCAGGGTAGGAGGCAGGGTGCACAATGTGACAATCGGCTTGCAGCACATCAGCTACATCGGCGCTGCCCCTCCTGCACCCACCGTCTAAATGGACCGCCAGCCGGTGCTGCCCGGAGCACAGGCCATCTGCTGCCGCCAGCGAGCCGCCCGCCGTCAGCGCCGCATGCTCGTACAGCCTGTGGCGATGGCAGGGAAGGGTGCGGCTCTTATTAGAGTTTTCCTGCTTGCTGCTGACCGTGGTCCCTCTGCCCTTCCTGTCGACAGGTGCACACCTGGCATCTACGGGACACGCAGCTTGCTACAAGCAGCCACAAAGCAGCGTGCCCCCATGCTCACCCGGGGAAAGGCGCACAGTCGTCCTCCAGCCCATACTGCCCCCGCTGCCGCTCCGACAGCTTTTCATAGGCAGCCAGGGCTTGCAGGTAGGGCCGGCTGTGAAACTCGAGCAGCTGGTGCGCCGAGGCGGGCTGGGGATCGGCCACCGTGGCGCCCTGCATGGCACGATTGGGGTGCATGCAGAAGAGCTGGGGAGGATGTCGGCGCAGCGCATCTTTGCAGGAGCTCAGGCAGGTGACTGCGAGACAATCCCCACTTCTGGCGGTATCAACCAGCCACAGCCAGCAAGGGCGGCAGCAAAGTTGGCAACCACGAGTGTATGCAGCAGATGGGAGGCTGGCAGGCACACCGCACCAGACCAGCTGCGCCGGCTGGTCTTGCAACCCACTTGCCGGCCTGCCCACGCACCTCCAGCAGACCGTAAGCCTCCACCAATCCATGCAACAGTTCCGGTCGGTCAGCATTGACCGGCAGGCGGCGGGACAGCTGCTGCAGGCGCTCGCTGCGGACATAGAGCACGGGCAGCGGGCCGGGCGGCGATGGCGGCGGAGAGACGGGCGGGGAGTCGTCCTCCTCCTCAAGGCGTGCTGGAGATTCGATTGGACCATCGCCAAGCGTCTGGTGCTGCTGGCGGGGGACGGGAGCCGCCTCTTCAGGCTCGCCAAACTCGTAGGCGCCGCTGTACAGCTCCGCCATGCTGCTCGGTGCTTGCAGCTGTCTTATGGTGTGATCGCGGCATGCTACAGCCCCTGAGCCCGTCCCTCCTGCATTTCCGATGTGTCGGCCGCTCCATCTCGGCCCCACACTGCTCTTGCTGCTATTCACTGAGACCTCCGCCAACTCCACGACTGCCTGCTTTTGCTGCAGCGTGCAGTTTGCTCTGTAGCCGCCGGTCGCCCAGCAAACTCTCTCCTTCAGCCCGCCATGGCCGCTGGCGCCACCCTGATCTAAGCGGAAGAATCTGATAAAGCGATCCCCGACGGCCAATGGCGTCACGCAATATTCTGGGTGCCGCGGCGGCGGCGGCGGTGGTGGTGCTGCTCGCTGCCGCTGCCGCACCGCAGGTGCGCAGGCATCACATGCTATTGCGATTGGCTGGCGGCTGCATAGCAATGTTCAGAGTCTCTGGATTCAATGTGCATCATTCCGCTGTGCAGGTCGCGGCAGCCGCTGCCGGCGTTGCAGAGCTGGAGGCGCGAGCTGGCCAGCTGCGGTCAGCGGTTGCCGCCCACCCCTCCAGCTTTGAGGCCGCTCTCGAGCTGGCTTCCACGCTGCACCAGCTGGACCACTCAGCACCCAACGGCGGCAAGCGGGTGCCGGAGGCGGCAGCTGCGTACCGCCGGGCAGCTGAGCTGGCGCCGCAGCTGGAGGCTCGGGCGGCAGTGCTGTCCAACCTTGCTGCGCTGCTGCTGGCGGGTGGGCGGGTGAGGCGGCAGGGCATGGTTGTTGTGTTGGTGCGCCAGGCACAGCCAGGCACATATTGCTGCTCGACATGGGCTTTTGGGTCTCAGGTGGCGGTTTGCGTGCGTATGCAGCGGGGATCCTGTCTCAGTAGTCCGATGGCCTTGGTGCGCAGCCCGCACTCAGGCAGCTGAGGCAATGCAGCTCTGAGCTATGCTAATTGTCCCCCAACCGTGAAACGTCCTAGCCTAAGCGTGAAGCGTCCTGTCCTCGCCGCAGGTAGATGAAGCGGGGCAGGTGATGAACAGCACCCTGGAGCTGGCCAGGGAGCTTGGCATGGAGCACAGTGAACTGGTGAGCGGTTGGAGACGATTGTTCGGTGATGGGATGTGGGTTGTGTGACCTCGCTGCCCCGCTGCGGCCTGCTGCAGCCCAGTCCTCTTTCATGGAGCATCTTCCTCTCAACGTTTCTCGTTGCAGTATGTTGGCACGCTGTTCAACCTCGCAAAGGCAGAGCAGCAGCTGGGGCGGCGGGAGGCGGCACAGGCGCTGCTGCGGGATGTCTTGCAGCGGTCAAAGGGCATCGCAGGTCCGAACTCTTGTCTGTGTGTTGTGCGCCCTCCGGCCGTTGAACGGCATCGCAGGCCGGTGCTGTTGCTCATGCAGTGCGGGCTGCTGCTGTCCCCTCATGGCTGCGCTGCTGCTGCTGCTGTCCCCTCATGGCTGCGCTGCTGCTGCTGCTGTCCCCTCATGGCTGCGCTGCTGCTGCTGCTGCTGCTGCTGCTGTAATTGAGGTTTTGAAACCACACTTTGGCTGCAGCAAGTATCTGGCGCCCAAGCAAACTCTAAACTTGCCGTGTCTGCCTTTCCTTTGCTGCCCGCAGGTGCCAGCTACACCAAGGCCTGGGCGGCGCTGAAGCAGTTTAGCCCCGAGGAGCGGCGAGAGCTGCAAGAGGGCATCAGGTACCTGCGGCGCTCCGCCAAGGGAGGTGCGCAAAACTTTGCCAGGCTGAAANGAGTGATGCAATGAGCTGCAGCCTTCTGCCTGGAGGGCATCAGATACCTGCGCCGCTCCGCCAAAGGAGGTGCGTAGACCTTTTGATTGCCAAGCTGCGATGGGTACTCAGTACTGCCCTGCCGTGAGCTCTCTGAAACCGGCTGTGCATGTGCCGCCCTAAAACCAGCCAGTGGCCAGCCTGCCAGGGAGCTGCTAATTCTACCCCCCCGCCCCGCCCCTTGCAGTGGACGAGCGCAGCCTGAGTGCCAGCCGTGCAGCTGCCTGGCGTGCGTTGCGCCAGCGCTGGGGCTGGCTGGACGGGCTGAGCGCTGTGGACCGGTCTTGGATGTACTGGGGGGCGTTCCATGCCTACCAGCAGGAGGGGTGGGTGTGGGTATGCTTTGAGCTGTCTGGGTT
>JADXDR010000047.1:123937-156216 GCA_025026875.1 Chlorella ohadii | reverse complement strand
GCACCTGGCTGATGTAGGAGGGCAGGCAATAGCCGTCTGTGCTGAGGCAGCTGGGCCGCACGCTGCAGAAGTAGTGCCGCAGGCGGCTGGCGCCAGGCCGCTCCGCTGCCTCTGCCACCCGCTGCAGGTAATGCTGCATAGCSGCCTGCTGCACTGCATCCGGCCGCAGCTGCTCYCGCTGCTGGGGGTCAAACGGSACCCCTGCTGCCTCCAGCGCCCGYTGCAGCTGCGCCACCCATGGCAGGTGTGCCAGGGGCGCATCGCTGTGGGCTGCCGCCAGCTGCAGGCCGCCCTCCASMACAGCATGCATCAGGCTGCCTGCGGGGGCTGCCAYCAGGCTGCTYCAGCAGCGGGCCGCCTGCACCAGCCATCTGATGTGTAGCGGCGGCTGGCCCGCCTCCGCCARCACTGTGGCTGTGGGCGTGCGCGACGGCAGGCCCAGCAGGCGCCGCAGGTTGCGGTGGTGCTGCAGCTCCGCAGCTGACAGGCCGCATGCGCCGACCACGGGCCGCCGGGCTGCTGCCAGCGCCAGGCCGGGGGCCCACACTGCTGCGGCGTAGGACAGGGTGGAGTCCACAAATGTGCTGTAAAGGATCAGCAACAGTCGTGTGGCCTCCAGCCCCAGCTCAGCGCAGCGTCCCTCAAACAAGGCGGCTRCCAAGCGTGCCACCCCAGCCCGGGCAGGGGCGGCAGACTCCCCTATTGGGCGGCAGCAGTGGAACACGACGCCTAAGTATTTGAACTCAGGCGCCGCCTCCAGCATGCCGCCGCCGTAGGTGAGCCGAGCGCTCTGCACRCGCTGCAGCGCGTCCTCCTCACTGTCAGCGCCCGCCAGCAGCRCGACTTTCGTCTTGGCGAGGTTGACGGTGAGGCCGCGCTCYGCGCRGAAGGCCTCAAGCAGCCGCAGCTGTGCCTGCAGGCCCTGGGCCGACGTGGCAAGCAGCGCACAGTCGTCAGCATAGAACAGGGGCGGTACCAGCCTGCCCGCCAGTACAGGCAGGTCAAGGGGTGTGCCGCCKGCTGCTGCTGCTGCTGCCAGCACGCGCCGCTCAAAGTCAGCAATGTACAGGCTGAACAGTGTGGGGCTGAGCGGGCATCCCTGCTTCACGCCAAGCGTGGCCTGAAACACCCGGCTCTCAAGSCACGGCGCCCTGATGGACATAGGCACATCACCGTAGATGGCCTGCACCGCCCGCAGCCAAGGCCCGCTGTAGCCTAGCTGGCTGCGCCTCGCTCATGCATTTGTGCTTCAACCCGCACGTGCGCTTGCATTCGACTGCCCTGCATTGATGCTGCTGTTTGCAGTTGCGGTGCTGAAGGGCGCAGCGCAGCATGCATGGGATGGGATGGAGGTCACTGCTCGGGGCGGCGTTGCGTGGGAAGGGCAGGAGGCACCCCCACCACTGCCGGCACTTGACAGCCGCGCGAGCCGTGACCACTCCGAATTGTTGTCTTGATCGCATGTTGCAGGCTGGTACGATGCGCAGTCCAAGCTGAAGGACACGCTGGAGGGCACAAAGTGAAGGAGCAGCCGCCATGCGGCAGCTGCGCCCCAGCAAGGCAAAGCAACAGTTGGCCAGCCCCTCTTGGCTTCGAATGCCTCACGTACGCTGAGCAAAGGTTGATCGCCGTGTGGATTTCACACGCGCCTGTGTAACATGCTTCGGTAGTGTGGTCTGGCAAGATGGGGCTCCTGCCGCATAGCTGCAGGCCTCCTCAGTTGTGTGCGGTGCCTCCGTTATTTCACAGATTGAATAGGGCAGCATACGTCACAGATCACAAAATTTGCAGTGCGTCAAGCAGCAGTGTTAGTTGGAGAAAGCGTAGAGAGCAGCAAGGACGAGAGCAGTGCCATTATGATAGCAGGTGCTGAAAGTTAGCAGGCTTGGCTCAAGTGGTACCACAGGAATTGTGAAGTTATTGGGGTGGGAATGTTGGGGTGGGACTGTTCCCAGCCTGGAATGATGATGCCGGCAAGACACTCGAGTGCTAAGCGATGGATGTCGCTGCACTAAGCTGCCTAGGAACGTACCTTCTAGCAAGTAGCTAAGACCAGGAACGAACCCGCTTACCGGCCAGCGCATCACACCCGTTCGCCGGCAGCCGCGCCCAGAGCTTCACAGCAGCTCCGGCTTGGCATTTGCGCCCGCCGCGGCGGCGGCCTTGCTGCCAAACACGGTGGCGAACAGCGGCCCCAGCTCTGCCATTTGGCGTCGGCTGTCGCCGCCCTCGGGGACTGCCGTCAGCTCGTCGCCATCCTTCATCTGCGGCGGGGCGGGCACATTCGGTTCAGCGATGGAGTGGTTGCTACACAGCGGCATCCGCTGCGCCGGCAAGCTGTGAGCGGCATGCGCGAGCCAGCCAGCAATGCTTCGCGAATCACCGTCGGGTGGGCAGGTGGGCATGCCAGCACGAAACACACATGGCAGTGTGCAGCCATCCTGCCATCTGTAGCGGCAATCAGCAGCAGGATGCCTTCAACCAACACCAACCCACCTTAAGCTCTGCCGGCGTGGAGGCACCAAACACCCGCTCGCCGCGCAGCATGAACTTGACAGCGCCCAGCCCGATGCCCAGCCGCGCGCAGTACCTGCACCCATGCAAGGCAGGAGGGAGCGGCAAGCCGGTGATGAGGCAAGCACGACCAAGCACAGCCAGGCGGGTGCGGAGTAGGTGCCGTGGCCTTGCAACCACCCAGCACTCCGACAGGCACTAAGGCAGCTGTGTCTGGTTGACTTTAAAACCTAAACCAGATCTCACATCTCAAAGACGCGTCCCAGGTTGGCGGCGGAGTTCATGTAGAACCAGCGCTGCAGTGGTTTGGGTGTGGGCAGCGGCGAGGGGAGGTTATCTGCAGCAGAGCACCCCAGCCGGGCACACCGGTCAGAGCGCAAGCAAATTATGCCTGACCCCAGTACAGGCCGGCCAGCAGCTGTGCAACATGCACTGCAGGATGGCACCCTGCATTGTGCGCATGGCAGCTTTGAACGCTGCCCTCACCTCCAGCCCGGTGAAGGAGCGGACGCAGATGGTCAGGCAGCTGCTGGGTCCATCCTCCAGGCAGCCGTCCACCACAGTGCACGTGCGCCCGCGCACCACATACAGCATGCCGCCGCCGCCGGTCGGCAGCCCCAGGCTGGTGCGGCGGCTGGCGCCGCTGCCAGCACTGCCCAGCGACAGGCTGCCACCGCCGCTGTCACGGCGGCCGGCGCCGTCCGAGCKGCGGCGCGAGGGCCCAGCGGCCTCAGCTGTCTGCTGTGCTTGCTGCGCCTGCTGTTCCCAGTCCATGTTGCCTCCACCCTGCGCTGCACCTGCTGCGCCTGCTGCGCCTGCTGCCTGCTTGGCAAAGCGGCCCGAGGCACGGCGCGTGACCACGCCGTCGGCGCCGCGCCGCACTTGGCCAGAGCGGGTGACTGGCTGGTTCTCCTGGTCCTCCTCTGGCAGGCTCACCCGCTTCTTGCTGCACCAGGAGGGAGGCAGGCACAGGATCAAGGGGTGCTTGGGTCAGCAGGGCGCTCTGTGGCCCTCTGTCATATGGCGCCCACCCCCGGCCATTGAGCGGGTGGTGTCTCAATTAGACGGATGCCAATAGCATACTGCTCATTGCATCCGCTGCCTACACTGCAACGCACCGCTTCTGCATTGCAGCGGCCTGCAGCTCCTGCCAGGCTGCGTGCGCCGCAGCTGCCGCCTGCAGGCAGGGAGAAATGCAGTGGAAAAGATCATTAAGGGGGGCTGCCTTCAACAATACCACATCATCTCCCACACCAGTCATGTTGCCGCGAGCCGTCCACCCAAGCATGCCTTCTCAAGCGCTTGCCTGCTGGTCGGGGGTAGCCACCGCTGCTCCAGGCGACATGAGCGACTCAAACTGCTCCATGAGCGAGCCCACAGAGACAGGGGAGTACCTGCACGCCAAGGAGGTTTGAGGACAGGCGGGCAGGTAGGCAGGCGCAGCAACCCGATTGGGGGCGATGTGACCAGAGCACCGGTATACGCAAAGGCATGACACCCTTCCGGATGCACACACTTGGATGCCATGCACTCGCTCTGGATAAGCATGAAGCGCCTGCAAACCGCCCACCTGGCACTGACAGTGTGCCCCGCCGCCTCCAGCTGGCCCCTCAGGTCCAGCACCGCCGCCGGCCGCGGGCGCAGCTCAAAGTGCAGCACCCGCCTGCCGCTGCCSCCGGCCTTGCCGTAGGGCTGCCCCACCACGCGGTGCACCGCGGGGCGCAGCAGGCCGGCGGTGGCGTGCTGCAGCGTGGCGCCGCAGCACACGGCCACCTCGTGCTCCCCCAGCTGCACGTCCTGCCACCGCCCCTCGCTGTCACGCACTTGCATGGCCGACAGCGGCGCGCCCTGCGGAGCAGGTGAAATTGCCGAGCAGCGAATGGGTGGGCCAATGGTGGGCAAGAAGCGGGGCAAAATCTTGCAGCCGTCCTGGCGGCCCATTCAGCCGCCCATTCACGAAGCCTGTCCCTTGCATTCCCTGCTGAGACTTGGTCACAGAGTCCGCGCACCTTGGCGTCAGCCGCCTCCCGCTGGTAGAACAGCCCCAGCAGTCCGCGCTCGGTCACCTCCTCCTGCAATTGTAGAAAAGTTGTGGAAAAGAAAAAGGTTGACATTTGACATCCGAGCAAGCAGGGCAACCTATCTGGGGCAGCCCATCAGTGATGTCGCATCAACGCAGTGCTTAACAAGCTGCGCAGGCTTGGCATACTAGAGAGCGCCAAACATCTCAGGGCAGGCGCCCGGCAGGTGGCAAGACCCTCCTCCGCAGCCTCCCACCTGAGGGTCGGCGAACAGCGGCGCCACTGCAGCGCTCTGTGCGGTGGTCAGGTGTCCAAAGTTGTCCAGGAGCGAGCGAGCGGAGAGGAGGGAGGAGCCCTGCGGGAGCATGCAGAAGCAGTCGGTCAGTATTGCGGCGCACCGCAGCACGATAGCACATGCGGCTGAGGCAGCTCCGTGGCAAGAACGTATGGCTGTGCAGCACCCATAGTGCGTCTCGCTCATCTCATGTGCAATTGCCAACAGCCAGCCCCACAAGGCGGCACTGCCCTGCCTGCCAAACCTGGGTGCTGCGCGCCAGTGGAAGGTCGTCGAGCACGCTGCTGAAGGCGTCCGAGCGCAGGCGCAGCAGCGAGGAGCGGCACAGCGCGCCCAGCACCAGGCGGGCCGTGGCGTCCAGCACGCCGTGCGCCTGCAGAGCAACGCAGCATATACAGGCCGTGTTTGAAGCAGGTGTCAATGCTACAGTTGCTCAGCATGCACAACAACGCAAGATGGCAAGAAGGCATCCGTGCAGGGCTCGGCCAGCACCCACTACCCTCAGCACCAAGCACCCACCAGCTCAATGGCGGCGGTGTCTGCTGACCCGCCCGCCTGCCACTCGCGCAGTAGGCAGCCGGGGAACGCCTGGGTGCCGCCAGCCAGCAGCGCCTGCAGGCCGCGCCCTAGGGCTTGCCCCTTCAGGGCAGGCAGCGAGAGGATCGCCACGCCGTTGCGGGACAGCGCAACCGCCAGCGCCTCGCACGCCGTGATGTACGCCTCGCCAGCAATGCCGCTGTCTGGCTGGAGAGCCGTGAGCGCGATGCGAGCGACCGCCGGCATGGCTGCTGCTGTCGACGGCTGGCGGCGCCTGACGGCGGGGGACGTGGACGGAGGGCCGCTGCTCAAATGACGGATCGGCGGCTCCCTTGGAGGCCCGCCTGCAGCTGCCTCGGGCGCCGATCGACCGCAGGGGGAGGCGCGGCGGCTTGTTGAGGGCAGTGTGAGCGCGAGCGAGTTTGAGTTGGCCAATTTCGGGGGCCAGGCACGGCGGCGTCTGGTTAGCGGCAAGTTGAGGCTGGTGCGATCCGTCAGTGAGCAGTGCAGGAAACAATAAAGAGTCAAATGGTCGCCGGGCCGACATTGACAATGCGCCTGCTGTGCTTTGCCCGGTGAACCCTCGGCACTGCTCTGTGGTGCTCGGGCGAGCTGCACATTTGGTTGGCAAAGCCCCAGGCCCGCTGCGGTGCCCGGCAGCGAGGTGGCCATGCGGGCGCGCTCCTGGGGTCAGGGCGGGGCCTCAGGGCTCTGCAGCATGTTTCAATGGGCGCAATTAATGGTTTGGTCCGCGCTGTGGCTCGCGAGGCGCAGGTGCGCTGGCAGCTGCCGCCGCCTACCGTCGCCGCCAGACGCTGCTGACTGGCTGGCTGCTTCGCCACCCGCGCTGAGGGCTGTTGCATTGGGCCTGCAATCTCGCTGCTGACCAGATGATGCATTAGCCGCTTCCCTCGCGCTGATGGGTTGCCTCCCTGTGACGACCAAGTCCCTTTCCTGTCGCACCCTGCCCAATTTCGCAGCCTGGCCCAAAACGAAAACATTCCTGGCTTTACAGTCGGCGGCATCACGATCTCGCCCGTCAAGTTTGTGGATGAGGAGGCACCCAAGAAGTGGTGGTTCTGGCTGATCAGTGAGCACCCATTTGTGCTGCTGCTGCTGCTGCTGCGCTGGCTGGCTGGTCTGGCTGCGCGGCTGGCGCAGCGCCGCCTGCACGCAACCAATGTGCTGCTTGCAGGCCACTCCAGGCAGCCCCTGCCTTCTGAGCCGCATGCAGTGTGCAAACTACACTCATGGTTGGTACCTTCCTGCCCTTGTAGTCGGGCTGGTGGCCGCCTTTTGCATCGTCATCCTGTTCTTCGTGTGGCGTGGATGGAAGCAGTGGAAGCTGAACAAAGCGCGCACAGCGGCGTACGAGGAGGCGAGTGGCACAGCGTGGCACAGTGTGCTGCAGGTTGCCCGCATAAGCAGCCTGCGCAGGGCGGCTGAGCAGCAGCCAAAACCCTTTGCATGCCAACAAGCTGTAGCAGGCGCCCTGCTGTAGCCGACGGGCCTGCCTGCCTGCCCATGCTCACCCTTCCCGATCCTGCAGGAGCAAGCCAAGCAGCAGGAGGAGGCAGAGAAAGGGGAGGCAGAAGCAGCGGCAGCGGCGCCAGCGGGGCCCACAGCGGGGGTGGGAGCGCCGCCGCTGCCTGGAGGGCTGCCTCCGTTTGCACGAGCTGACCCCGGGCAGATAGAGCTAGCAGGTGGGCGGAGGGGCGAATGCCGGTGATGCATTGGTTGCCAAAACGTTCAGCTGAGGTTGGAGCTGTGGGCTCAAGCTCAGTGGCTTGTGTGGACTCGCAACCTGGCGGGCTTCCCTTGCCCCCCGCCTGCCCCGCAGGCATGCCCGGCCGGCCGGTGAGCGAAGCTGAACGAGCGGCGTGGCTGGCGGAGCGCGAGCGCCGCACAGCGGTGCACCCGCGCAGGAAGTGGTGAAGTTGAAGGGCCCTGCAGCCTGTTTAGTTGGCCTGTACTCGTTGTTTAATTGGTGCAGCTTGTACGATGCCCCTCCTGCCCACCTGTTCAATAATGCCAGCGGCCGCGCTGCCTGCCTCAATTGCACTGTTGCCCCTGGATGTGTGCTTCCCTCTAGCGTTTTAGCACCTAGTCCATTGAGCGCATTCAGCGCACCTTGCATACCTTGCTCAGCATGCCAAACTGCTTGTAAAGTTACGGCCTGCGAGCTGCCATCGGCAGCAGATCAGGCGCCGGCGCCGAGCCGGCGGCAGCAGCGGCGGCGTGGAGGCGGCCTGGCGAGCTGCCCCCTGCGTGAAAACCTGACATCCGGCATGCCGATTAGCAGAATGGGGCCACTGGCGCTCGCATCTGCAGGGCCAGCACAGCAGGGTTGGGGAAATGCGCCTCGCTGCACTGCCCCCAGCAATCCCTGATCGCGTTTCAACTGCACCACAACCAACCTCTGATCTCGACTGACGCCTTTGCAAGGCCCGCGACACCGCGCAAGCTCACCCAGACGCAAACCAGCCGGTCCCGAAGCCCCGTCACCCTCAGCAGCGCACCGCAATGGAGGACGGTGAGCAGACTGCACGTTGCGTGCGCGCACTGCCCTCGCGGAAGCGGCAGGCAGGCCAGCGGCGCCCCGTGGCGCGGGCGCCAGCGTCGGCGCAGGCGCCGGCGGGCTCSCTGCCTCMGCAGCTGCTGCACAACTTGGCTAAAGGGACCGCAGACTCGCAGCAGGGCAACTGATGATGGTGCATAATTCCACTCCAAAGTGCGCTTAGCAGAACCAGCCGTCCCCTGGCTGATTGCCCGCTGCCGCTGTGCTGCCCCCGCCTTGCAGCCGGCCCAAGCGTTCCCAAGGCAGGCAGCCAGGTGAGGGCACTGGGCAGACAGGAATGCAGGGAGCTAGATTGTAGAACTAAAGGGGTTGCAGCAACAGCTCTTACTAGCAATATCCAATCCCTCTGGACACCTACGTGCACGCCGTGCCGGCGGCGCCCCAAAGTTTGCTGCTTCAGGCTGCGCCTACCGCCATGCCAGCGCCCCCCTTGCTTCGCAACCCAAGCCATTTAATCGTCTTGTTACATTATAATGTGCAACAATCCGCAGGCCGACATCCTGATGTACGGCAAGCCGGTGCACGTGCACGGCGACATGGCCAAGAATGAAGTGCACCGCCCGCAGGTGGGCAGCGTGCAACGTACGCGTGCCGCCCTTGCAAAGCAATGGCCAGCTGCCTTGTGCATGTGAGCGCTCACAGCTGCTTGACAGACGTATCCCTCTTGCCATCGTTATTCTGTGCAGCACCACCCTGATACAATCAATTACGCTGCGGTGGCCAAGGAGGAGATTCACGACGTGGTGGAGGTGCGCGGCTGGCTTGTTCTGTAGCAATGGATGTTTGCGTGGGCAGAAGGGGCTCGCTGGTGCCAAAAGAGCAGATTGTTGGATTGTTGGAAGTGGGCCACTTGTTGTAAGGCAACCAATTGGTTTGTTGAGCTGAACAAACGCCTGGCTGCTGCCGTCCCCCCTGCTCCGCCGCTCGCCTTCCCTGCGCAGCACCCGCCGCCCGTCAAGCTGATGAGCGGCCGCGCCACTGGTGTGGAGGCGTGGGACAAGGCAAGCGATGACTCGTGCATGCTTTGACCGGCATAGTCGGTTACTGTTTGCTGAGCGTTGTGCTGATGCGCCACCGGTGTGAAGGCCTGGGTCTAGGTGCTTGCAATGGTTGTTCGTGTTGACTGGGCATTGCAGGTCATGCCCTCTGACTGCTGCTATATAGCATGACCCCCTGCAAAGCCGCCTGGTTTGGACGGTAACCAAAACCGGCCCATTTTGCAGGTCAACTCGCCAAAGGCCAGGCACGACTGAGCGGCCAGAGTGGCAGAGTGGCGGAGAGGCTCCAGCAGTGAACGCACTGCCGCCGGCTGGTGTCCACAGATCAACTCAATCTGTTGAGACCAGCTGCTGCCTCCATCCAAGCTTGCAATGCTCACTGCCAACGCAACCCACACAGACGCGCCTCCCAGCCCACCAGCAGCCTCGCCGGTGCACGCTGCGCTACGTGAGTTTTCCCTCCTGTTCCTCCAGTATTGCACTGCCCCCCAGGTGGCTCGCGCTTAGCAGCGGCCCGCCTTTTTCACTGCATTGTAGATTAAACGCGCATGCTGCAGTGAGCAGCCTGTGTTTATGCTTGAGGGCCATGTTGTTGTAGTCCTGGCCTCTGCCTGCAAGCCTGCCGTACGCAGACTTATCTCGCCTCACCACACCCGCATGCCTTCTCCGAGCGTTCAACTGAACCTGCACATTCCGCCCCGCTTCATTCCGCACCCTTCATCCTTCATCTTGTGTAATGTGCTTTGTGTTGAGTGAGCGGCTGCCGGGTGGCAAGGGACCTGTTTGGCTGACGGCTGGACCTGGGCACCCCTTCAGACCTGCCGTCTGTCCTCAATGTATCACACAGCAGGCCGGGGGCCCAAAACAGGTACAGGAACGCATAGCCAGGAACAGGGGAGGGCAGTCAGTACGAAGCAGATGGTCATGGCGAGAAGCAAAAAGCCGGGGCGGCTGCAGGGCCGGCGGGTCTGCGCCGCTTTGCCGCTGCACGTGCACCACTCAACTGCCATCTATGTGCCTGTTACACTGCTACTTGTGCGGCGCCAGCTCCCCTTGCTTCGGCTGCTTGAGCACCGCTTTGCTGCAGTCAAATTGCCGCTACTTGTGCACCACCGGGTCCAGCGCCAGCTCCCCGCGCTTCAGAGAGTCGCTCGCACGCCGTAGCTGCGAGTCGTTCTCCCGCAGCATCTGCAAGAGCAAGGGGAAGCACAGGACAATTCACGCTCATAGGCGGTTGCAATAAGTAGAGCAAAAGGAGGCATGGAGGAGTGCAGCAGCTAGCACGGATGCTCTGCAGAGCTACTGCATGGGTCAGACTAGAGAAGACAGATTCAGCAAGCCTTGCATGAGTTGTTGAGCGGCATCAAAGTGTCTCCAGCGGTTCCTGTGGGTTGTGCTCGCGCAGCTCGAGGGGAAAAGAGGGGCAAACGGGCATCAACAGCCAGCGTTCGCACTGCACTACAGTGTGTCGCACGCACATGCGTTTCAGCTTCTGGCTTGTCGACTGCAACTGGGGATCATTTTCTCTCAGAATCTGTGGTGCAGACGCATGCAGGCGTGAGGGTGTGAAAACCGAGGGGGCATGCATCATGCAGGAGCGAAAGCAGCAAGCACGGTTCAAATGGCAACAGTGGCCAGCAGGATGTTCGCGTGCAGCACAGCACCTGCACAGCGCCAGGCGCAGCAAGCAAGCACCGGGCGTTCCATGCACCAAGCAGCGCCACACACCAACCACTGTTCCACACCAATGCGTGTGTGCCTTTTCAACCCACCTTGAGGAACTCTGAATAATCGATGATGCCATCACCGTTGACATCGTACCGCGCTATCACATCCCGCACCTCCTGCTCTGCAGTCCAGGAAGCAGGAACGGAAAGGCATACAAATCAAGAAGCATCCCAGGGGGAGTGCGTCCACGCAATCACCTCCCGCACCTCCTGCTCTGCAGCATCAGGAAAGTGCATTTGCGGCAGGCAGCGAATGTCACCATAGTGCTACAACTGCAATGGCGCAACGCTCGCCTCCTACGCGGCTTGCAACCTGGCCCCGCCTGCCTGCGACTCTCAGGCTGCAATGCCCTTCTCTCGCCCTGCCCAGGCCAAACCCAGCGCACCAGACATGCGCCCCGTGCAGCCCATGGCTTCAGCCACCTCATCAGCGGTCAGCGTGCCGCTGCCATCCTGCAATCAAAATGGGGGGCAGGCAGAGTGTGTGTCGGGCGATGCTGCGCATGCTGTGCTACTTCATGTGACAGCATCCATCAGTCCTGTGCTCGTCACAGCTTGCGGCCCGGCTGGGCCGCCCAAACCCCTCCAGTGCGAAGCATGAGCAGCAACGCTGTGCTGCTGCCCACCTACCTTGTCCAGCTTGGCAAAGGCCTTCATGCACACCTCCTCCCGCTCCAGCAGCTGCCCTCCAAATTCCGGCAGACCCACAAGCGCCATCAACACAGCAGCCACAAACAACTCACTTTGTCCAGCTTGGCAAAGGCCTTCATGCACACCTCCTCCCCCTCCAGCAGCTGCCTTCCCACGTCCGTCAAACCCCAAGCAATACCCCCTCAGAACAGCAGCCACAGCTCACCTTGTCCAGCTTGGCAAACGCCTTAATGCACACCTTCCTGCCTTGCCAGAAAAACCAGCTAATAAATAACGCCTAGCACTTGCAAGCTGTGCATACCTTGTCCAGCTTGGCAAAGGCCTTCATGCACACCTCCTCCCGCTCCAGCAGCGACAGGTTGACCGTGGATGCCAGGAACTCCTGTAATGTGAGATAATGCGAGATGAAAGGGATCATCACGGAACGCCGCCCTGCTGCCCTGATGACCCAGGCCTATTACTCCACATGGAAGTTCAGAGGGAGGCCGATCCCCCACACACGCAAAGGCGCAGGCGAAGGATGCAGGCTGTTCCCTGCCACGGCTGTCAGGCAGGGTAAACCCCTTTCCCCGCCTTCCCCTGCTTGCCTCGTAATCGATCACGCCATTTCCGTCCACGTCTATGTCCTTCAGGATCTGCGGCAGGCAGAAACAGGGAACGCGCAGCAGCGTGAGAGGCAGTTGGCCGGCCAGACGAACAGCAGCGCATGCACACAGCAAGCACAGCCCCATCAGCAGGCAACACTGCACGCTCAACCCACAGCAGAGCAACCCTCAACAAGCCCTGCTCCTGTGTCCCACCGCCCACCTGCTCAATCTCTGAGTCAGCCAGCTTGTTGTGGCGGGTCAGGCCCTCTCGCAGCTCATCCAGTGTGATGCGGCCGTCGCCGTTGCGGTCAAAGCTGCAGAGGCAAATGCAATTGTGCATCACATCAGCCGCGGGCAGGTCGTTGTGCACAAGTTGGCATACCTCGTATGAGGCGCCGGCGGCAAACAGGACATGCAGCATGCGCAGCAGCCAAGGTCGGCTCCTGCTCTACCAGCAATGTTTCGCACCTCTTGAACAGCTCCTTGAGGCCATGAATCTCCTCGTAGCTGCGGCACAGCGGGCGGGGCAGGCAGGGCAGTGCATGGGCATGTGGCTGGCATCTGGAGGTAGGTGGGAAGAGCGCAGGCACACCACCCATGGCTGCTGCAAGCCTTGTGCATCATCAACCCTCCGGCATGGGTTCCAGCAGGCGCAGTGACGCCCAATCAGCGGGCAGGCTGATCTCAGGACAGACCGCCCAACCAGCACCTGAGGTGCTGCGCTGCTGCTAGGATGGCCGCCTTGCGCAGCTTGGTCATGCCTGCACAGGTGGCAGTTGTTTGATAGGTGTGGGTGGGCAGCAGCTGTACAGCTCCGGGCTGCATGCAACCGCGCCACGTCCCGCCACACACGGAGTGATAGTTCAGCTCACCCGCAAAGTTGCGCAGGCGCGAAATGACCACGCTGTCCAGCGGCTTGTCGGGCGCCACGCCATGCTCCCGCAGCCAGGGGTGCTGCAACCAGGGCGTGGCGGAACGTTGACACGACTTAGTTCCTTGTTGCAGTACCATACTGCTGCCTCATTTCCGGATCAGAGGGCGGACCGGCGCTGGCCAAACCGGCCCCAAAGCACAGGTCTGTCCCCGCTGAGCCATGCCTTCGCCCTGCAGCCTGCAGCTTGACGCTCTGGATTGCCGCCAGGTTGCAAAGTCAGTTGCAGCTGGCTCGGCACGCGCCTGCAGGATCTGGTCCGCGGTGGCGCGCTGCTTAATGTCAAAGCTGAGGATTGTGCGCACCAGGTCTGCGGGGGCATAGGATAAGCAGTGGGGCGGTTCACCCCCAAAAACGCAATGTAGCCTGCGCGCTGCTTGGTGTCAAAGCTGAGGATTGTGCACACCAGGTCTGCGGGGGACGGGCAGGGGGACGGGTAACACTCATGGGCGCTTGAAAACCATGCCATTGCCGCACAAGTTTGCGCTGGGTCGGCGTGAACAGGCACACACTCGGCCGCTGAACGCAATGGCGAGCCCCAATCCTGCCTGCCCCACAGCCCACCCTTTGCCGGCTGGGAGATGGAGGGCCAGGGCGGGGTGGCAAAGTCCAGGTTGCCGCGCAGGATGGACGTGAAGATGGCCTTCTCGCTGCGGATGGTGAAAAATTTGGCATGGCGTATCGATTTTAGATGCGTGCTGCGCGTTGGTCCACATGGACGTAAAGATGGCCATCTTGCTGCAGACAGTAGATAATGAGTCAAACAAGATGGGTCAATGATTGATCGCGATGGACGTGGGGACGCCTCCTGGCTGTACAGGATGCACTGCCACATCCAGGTTTGGAAAGGGGCCTCGGCAACTGGGACAAGTGCGTGCTGGGCTGGCCGCATGTCCCCCTAAACAACTGCAGTTCGAACCACACTCACTCGTCTCCCCAGAAGGGCGGCATGCCCGACAGCAGAATGTAGAGAACCACTCCGAGGCTCCAGATGTCGCACTCCGGGCCGTAGCGGCGGCGCAGCACCTCGGGCGCCTGAGCACAAGCAAGTGAGAGGCAGGTGCATGACTCTGGCAGCACCGCACAAGGACGGTACGAGGCATACTCCCCAAGCGTCACCCGCTCGCACAGGCAGCAAAGCAGGCATCCGGAGTGAAACAACAGCGCCAGGCGCAGCGACGCACCACATAGTAGGCAGACCCAATGAGCGCCGAGAAGCGCTGGTCGGGCTTGAAGAAGTCTGACAAGCCAAAATCGCAGGCCTGTTTGGAGAGGAGGGCACACAAGGCAACCCAGTGGACAAACCTTGCCCGCGTACTCGCAAGATTGGTGGCAAGCGAGCGGCCACGCGATCCCCGGGGAAAGGCTGGAGAGCAGTGCACACACTCCCTGAGCCACCCTGGAAAAGCCGAGCTGCGCACCTTGAGGTTGGCGGCGTCTGTCTCATCGGTCAGCAGGAAGTTCTCTGCAGGTGGAGCACAGACAGCAAGGACCACCCAGTGATGCGCAGGGCACACAGCGCACGTACTGCGGCATGCACACTGCTTGGCCAAGCTGAAAGGGTCGAGGGCGAGCTGGAATGCATGGCGACTCTGCAGAACTGGCCCGGTTTGATGTCGCGGTGCATCACGCCCAGCGCATGCAGGTGCGCCACCTGCACCAGTGTTGGTTGATTGAAAGTAATTAGAGACCGACGTGGGCAGGCAGGGCTAGCGGCGGCGCAAGGATTGAAAACGCAGCCTGCGGCTGGGCAGCACGTGCGGAGGCCGGTTACTGGCGCCCTTGGACAGCTTGCAAGGCATTGTAAGGCATTGCAAGGCATTTCAAGGCATGCGGCAGCTCAGGCAGCAGCACTTGAATCAATAGGGTCATGCAGACGTGAGCAGCACCTGCACCCACCATTTCCACCATGCTGCGGAAGAAGCGGGCGGCATCCGCCTCTGAAAAAGTGCCCTTGGACACGATGCGCTCAAACAGCTCGCCGCCCACGCACAGCTCCATCACGATGTGCACTGCATATGAAGTTTGGAGCAGGAGGGTTTCATTATGGCAGGGCCTNGTCGTAGCAGCGATGCGCTCAAACAGCTCGCCGCCCACGCACAGCTCGATCGCGATGTGCTCTGCAGAATATATGTTGGAAGGGGAAGGTGGGCTTGTGACACGTTGGGGCAGCAAACGACGTGCCGACGTCCAGCACCCAACCGCCGCCCAGTGCTCTTAAAACAGCATGCCCATGGCTGGCAGGCACCCTGCCCCTCGCACACTGTAGTGCTCAGCACCCACCTGCAGTCCGGTCCTCGTACACCGACTTGAGACCCGCCACGGTGTGGTGCGGCGACACTAGATTCAGGATGTCCACCTGCAGTGGATTAGCAAGGCCAAAGAGTTGGAAGGATGCAGGAAGCCGAACTGCATGCGGCAGTGAAGCAAACTTGCAGCAAGCCAGCACGGATTCAAGCAGCATGGATGGCTCTGCCGCATCTCCGCCAGCTTGCTGATGCGTGCAGCTCGCAAAACCAGCGCGCTGCAGCACGCACCAACCAGGCGGCAGCACCCACCAGCAAAAACAAGCGGCACAGAATCAATCAGCAGAATCAATCAGCAGATACCAAGCAAGAGAGTTTAGCAGCGCGCAACCAATCTTCAGAACCCACCTCGCGCCGCACATCCTCCACGTCCTCAGGGCTGATCAGCTTGGCCTGCATTGAGGAGGGTGGGTGCAGACGTGGTGCAGTACGTACGTTCAGCACAGGCATGCGTGGCCAGCATCGGCGGCAGACTGCAGGGCGGGCCACTGAACATGCCGCTGCATGCCGCGGCAGCCCCCCACACTGTGCAACCCTGCAGCTCTCGCCTTGGAGATGGACTTGCAGGCGTACATCTGCCCGGTCTTTTTGTCCCGCGCCAGGCGCACCACACCAAAGGCGCCCTTGCCTGGGGCATTGAATTGAGGGAGAATCAGGATGGCGCGTGGCTGACTGCAAGCAACAACTTCAAAACACAACGCACCATTGGCAAGCAGCTTTGTGGTTCAGCCACTACGCAAGCAGCACCCAATTACGACAAGCGCGCGCCCCAGCGGCTGCACCCACCTAGCACGCGCCCGAGCGTGTAGTCCTGCTCCAGCTGTGGCCTGCACAAAAGAAGGCAGTTGTTGAACCGTCTGGAGGCAGACTGCAAGCCCAGTAGCAGCTCAGCTTCACTCTCCGCTCTCAGCCTGCCTGGCGGCTGCTCCACGTCAAGCGGCCCTGGCGATACTGCGCCGTCGGGCGGGAGGCACTCCGCTGTCAGGCTGCCGCCGTCTTGCTCACCCATGCTCTGGCCTGACTATATCCTTCCACACCGACATTGTGCTGCCGGCTGCGCGGCCTTGAGCTGCCTAGAGCTCGTCAGCAGCAAGGGAACCTGAGGCAGTGGATCGGCGGCGGGGGTCGGGCGGGGCAGGCAGGGGTGCGCCGTGAGGCCTTGGGCGCAGGCCAAAGTTTCGGGGCTCTGTGCGGCCATCGGATCGCCGCTGCAGGAAGCGCCACGGGAGCCCCCGGGCGAGCGACCAAAGCCCCAGGCGAGAGGCGCAGGTCGGCCTGCCATCCGTGGAGCTGGGCGTGCTCCCTCACCTTTGCCAAGTCGACAGATCGCGTCGGAGCCGGCCGGGGAAAGGGGCACGCGAAGACGGGGTGTCGGGCTTGCGCACTGGGGCCTGTAGAGCACGCTGCTACTCACCGATGGCAGTGATCACAACCCACAGTGCACCGATGACGGGTGTTGCAGTCCCAGCAGCAAGAAAGCCGGCGGGCTGGAAATGCGGTGTCGAGGTGCCTTCGTTTGCAGCTCCTGCCAGCTGCATTCGCCTCCAATCGCTCCGAACTGTCAATCCGGCTAGCGGCGCTGCAGCACAAAGTCAAAGCTTTTGCACAGCTGCCGCCAGGGCCGATGGGCGCCTCCCCCAAGAAGCGCAACGGGCGGAAGCAGCGCCTGGGGCCTCTGCAGGCCCTGCAGGTCGGTCGCCACAAGCTGCCGCCGCTGCCGCCAGCCGCCGCCGCTGCCGCCTGCCGCCGCTGCTTGTGGTTTGCTTGTCCCTCATCACATCCCCCTTCCCTGCAGGCCCTGGACACGCGGCTGTCCAACGCGCTGTACCGGCGCGGCACCGCGGTGCCCCGCGCCCTGTGGCGCCTGTTTGAGCTGTCGGGCGATGGCCTGGTGTGGCTGGCGTGGACTTTAGGCATGATCGCTGGCCCCGGCACGCAGCCCGCCACGCGCGCCATCTGGGTCAACTTCCTGGCCGCCTGGGCGCTGGACCTGGCGCTGGTGCGTGGCAGGGTGGGAGGGTAGGCATAGCCGGTGGCAGGGAGTGATAGGACGAGCAGCGCAAGGCACAGGCACAGCAGCCAGATTTGCAAGATGCGCCATCTTGCTGTACCGGGCCAGCTGCATGACTGCCGACCGCAGCGCTCGACACTCGAGCGGCTTCTCCCTGCATGTGCGAATCGCAGCATGACAGCATCTGCATGGCAGCAGATACATTGACAACTGCTTCTCAACTGCTGCCGGCCGCAGGTGGGCCTGTCCAAGGCGGCGGTGCGGCGCTCGCGCCCCGTGTACAACCAGCAGTCGGACTTCACTGTGGTGGTGGCGGTGGACCACTTCAGCTTCCCCTCGGGCCACAGCAGCAGGCACGTGCTGGCTTGCATTCGACTTCCACTGCAGGCATGCTCGCATGCGGGCGCTTGCTGCGGCTGCCAGTCGTGTGCTACTGCTTGAGTGGCAGGACCCAGGGCAGTGCCCGATTCTCCCTGGCTGCAGGGTGTCGTTTGTGGCGCTGTTTGCACTGGCGCTGTTAGGGCGCAGCCGGCCCTGGCTGTGCAGCGGAGTGGCGGCATGGGCGCTGGCAGTGGCGCTCAGCCGGGCGATCATGGGGTGAGGCAGGGGCCATTTTGCTTCCTTTGCCTGTGTAGCACTGGCACCTGAGCTGCAAACATCTGCCAGCCAAATCACTGCCCTGCAGCAGCCATCAATGTGCCGGATTCGTGCCCGTCTGTGCCTGCCTGTCAATCCCAGCTGCTGCTGCCACCATGCCTCAAAATTGCAGGCGGCACTACCTGTCAGACGTGCTGGCCGGGCTCCTGCTGGGGGCGGTGACGATAGGCCTCATCACACGGGCAAGCTGCTGCTGCTGCTGGGGCTGCTGGGGCAGTGGCTGCTGTACCATGAGCTCATGGCTTTGTGAATGCAGCCGCCTGCGCTTCCAGCTCGTGCAAATGGCTGCAGTACCATGAATGGCCGCCCAGCTCCCTTGGGCATCAGGGCTGGGCTGCTGGAGGAGCATTGCTCTTACAGCGTGTGATGCTGTGTTGAGCACCCCCTGTGCGCCTCGCCTGAGCTTGTGCTTTCCTTAAATCTCCATTCCGCTGCAGGGCCAATTCAGCGCGGCGGGGCTGGCGGTGACCGAAACGCAGAGTGAAGCAGCCTATGCCGCGGTGCAGCGGGTGCTGGGCTGGCTGGCCGCAGGCGCGCGCGGCATGGTGCTCTGACCAGTGGTGTTACAACCAAACTTCGAGTGTAACGAGAGTCAAAGCAGAATGCTGCATGCTGGCACAGGCTCGAGGGAGGGCAGATGCTGGCGCTGCCGCCGCAGCGCCACAGCCAATGTGCAGCTGTTTTGCCGCGGGTTGACCCCACTCTGCGCACCGATATCCGTCTTCAGCAGCGTCAGTTGCTGCTCCTAGGGCGCGAGCAAGCGGCCAGGGTTCGTCGGTTCGCGGCAGCGGCCCCTATGGTGGCGCACGTGAAGCAGAAGGGCGCCGGCAAGGCGCAGCGGCAGTCTGGCAAGGCCGCCGCGCAGCCTCCGGCGCAGGCCGCCGCGGCGCAGGCGGGGCCCAGCGGCGGCAGCAGCATCCCGCACCGTCCCCCGCCCACTGACCGCCCTGTGAGGGTGTACGCAGACGGTGAGCGGGCAAAGGAGGCGCAGCCGCTGTGATCGCATTCGTTTCCGCGCCCAGGGAGCCCTGCAGACCCCAGCGCCCCTCCCCACGCCGCAGGCATCTTTGATCTGTTCCACTTTGGGCACGCGCGGGCGCTGGAGCAGGCCAAGAAGAGGTGCGGCGCCGCCGCCGCCGCTCGTTCGGGCTGCCGCCTGCAGCGCCAAAAGCCCTTGCTCTGCTCGCAAGAACAATGCGCATCCATGCTGCTGGCCGTGATGTAGTCTGCCGCACTGAGCTGTAGCTGCTTTGGCGGCCTTAATTCGCATGCCTCCGCCTGCTCCAGTCACTCTGCCCGCTGGTGCTNCCCAACCCGCCGCCCTGCCGCAGCCGCACTTGCCTCCCTCGCTCCCGTCCCCACTCTCGCTCGCTCTCCCTCCCTCCCCGCAGCTTCCCCAACGTGTACCTGATGGTGGGTGTGTGCAACGACGCCGACACGCTCAAGTTCAAGGGCAAGACGGTGATGACGGAGGAGGAGCGGTACGAGAGCCTGCGCCACTGCAAGTGAGTCCTTTCTTGGCTGCTTAGTTTGCTGCAATGCGGCAGGGCGTGCTCTGTCTGGGCTTGGCAAGACGGTGATGGAGGAGGAGCGGTACGAGAGCCTGCGCCACTGCAAGTGAGTGTGGCGGCTAGTGAAATGATCGCTGCACGCTGGCAGAGGGTGTTGGGAACAAGCAGTTTGTAACGACGGAGGAGGAGCGGTACGAGAACCTGCGCCACTGCAAGTGAGTTGGGAGATGTCCTCTTGTCCGTCGCTGGCTGCCAGTGTGTTTGTTGCGGAAGGCAAAGGAGGAGCAGTGGTACCAGAGCCAGCGCCACTGCAAGTGAGTGCTGCTGTTCATCGAACGACTTGCTGCTGCTCGTCTGAATGCTTGGTGCACGTTGGGAGGGAACTTGCTGTTGTTGCGGCAGAGGGGGCGTTACAAGAAGCCTGCATCACTGCAATATATCTGGATTGCTGGTCGAAGCGCAGGCAGTGGGCGGCACCAGTGCCCGTGGCGAAGCTGGCGCGAGAGGCTGCGTCGCTGCAAACGATCGGCTCGCAACTGCTTGCGTGCCGCTGCGCAGCTGCTGCCATGGCACACGACTGTAGACACCTTGTGCTTGGTTGCCCTCTCGACTGCAGGTGGGTGGACTGCAGGAGGTGGTGCCCAACGCCCCCATCACCGAGGAGTTTCTGAGTGCTGATGTGTACATGTTTTCCCATTCCCCTGCCACCCAGGTGGGTGGACGAGGTGGTGCCCAACGCGCCCTGGGTCATCACCGAGGAGTTTCTGGATGAGCACAACATCGACTTTGTGGCCCACGATGCGCTGCCGTACGCCGACACGAGCGGGCAGACGGGTGAGCGTTGGATTAATGTGCTAAACCTGCTACCCTGCTGGTTTCGGCGCCAGGCGGCATACAACACCTGGAAGTAGACAGGCGGGGGCTGGTGATGCGGCTGTTGTGGCTGGCTGGGCTGCCCGTTTTGCTGTATATGGGCGTGGTGTGAACCTTGCTGCCAGTGTGCATTTGCTGCTCTTTCTTCCCACGCAGACGACGTGTACGGCTTTGTCAAGAAGCTGGGGCGGTTCAAGGAGACGCAGCGCACCGAGGGCGTGAGCACCAGCGACCTCATCCTGCGCATCATCAAGTGTGTGATCCTTCTTCTGAGGCTGGGGTGCTGCTCAAACTGCTGGGGCATTGGGCACGCTGTGCCTGACTGGGGCCTGCATGCGGCCCATACCACTGCTTCTGTCTTCGCGTGCTGACGGACCGCCCTCTTCTCTCCTTCACGCTCTTCATTCCTGCCCCTTCCTCCCTTGACCCTTCGTCTGCAGGGACTACAATGATTACGTGGTTTGAATGTCTGCGTCTCCCATTTCATCCTTATTTTCTCTTCTGCTTCCCCTTCGCAGGGACTACAACGACTACGTGCTGCGCAACCTGTCGCGGGGCTACAGCCGCAAGGACCTGGGGCTCAGGTGCGGGCCTGTGGGGGCTGGGCAGGCCGATGTGCGAGCGGCTGGGGAAGTTCACGGCTTTATAGGGGCACGTGTGGGCACAGCCGCAATGACCTGGGTCTCAGGTGTGTGCGAGTGTGGGGCTCGAGTGTGGGCCTGCGTGGGGCTGGAGAACACCCTTTTTCGCTTTTGAGTTTGTGGAGCATCCTGTTGGGGCTCAGGGCGTGCCACTGAGCCCTTTTTTCTCCCCCTGCCACCACCCCGCAGCCTGCTGAAGGAGAAGGAGAAGCGCATCAAGGCCTTAGTATGCGTGCCCCTCTCTGCAGCCTGCTGAAGGACCTCTCGCTTCTCTTGTTTGCTGCCCCCACCCTGCAGCCTGCTCAAGGAGAAGCGCATCAAGGCTCCAGTGTTTGCACCCCTGTCTGCAGCCTGCTGAAGGATCTCCCACGTTTCTTGTTGCCTGCCCCGCAGCCTACTAAAAGAGAAGCGCATCAAGGCCAGCGCGCGCATGAAGCAGATCAGCCAGAAAGTGCGGCAGCAGCGGCTGCAGGTGCGTGGAGCGGGGGTGCAGCGGTGGAAGGGGAGGACTGAGCGGTCCACTTCAGCTTGTGCGCTTTTCACAGCAGCTGGCGCACAGGCGCTCGGGCTAGCCTTTGGCAGCACTCGAGGGTGCTGTATTGGGCAGGCAGGCGGCGCTGCAATCTGCCTCCGCACAGCACGTCGCCCTGCCACTGCTGCTCGGCCTGTCACCATCAACCTTCAGTGTTTTGATCGTTGTCCCTGCTGATTTCAGGTGGCGGACCGCATCCGCAAGCACATGAGCGAGCGGGTGCCGCGCATCCTGCCGCCCGAGGTGGAGCAGGTGGGCTTGCTTACTTTCAGAAGCACAGCCAGGGTGCTGGCTAGCCCCGCTGTGGTGGACAGCCTGGCTGGATGGCTGGCTTGGCTTGCGAACTGCCTTGTGGGCGCGCTGAACAACCAACTGCAAGTGTCACCAACTGTGGCCTGCTGCTGCCCAGGACTGCTGCAGAGCGTCATGGACTGGGCCTCGCACGCGTACCTGCCTCCTGTAATTGCAAGTTGCGCTTGTGAATGCAACCTGCTCCCGCCCTTTCCGCTGCCCTGCAGAGCGTCAAGGACTGGGCCAGTGGCGTGGAGGCGCTGGTGGACAAGGTGGTGTCGGGTAAGACTTTACTTGTCGACTCACGGCAGTGTACGGTGCCCGATCCCCTGTCCGCCTTGCCTTCCTGCTTTGCCAGCTGCACACCCCGTGCCAGCCTGGAACAACTTGTCTGAGAGTTCGCTGATTGTTCCTGATGCAGGCGAGGCTGGGCTGGAGCTGGTGGACAACATGGACAAGTGAGCGGCTGGATTTTCGTNGTTTTGCGTGGTTCGGGAGTTCGCCGCTGTCTGGCTTGCCTGTTGCACACGCATTCGCCATTGCTCTTGCGGTGTCGACAATGCGCCTGCCTGCTTTCTGCTGCACACCTTTTCATCTGGACTTTCTTTCTTCCTTGTTTCTGCAGGTACGTCAGCGGCTTCATCTCCAGCTTTGAGCGTCGCTACTCCAAGCTGGAGCGCGTCATCAAGCACACTGGTGAGTGAGGTTTGCATTGTACGCTGGCTTTTGCTGCTTCAATTGGCAGTTTCAGTCTGCAATGGAGTGCAGCACGCTGGGCTCAGCTGCTACTCCAAGCTTCCTTGCATGGCACACGGGTTGGGGTGGGTGGGATGGGGTGCTCGCGTGCAGACTTGGCCGCTGGCTGAACATTTTATCGGTGCTGAGTTTCGAACACGTTGCAACCTGTGGCCCCATCCCTGCTGCCACCCCACACCTGTCCCTTTGCAGTGAGCCGCACGCTGCTGCCCTCGCCAGACAAGAAGAAAGGTGCGGGCAGCAGCGGCGGGCAGAAAGCAGCCAAGGGCAAGGCGCCCGCAGTGCGCAGGGCAGCTGGCAAGGCAGCAAAGGCGTGAAGAGCTGAGCTGGCTACTCTGCTGCGCTGGAAACAATTTGTCTTACCTAGTACCGCACGTTTGTTGCATAGTGCGCAGCGGCGCACCCGACACAACACATGACCCTGACCCTGCTACTTTGCTGCCTCGTTTGCTGCCCCTGTTCCTCCCTTGCCTGCTCGTGTCTTTTTCCTAGCGCACTGCCTGCCTGTGCCCCTTGCCGCCGCAGCCAGCCAAGCCTTCGATGGGCTGCCCGTCAGAATTTGTTTAGCATTCACTATTCCTTGCAACGGTTTCTCTCGATTCGCTTTCTCTCCCTTGTCACTGCTGCCGGAATGTTTCAACCCGCTGTCAACCAACCCCCTCCCCTAAGGTGCAGCCTGCCTGGCTGCACCATTGCTTGCAACTGTACACTTGCGCCCCCACTGTAACACTTGCCTCTGGCTTGGCAGAATGGCGGTGCTTACATTGCAGCACATAAACAAGCAACTTTAACCCAGGGCGATTGCAGAGGAGGCACGTGTGTGGGCATGTCAACCGCTAACAATGCAATGGCAGCAGCTACGGCTGGCCTGCGCTGCGCTGCGCTACATCATACGGAACTGGCACGTGCTATTTGAGGGCGCTGGCTGCTGGGCGGGGCGACTGCGCGGTTCAGCTGGACCAGCTGCCGTTTAAGCGCAGGGGGGCTTGGGCCGGGTGACCGCCACCACACGCTCTGTGGTGCCCAGGATCTGTGAAGGAGAAAAGCAAATGCAATCGAGATGAGTAAGCAAAACAATTGCCAATCGAGATAGGTCCAGTGAGGAGCGGCTAGAAACAATCACAGCATACCACAGCTAACTGCAACTTGATATATCTGCGTGGAAGGTAAGCGGCACAAATCAGCACAGCAGAGCACAGCACAGCGCAGCGCACCTCGGTGTACCGGCCCTCGGCCACCTCGCGCTCCACTCCGGTGGCGCGCGTCTCGACCTGGAGCGGACAGGCAAATTGGATGCGGTCGCAGGTGAATACCGGCGGAGAGTGAAGGTGAGCTGCGGCAGAGCAAAGGCGGCAGAGGTTACGAAAGCCCTGGTGAGGATAATGTGTCGCTCTCGGCTGCCAGGCTGCCAGGCAGGGAATGCGGCAGAACCTGTCACCCAGCCTGCCAGTGACCGAACAGTGCAAAACTGCTCACCACAAACCACGAAGCGGTGCTCCCTGTCGTGCTCCACTGACCGCAAGCCAACAACCGCACCAAACCCAGCTTGCCCTCACCACAAACTCGCGCTCCACGGGGCGGTGCTCCTTCATCAGCTCCACCACCTCCTTCACCACCGGCCGGTCCTCCGTCTTGGTGAAAAACTCCTACAATGGTGAGCAGAGAACAACGGCAAGTTTTGTGAGGCCGCGCAGCAAAGCCGAGTGTTGCAAAGTTGCACAAGCACTGATGCCGGTTCCCAGCAGGCGACGTCGATCGACCCCAAGATGCACAGAAAACCAGAGCTTCCCGCCGCCACCCAAGGACAGCACCAGCTTAGCTTCTCCCACCGCCGCCTCTCGCACGGCAGCCCACAACCATGCGATTATTGTGAACACTTGCCTGGCCGCAGACCGCGGCCTCTCCGGGGCGAGCCACGCTCACATCGGCGCCGCTAGTGGCGGCAGCAGCCACGGTCGTCTGCTGCACCACCGGCACCTGGACAGTGCCGATAGTGGTGGTGGTGGTCTGCCGAAGAAAGGGAGGCAGGGAGGGGAGGGAGGGGAAGGCAAGCATGTCAGCCAGCAGGCTGGGGCAAGCCCTGCCGCCGCCAGAATGCACAGAGTGCCGCCGGTGTGGCTAGTCAGGTGCACCCGCCTGCAGCCCCCAATGCCAAGCCTCACCTGCTGCACCGCTGTGCCGCTGGTGGCGCACGTGTTGCAGCCGTCAGCCTGTGGGGAGGGAGTGCGGGGGAAGNAGTGTGTGCGGCATTGTGGCGTGCGGGCTTACTCAGCAGCTCAGCATTCTGGCACGGCACCACGAGGCGTCAACCCCCGTGGCGCCCATTGCACCGCCGCCGCCTTTGCGCCGCCGCAGTCGCATCTGCTGCCTTCAGCATTGCTTTGCCCGTCTTGTTCCCTCACCTGCTGGCCGGCGCGCGGCGAGTCGCCGGCGCTGCTGCTGGAGAGCTTGTTCATCACGTTCTTCACCTTCTGCATGCTGCTGGAGTTTGAAGGCGACACAAAGGCGGACAGGCGCTGCAGAGGTTAGGGGGAGGAGTGTCGGTGGAAGAGGGGGTGGAATGCAGAGGGGCAGCAAGCGGCCGCCGCTTTCATGCAGCCAGCGGCGCTGACGTGTCGGCTGACTGGCCTGGCTGCCGTGCAGCTGCCGCCCAGCCGGCGGTATTGCCAGCCCACTTGATACCAGATAAATCCCTCCTGTGCGACAAATAGAGTGGCTGGGCAAATCAGAGCCACTGGCATGGGGCTTGGTGGTGCGGGCATGGCCCGACTGGCAGCCGCAGAGGGGAGAGCGGCGGCCTTCTTTCACCAGCCGTGAGCACCGCCCCATCAACCGCCTTTCCTGCCTTGCTGCATACCCTCCGCACCCTGGTAACTACCAGCCATCAGCTGCACCTCATGACTCCCAATTGCTGCTGCTCTGCCACAGCAGGCAGCATGGGTAGCGGCGCATCTCTACCTTGATGCCGCTGCATGCGCAAGCGCTGCCGTCATTGCCATAGATCCTGTTATGGCATCTGCACGCCAACTTCATTGAAGCATCTTGCTGGCCTGGCTGGCCTGGCGCCGCACACTGGCAAGCGGCGTGCATGCCCCACCCATCGGCTCGCTGCGGCCGCCGCTGCCGCCGCCCGCGCTCGGCGGCGGTGCTGGCGCGCGGATTGCTCGTCTCCTGCGGCCCATCCGGCGCAGAGGTGTCTGCATCACTTATGGTTGCCATGCACTGACCGTTGCGCTGCGCTAGCCATCCCTATCCCGCTTTGATTCTGTGTGCGACACGTGTCAGCGGGCACTCCGGCCCGAAATGGGCTTGCAAGGGCTCCGCAAGTGATTCACAGTCCGCACATCGACATATACAACGTGCACAGAGCGGCGCGGGGCCAATGCTGCAAGCCCAGCTCCCGCTGCAGTCGCTCGGCAGCAGAAGGGGTGCCGCAGCGGCGCCCCGCCGCCCCTCCGGCCGCCTCCAGAGCCTGCAAGTGCTAGGGTTTGCCGCCGCCCGCGAAGCTAGCAACGGCAACTGCCCCTTCGCCGCCGCCACCACAGCCTTGCAAGGGGCGGTGCGGCAGCTGGGCGGCGAGCAGCAGGGGGCGCAGCCGCAGCGGCGGGCCGCTCCTGGCAGCGTGCAGACGCCTGGGCCGGACCCCTTTAGCCTGCAGTCGCTGCAAGATGTCGGGTGAGCAGGGTGCAAGCGGCTGGCAGCCGGTTGCAGCCGCCCTGCCTACTGCCCTCCCGCTGCCATCACCTGCACCTTCCATGCCACACTTGCGTTTCACGTCTGGCCAAAATCTGCAGCTGCATCTTCACCGATGGCCTGCACGAGGCAATGCTGCGCTTTGCAGCGCGCTACGGTCCTGTTTCCCGCTTCTCCAACCCAGCCAAGGTGTCGGAGCCGTTTAGGGTTATTCTGGCTGCGGCCTCCGGTGCTTGCATGAGCGGCAGAGGGGCAAGAATTATTGCGTGCACTGGCCTGTGCTAAAGGTTTCCTGGCCATACAATTGTCACCTTAGCTTAGTCGCTGGCCATATCTGGCAGCCAAACCACCGCCGCTGCTGCCGCTGCCCCGTCTGTCCCCGCAGCTCAACGGGGCATCAGGCTGGCTGTTCCTCAACTCACCAGACGACATTGCTCACGTGTGCGCCGCCAACACGCGCAACTACTCAGAGCGCTGTGAGTGCGCTCAGTCTCTGTCAAAGTTGATTGCTGCTTTGTCTAATAACAGCATCCGGCTGCTCCCACACGACGTGTCCACTCTCTGCCTCTTTTCACAATGTACTTGCTTTGAAGACCTGTCCGACACTCCTGATAAAACCCTTGTACGTGGTTTCAACAACCTATCATCTCCGCAATCCACCTGCTGTGCAGACCTGCCCGACATTTACTCCTGGGTCACGCACGGCAAGGGGCTGCTGGGCTCGCAGGGCGACTACAACCGCCGCCACCGCAAGCTGTGCGGGTGCGCCGTGCGTGCGGTGCAGGCGGCAGCCTGGTGCAGGCCTCTGCTGCACCGGCTTGCGAGTTTCCTTGCAGTTTATTTGGCTGTGTTGATCGTAAGGGGACTGTACACGTGCCCCCATGCTGCCGCTCTGACAGGTTGTTGTTGTGGCCTGTCCAACCAATGCCCGCAGGCCGCCCTTCCGCTCGGCCGACCTGCTGCGCAGCTTTGGGGAGGTGGTGGTGGAGCGGTGCGCCTGCCCATTCTGTCGCTGAAGGAAAACATGTTGGTCAGAGCTGGCTGTCTGGAAAGCTCTGTTGCGTAGCGGAAGCGTTCTGCTCGCAGTTGGGACACCAGACAGCGTTGGGCAGGCCCACCTGGCAGTCATTCCTCGCTTCCTTTTACCCTGCAGCTCGCTGCGCGTGGCGGGCACATTCACCTCGCAGCCCGGCCCCTTTGCCACCAACGTGGCCATCCAGACCCAGCGCCTCACGCTTGACTGTGTGGGGCTGACCGCCTTCAGCCACGACTTTGGAGAGGTGGAGGCAATCGTACGGTGAGGCTGGGACCGGGCCTGCCTGGCTATGTACTGCATGCGGCAGTCGGCACACCGCCCACAGCCCCCGGTCAGCACTCATCCTGCCTCTGGGTGTTGCTGCCGCCTGTGCCCGGCCGCAAGCCCTGGCTGTACGCCCTGCTGCACACCTGATGCTGCAGGGACGTGCGCGGCGGCGCCCCTCCCTCCGCCTCTGACCAGGATCGCTTGCTGTGGGCGGTGAATGCGTTTGGACAGGTGCTGGGCCAAGTCTTCATCACTCCCATGCCCCTGCTGCGCCTCATGGACAAGCTGGGGTTCAGGTGCGGCTGGGTGGGCAGCTGTGGTGGTGGCAGGGGGGCAGCGGCGGGCAGTGAATCTGTGGCGGCAATGATGCGGCAGCCAGTGTTGGCGGGATCGGCGCAATGTGGCATGCTTGCTGAGCCTGCTGGGTGAGGTGGACAGGCTGGGGTTCAGCTGCAACTGGCTGTGAACAAGCAGGGGAGCTCCTGGCAAGCACTGAGGCTGTGTGGCAGTGAGGAGCACGCCGGGCAATACCACTTGAAGCTCATGCTGCTGCGACTCATGTTGCATGTGCCATACGTGCCCCCTGCAGGCAGCTGCGCACGCTGCGGGAGGCGCTGGAGGTCATGCGGCACTCCATGCTGGGCGTCATAGCGCAGGCAGGTTTTCCACCCACTATCTGCCCATGTGGTGTCTGCAATGCATGATCTGCGCCCAGATCAAAGCACAGCCTCCAGTTTGTGGTTTGTTTCACATGCTGAGATGCTGCTGCACACTGCCATTTGCCTCCACCACGTGCAGCGGCGTGCCAGCCTAGCCGAGCGCACAGCAGCAGCTGGCAGCGCCGAGGGTTCCGCTTCTGCTGCAGCTGGAGCGGCAGCGGCAGCAGCAGCGGTGGCGCCTAGGGACCTTCTGGATATGCTGCTGCTGGCAACTGATGAGAATGGCGTGCCTATGACGGGTGGGTAGTGCTTGGTGGGAAAGACAGGGCTATAATCCGCAAAGCGAATGCCAGATACAGCCGGACTGGGTGGAGTTCCTCGCCCCGAGGTAGGTGCGGTTGCACTGGCAAGCTGTGCTGCATAGTTGCTGTGATCCAAGCGTTAGTTACTGTGCCCATGGGCAGATGAGGAGCTGTGGGAAGACGTGCACGATGTGATGGGCGCCGGCCACGAGACAACCGCGACCACGGCAGCGGCCGCCATCTATGCAGGCACGTGCGCCAGGGTTGGGGCAGAGAAGAGTGGCCATGCAAGGGATGGTGCAGGATGGTTGCATGACGGCGCGATGCTGAGCTGCCCACAGTCTGAATGCACTCCCTGCCGCCACCTGCCTGCAGTGTCTGCACACCCAGAAGTGGAAACTCGGCTCGTGGCGGAGCTCGAGTCAGTCCTAGGTGAGCTTGGCTGAGCTGCCACCTCGCTGCTTGCCTTGTGTGGCAATCCAACCCAAGCGTGTGGGGCGCATGTGGCCGGCCATGGATGGGCCCCCAGGCTTGCAAGGCTGACACTGTGGCGAAACACATCGCCGCCGCACACACGAACCGCCGCTGCCCCACCCCCTGTTCCCAGGCGGCCGCGCTCCGACTTATGACGACCTGGAACAGCTGCCCTACCTGGCTGCCGTTGTGAAGGAGACGCTGCGACTCTATCCAGCAATTCCCATCTTCCCACGCTGCGCCGCCGCCGATGATGTGCTGCCCTCGGGCCATGCTGTGCACGCTGGTGTGCTCTGTCTGCCATGAGTTGGGTTAAAAGCAAGTTTTGTGAGGCCTCACCTGGCCAGCATTGCCCGGCCTGTCTTGCTGCTTGGCTGTGCATGCAAATCGTAGATTTCTTGGTCAGCCTTGCCAGGGATGCGATGTGCATGCAGAACTATGCTTTCCGCACAGTAAGTGGGCTCATCCCCGTCTTCCCGCAGGTGATGTGGTATTTATGTCGACGTACGCACTGCACCGCTCGCCTGACGTGTGGGAGGACCCGCTGCGCTTCGACCCCGACAGGTGCGCTGCATTTTTGCACTTTGACATGTTCGTATTGACTTGGTCACTTGAGTGATATGTTTCGATGCCACACGTGTGGGAGTAACCCCTGCGCTTCGACCCACAAAGGTAGGGCCTTTTCATCCAAAGTAGCATCGTTGCAAGCTGCACTCCTGTAGCCGGAGCCAACCTATGGTCCTGAGCTGAGATGCGCCCACCACGTACACGAGCAAATGCAGACCATGCAAACCTTGCAGCCCCGCCCAACCGCAGATTCCTGGGCGAGCGCGAGGCGCGCCTGCACCGNCTTCCNAGTGGCTGCCCTTTGGCGNCGGGGCCGCGCATGTGTCTGGGCGCCTCATTCGCCACCGTGAGCTCGCGCCGAGTGTTGACTGGCANGATGATCCGCAGCNAGCTCTGGGTGTTTCGCGGCGGCTTGCCTTGCTCCCTGCCATTGCTCCCACCCAGCCTGCATGCGTACCTCAGTGCCGTTTGCTGTGCGCTCTGCTTGGTGCCCAACGACCGCTGGTGTCATCCTTTGTGCGCCCTGCAATGCTCACCTGCAAGCTCCACAACCGTCTCTGTCCTGCTCCATCTCTGCAGATGTCCGTCTCACTGATGGTGGCTACCCTCATGCAGCGCTGCCGCTTCCGGCCGCTGCGCCCGACCACCCAGCTCATCCCCACCGCCTGTGAGCTAGGTTATACTTGAGACTGTCCCTCTGAGGCGGACAAGGCGTGGCGGGTGGTGGTGCTGCTGCTGCAGCGGCTGGCTGGCTGGCTGGCTGGCCAAACAGAGTGTTTGCAGCGGCACCCTGAGGGGAAGTCATTGTGTTTCTCTTCCTGCACCCCCGCTGCACCCTGCAGACGACATCACCCTCAACTTTGACCGCACCGGCGGCCTGAACATGGAGGTGTCCCGCCGCGGATGAGCCGTCAGAGCCTTTTTGCTGAGCTGGCACCCCGCCGCTGATTGGCACGGCGGCCTGAACATGGAGGTGTCCCGCCGCTGAGCTGGCGCACCATCCCTGGAGCTGGTGTACTCCCTGCTGGAGCTGGCACAGCATTTTCTGTGGCTGGCAAACCACACCGATTGACACTGCGGCCTGAATATGGAGGTGCCCCCGCCGCTAATCATGATGACCTTGCAGAGAAGTTCTGTCGCTGTGGACGGCTCTGTTTCGCCGTCTGCTGCCGAGTGACGCAACGCACTGAACATGCTGAGCTGCGCTGCCCCCACTCAGCTGGCGCAGCATTACTGCTGAGCTGGCACTGAGCTGGTGCATCTCCATTCGCACCGAGAGCCACGCCCATGGCCCCACGCAACACCTCGCCACCTGTACCCTTGCCTGCGCTGCTCCACACCTTGCACCTTGCACATGTGTAGCTGTTCCTTACTCTTTCCCAACCTTCCCCTTGAGCACTCCAACAGCACTTGCCTCTCGTGTGACGCAGCCCTCGGCGGCAGCCCACCCTCTGTTTTTGGGCTATAGTACCCACCATTGCAGCCTTGCACCCTTGCATGCACACTCGTCTCACACTGCACACCCCTCTACACCCCAGCAGCCCCAGTTTTCCTGCCCCTTTTTCCAACCTGCGATACGAAGCCCTCCAACAAAGATGAGCCGATAAGTTTGATGAGCCTCCCTTGCCACCATGTCAATTCTTCCCACCCATGTTAGGTCGCACTGTTTTCCCCTGCTTGCCCTTCCCCACGCACCGCCCCTGCTCGTTGCCGTGCCTCTCTTTCGTTTGCTGCACCATTGTTCCCTCCTTGCAGATGCGTTGAACGGTCTGGATGAAACGTAGTCACACAAAAACACGCAGGCGCACCGAGGGAGAGAGAGGAGTAAATGCGGGGGGCAGGGCAAGGGAAGGAGGAGCAGCGAGAGCCGCCAAAAAGAATGGGGGAATCAATGGGTAGGTAGGTACTGTGTGGGGGACCAAGCGGCTGCTGCGGCGAGCCAGAGTGGCAGCTTGCCTCGGACAGCATATTCATCTCAAGCTGCCGCCGAGTAAGTGGTGTGGCAGAGGCAGCAGGGGGCAGGCGCCTGGCAGGCGAGCAGGGTGCATGGCATCCATGGGTGAACCAGCGTGCTGCAGCTCAGCCAGGGCACGTCCAGCCAGTTAGCTGAGCCTTCACTGCTTCAGCAGGGTGGGCTCCATGTGGGAGGGCGCCTGTGGGAAGGAAAATTAAGGGGAAGCAGGAAATGTGAAAAGCAAAGTCAGAGAGGGCTCGGCTCCATGAACAGCACATGCGCAGGTGCGATACACAGGCACAGCATGTGCAGCAACAGCAGGCTCCGCTCGCCGCAGGCGGAGCGGCAAAGCAGGCCCCCAATGGCAACCAAAGTTAACCACAGAGGTGCAAGCCATGCAAATATGTCAATGGTTTAGCCCATCTCACCTCGTAGCCCATCAGGTTGAAGATGGTGGCTGCACGGAAGAGGCAGGAGCAAGTGGAAGGGAGCAGTGAGGGAGGGCAGGGAGTGTCGAGGAGCAGCGCGGGGCACAGGGGGCAGGAGTGTCAAGCGGCTGCGTTGGCTCCCGTGGCTGCCGCGCTGTGCAGCCTCTACATGTCTGCAGCAGCATCTGCCTTGCTGCACTAAGCAGCACCCCCACNACCCACCTGCCACGTTGGCCAGGCCGCCGCTGGGCAGGTCATTGCTCAATCAAACCAGGACAGCATGCGGCAACCAGCATGCACCCACCCGCAACATTGGCCAGGCCGCCGCTGGGCAGGTACCGCAACCATACCCAACCCACCCGGCAGCACCTGCCCCATYCAAATTCCACATGCATTCAAAGCATCGCACCCACCTGCCACGTTGGCCAGGCCGCCGCTGGGCAGATCGTCCCGCAGCTGCACGCTGTCCGGCAGTGCGCCGC
>JADXDR010000047.1:64434-122753 GCA_025026875.1 Chlorella ohadii | reverse complement strand
CAGGCACAGCATGTGCAGCAACAGCAGGCTCCGCTCGCCGCAGGCGGAGCGGCAAAGCAGGCCCCCAATGGCAACCAAAGTTAACCACAGAGGTGCAAGCCATGCAAATATGTCAATGGTTTAGCCCATCTCACCTCGTAGCCCATCAGGTTGAAGATGGTGGCTGCACGGAAGAGGCAGGAGCAAGTGGGAGGGAGCAGTGAGGGAGGGCAGGGAGTGTCGAGGAGCAGCGCGGGGCACAGGGGGCAGGAGTGTATTGGCCAGGCCGCCGCTGGGCAGGTACCGCAACCATACCCAACCCACCCGGCAGCACCTGCCCCATTCAAATTCCACATGCATTCAAAGCATGCACCCACCTGCCACGTTGGCCAGGCCGCCGCTGGGCAGATCGTCCCGCAGCTGCACGCTGTCCGGCAGTGCGCCGCCAATGGCAAGCGGCACTGCGGCAGGGGAAGCCAGGCAGACCGCAGCGGGCACGTTTCAGACTGGGCGCAAAGCTTGTGCCTCCCATGCAAGGCTAACATGCTTGACATGCAAACCCATGCGCAAGGCGCATGCATGCATTCCAAAGTGCGTCAGTGCAGCAGCGCACCTGGCGCCAGCGTGTGGCTGGTCAGCGGCACCACCTTGCCCTCCTGCACAATTGGCTGCTTCGTCTTCTTGTCGCGCTGTGGACAAAAGAGGCCGGGTGAGGTAGAGAAGGGGCGGGTTACGTGTAAGCTGGGAGGTTGGTTAGAGCCTTACCCCCTCAGCATATCCGCGCAACTGCAAGGTCTCGCACACCGCAGCTGTGCCATAATGTCCGTCTTGCTATTGCGCACCATTTGACCTAAACCGTGATCCAGTATAAGCCCACCTGCGCCATGTCGTCGGCGTTGCCGTGGTCGGCGGCTGCCAACCCCTGCAAGTACAGCACCGCCCAGACCAACCCAGTCCTGATGAACTAACCCACCTGCGCCATGTCGTCGGCGTTGCCGTGGTCTGCGGTGACCAGATAGCGGCCCTTGACCTCCGCCACCACCTCCAGCAGCTCCTGCAGACAAGAAGGTGAAAACAATGGTGCTAGGGTTGAGCAGCATACACAGAGCAGGCCAGGAAGCGGGCAGGCAGCGAATCAAGGCCCATCAAACGGTTGCAGCATTGTGCTTGCACTTTTCATCACCCTGCTCCTGCTCATAAACTCTGACCATTTGAATCTTGGCGCACCTTGACGCACTGGTCCACCGGGGCGCAGCAGCCGTGGGCGGCAGTACCCAAATGACTGCAGCAATCACGTACAAAAAATGCTCCGGATGCTTATGTGCTTACCTTGACGCACTGGTCCACCAGGGCGCAGCAGCCGCGGGTGGCCTCCAGGTCTCCGGTGTGGCCCACCATGTCGGGGTTGGCAAAGTTGATGCGCACCTGGTCGTACTTGCCTGCAAGGCAGAATGGATTGGCACATATCTGAATTTCTTGGTGCAGAAAAGGCAGCCTCGCGAGTCGGAGCGCGCCTGGTCGTGTTGCTCTGCAGGAATGGGTGTTTTGTGCTAGCAATGTTGGCATAGCATGCAAGGCACTTCGTCAAGCACAGATCTGCCACACGCACCTGACCGCAGCGCCTCCTTGCCGGCCTCACAGATTTCGCGCGCCTTCATGTCGGGCAGCTCGTTGAAGGGCACGGTGTCGGAGGGGATCTGCGGGGCAGGGGAACACAGGAATGCATGGCGATTTCACAAGGTGAAGAACACTTCGTGTCGGGCGCCTCGTTGAAGGGCACGGTGACAGAGGGGATCTGCAGGCGCGCGGGCGTGCAAGAGGCTCCAAATACTCACGAACGTGGACCCAAACCATGGAAATACCTGTACACCGGGGATGGCACTGCTTTCTTTCAGCTCACCTCCACGTAGGTCTCCAGCTCCTCGTCAAAGTACCCGCTGCGGTTGCCGTTCCAGAAGAAGGTGACGTGGCCTGGTGGGAGGAGCGAGTGTTTGCAGGTGAGAGCAGGGGTGAGGGTGCTGCAGCAGAGCAGTTGGCCAGGCTGGAGAAGCATCATGGTAGGGCACGGCAAGGCAGTTGGCAGGACTTTCGTGGGCCTGGTTAACGCTGGATGCATTGCCTCGCACAGTGATCCCCACAAAAGCTCCTCCTGGAGTTGCCGGTGGGAGGCGACTGCGTCTGCCGATCATGTGACGCCACTGTTCAAAGCAAGTTCAAGCTGAGTTTGTGAGGACTGCTGGCTTACCAAACTTCTGGGTCTCGGAGCACACAAAGGTGCGCAGCCCGTTCTTGGCCAGGAACTCGCCTGCAGGGATACTCGGCGGGGGATTGGCTTGTGCTTAGAGTGTTGCAGCAGGGACTTAGAAGGCATGCAAGACACCGCCCAGAACGGTGGCCGACAGCAGCAGTGCAGCTGCAACAGTTGCATGGCGGCACCACAGCTGCAACAGTTGCAACGCAGCAGCGGCAGCAGCACAGAGCAAGTTGCAAACCGGCAGCAGCAGCTCTGCTGCCAGCGCTCACCCGAGGTGCCGGAGATGGCGGGGGGCGCCACCAGGAAGCGGGCGGGCAGCTTGAGGTCACCGTCGTACTGCGGCAAGGGAGCAGCATTAGCATAAGACATTGAGCATATGTGAGGTATCCTAGAACATTGGCCTTGAGCAAGGTCACTGTTTCAGTGCGGCATTGAAGCGTCCAGCCCTTGCCTGCCACGTCTGCGCAGCAAAGCAGTGCTGGCCAACACTTTGCCCGACTGCCAACTCTGCGCATTAAGGCAGAGCAGCCCCCTCCTTAGCCCAGCTGCGCGCACCTGCATCATGCCCACAAACCGCGTCTGCGGCCAGCGCTTGCGGTCAAACTTGTCAAACTCGGCGTACTCAAAGGCCTGCAAACAGTGAAGGGCAGGTGTAATTGCGAACCTATGCGTTTGCTGCGACCGCCTAGTTGCAGACAGACCAGCATAGGCCTCTTGCCCCCGTAAAATCCCACGCTCTGCGGCAAACCCACCCATGCAACTGCACGGCAGCGGCCGCACCTTGCTCAGCTCGATCACGCGGTCGGCACGGAAGTTGAAGATGACCACGGCATCACCTGCGTAACGAGGTGAGAGTTATCCAGCAGCTGGTCAGGGCAAGGTGGCTAACAAGGCACAACGGCGCTGGCGGCGGGCGATGGCGCTGACAGTAAATTGCTCACGCGGCGGCGCACACCACTCCATCCATGCAAGGACAGCAGCAGAGGCAGCTCAAGTGTCTGTTTGTATGCTCACCGTCCTGCACGGTGCCCACGGGGTTGTTGTCCTCGCCCACAATCACGAAGGGGTCCAGCCACTGGTCGGACACTGGCTTGTCGCTGTCCTCCTTCTGCGCTCATCAGGCAGGCATTCAAAGCAGCCTGAGTTGGTTGCATGAAGAAATAAGGCAAGATGCTCCCAGCCACTGATATGAGAATGACTTGTCGCTACCCTCCTTCTGTGCTTGGTTGACGGTTGACACACACAAAATCAGTTGGCGGACGGCAGCGCACCAGAACGACCAATATCCCCCGCAGCACCTCGACCGCAGTGAGCGCAAGTTAGCAGCGCTGGGCCTGCCATACACCAGCTTGCAAGACAACAGCTCACCCGCAGCGTCTTGACGGCGGTCAGCGCGTCCTTGAAGTAGTGGGGCGCCTCGCCCAGCACATGCGCCTCCCAGCCCTTCTTCACAATGTTCCAGTCCGCCTCGTCTGCAGGGGGTACGGCCAGTAAAAAAAGTTGAGAACCCGTACAATCGCAAAGGTAGAATCCGCTGACCTGCAACAGCAACCATGCAGCAGAAGCGGCAGCATGGCAGCACGGCATGCAAGCACACCACAGCGCAGCATGCCAGCGCCGCGCAGCGCTCACAGCGGTCCATGGTGACACCCATGCGGCCGCCACCAGACGCGATCTTGGCGTCGCAGCCCTGCCCCTGCATCAGGCAGGCAGGCAGCATGGCAGCATAGGAGCAATGCTTAGCAGCCGGAGGGACGCATCCGGCTGTGCTTGGCAGAAGCACACCAACAAGCGGGAGGCGGCAACAAGCACAAGGCAACGAGCTGAATACCTGCAAACAGTGTTGCTGCAAACCTGGACCAACCCCAAGACTTGCCTGCTGCTCCGTCAGCACCCCCTCCAGCTTCTCAATGAATTCTCAATGAAGCAAACTGTCCAGCTCTCAATGAGCAAACTGAAGCAGACAACGGCATGGTGATACACAGTCAAATAGACTTGCCTGCAGCTCCTTCAGCACCGCCTCCAGCTCAGCAATGAACCTGAGGGAGCTGCCATCAGGCACGTCGCGGCCGTCAGTCAGCACGTGCAGCCTGCAAGTGGGTGATCAAGAGAACAAAGAGCTAAGCAGTTGAGCAGCGCCACACTGCCACTCCCACAACCACCACCAGCAGCGGTGGAGGCAGCGGCAGCGGCAGCTGTGCATCAGCAGCGGCCGCTCTGCACCGGCAGCAGCATAACGGGAATGGCAGCACCAACAAAGCAGCAGGCGTGAGCGCCACCAATACAGTGGGGCGGCACTGCGGCTCACCGGATGCTCTTGGCGCCGCGGGCCGCCGCGCCACGCAGGCAGCCGAACCTGCGGCAGGGCAAGCGGGGGCAAGGGTGTCAGCGACCGTCGGCAGCAGGCAGGGAGGCTGTGCAGGACACCCTTGGCTGACGTGCAATGCAGTGGCTGCCACAGCTTGCGATGTTCTGCAAGGTAAAGCACTGGCAGCAGCAGCAGCACCACCACCAGCAGCACCAATACCACTAGCAGCACCACTACAGCAGCAGCAGCAGCAGTGGCAGCAGCAGCACCAATACCACCAGCAGCACCAATACCACCAGCAGCGGCAGCAGCAGCAGCAGCAACCAGCAAGCATCAGGAGCAGCCATCAGCAGCACCAGCAGCAAGGGAATGAATTTCAAGCTCACAGCTGGTCGGTGCGCGAGTGCACGCCGCCGTCGGACAGCAGGCCGATGAAGTGCAGGGTGTTGTTGGCAAAGGACGGGGTGATGTACTGCAGGGGAAGGCGGGCGGGCAAGGCCACACACGGTAGTCGGCATCCAGTCCGCTACGCACGCACGCGCCCTGCAGGACCCCCATGCGGTTGGCAGCAACACTCGAGCCTTCCACCCCTTGCCGGTGCTGCCGGTGCTGCAGCAGCGTCAAGTTCCCCACACTCCAAGCAGCGAACCTCGCACTCCCAGAAACCGGGCACCCACCTGCCAGCCCTCGCCGCTGAACATGCTGCCGGTGCGCAGCGCGTTGTCCACCAGGCTGGCGCCCTGGTCGATCAGCTGGCCCGCGCCCAGCGCGTTGTGCCCCACCTGCAGCAGGCACGGACGGTTGGAACGCAGGCGAGTGTGGAGGAGCGGCATCAAGCAGGCAACGCAAGCTGATTGACCGCATGCTTTGGCAGCACGGAGTGATGGTATATGCAGTGCGCAAGCCACCGCATAGTACGGACGTGCAGACAGCCCCTGCCCGCCAGCACCCACCTCGGAGTTGCCCATGTCGTCATCAGAGGGCAGGCCCACCGCCTTGCCGTGCGCCTTGATCGTGCGCCACCGGCCGGGCACCTGCACCCACATCAGGCATCGTTAGAACAGCTGCACGAGGCCGGTTGCACCGCAGGTAGATCGGCATGACACCCTACTACAGCGGCCGGGGCACGCAGCAGCAATCTGGCGGTACGTGAGCAAACTGCTTGGCGCCCAACCAGAGCGGCAGTTGCCGTGCCAACCTGCTTCAGGGCATCGGTGGTGGGGGTCTCAGCGGAGAAGATGGCGTTGTACTCATCCTGGATGGGGTTCTCACCTGCAGCAAACGCAGGCAGGGAAAGGTGGTTGGGCAAGGCGAGCGGGCCGGCGCAAGGCGGCGGCAGCGACGAGCGGCGGCGGCGGGCGCAGCTGTGCCGCGGCTGCACCCAGCGGTCTCCAGGGCCYGCGGCGCTGTGCATGTCAAGGGTTGTGCCGTGGCAGCCACCCAGCGGGCCGGGAGGGCCTGCCGTGGCAGCGCTGACCGCGCCCGTGACGGCCCGGCGCCCTGCGGGGCCGCCGCGAGCTGCCAGAGGCTCAGCAGCACGCCCTTACCCTGCCCAGCCCAACCCTCACCGTAGCCGTCCAGCACGCAGACCAGCAGCGGCCCCTCCGGCTTGGGAATAGTGGGGTGGGGCTTGAGCGCAAAGTCGTAGGAGGCCGCCATGGTGACAGGGGCCGGCTGATCAGTGCGAGGAAGGAGGGCGGGGCGGTGGGGCCAAGCCCTCAAAACAAGGCTAATGCATGAGCGCCAGCTTGATTGGCGGCTGATCAGGGGCCCGCATCGCGCTCAGTGTCGTCCACAAATACGATTGGGATCGGCAAAGCAGCACATGCAAGGTCTTGCCACCGCCGCCGCCGCTGCCGCCGCCGCCGCCGCTGCCAACTCCCTGCCGCCGGCCTAAATGCATGATCAGAGCAGCTGAGAGCACTGCCAATCTGTAGAACCGCTGCAAGCCAACTGACACTCACTCATTGGTTCACTGCATAAAGCATGGATGATGATGGTTGACTTGCCTTGCTGTCGTTGACCACGACTGCCGCTGGCGGCGGCGCCAGCGATGGCAGCGCTTGACGCATGCGTGGGGCCCTCCAGCTGCCCGCCCTTGCAGCCTGTCTATGCAAGTCAGTACAAAGGCATCATGAATGAGGAATGAAGCTTGACGGGGCCCTTGCCTACTTGCGACTGCATGCCGGGTGCCGCGCTCCTCGTGCCGCGGTGACCACCACCCTCGGCCGCCGCTGGTTCCTCAGCCAATCGCCAACCAATCCAGCGCCGCGCGGTCGTCACCATCGCGCCATCAGAAACTCAGGTGGGCCAGATTGGGGCCGCCGCCGGGGCTGTGGAGGCCGCAGCACCTCAGCACCCTTGGGCCGCCGCCTGGGGCCTCCAGCGGCCAGGCACTCGCGCTGGAGTGGCTCAGGGGCGCATCCGACCCGCCGCCCGGCCGCCAGGCGCCCCTACCCCTCTTACTGCGGCCGCGGCGGCGACCAATCACGCCGTTGGACGCGCCGATCGGCAGCACCCTCTGGCCGCACCGTCTCCAATCCTCACTGCACTCCCATGCAGGCTGACACCAGATCTACCATCTGCGGCAGCGGCAGCATGAACGGCACCAGCGGGCGCACTCCCCGGCGCGGCAGCTCCTTTGGTCCGGGCCCCCGGTGCGAGCGGCGGTTGGGCTTGGCTGCACTCTGGAGCAGCAGCAATCACTCCCACCTGCACCCAGCCAGTTTGCACAGGCGCTGCTACTTATTCCCGCAGCTGGCATGTGCAACCCAGGGGGCTTTCATTAGGGTTCCGACTTGGGTGGTGGCGCGCGGCATGCTGTTTCATTCCCCCCAGCCATGTCTGCCCATGCAGGCGCGGAACCGACCCTGAAGGCGGCGAGCGGTCGGCTTGGAAAGGGCTGTGCGGCCCCTCTGGTGAGACAAGCCGATGGCTTGCAATGGGGTGCTTGGGAGCCATGCCATTCATGGGCATTCCAGCATGTGCAGTGGATGGCACGGATGTTCATGTGCACCAGCCGAGTGCAGCCAAGCCTCCCAGGAATGGCAGGTGGTTGGGCTTTGCTTGTTTTGTTGCCATGCCGTGGGCTCTGTTGTCATGCCATCCGTGTTTCTTCGCTCCTGTGGCATGTCATGTGCCCACATGGCAGCCAATGGCCCTGCCTGTTGCCCCTCGACAATCATGACTGCATGTGCTGCACAGCTGCTTTAGCTTTGAATCTGGCACATTTCACTCTGCAATGCTCTTTCTGTGTGAATTGCTAGGCATTCCGCACGCAGTCATGCCTGTCATGTCTGTGCCCAACCTGCCATGACACAAGCTGGACTTTCAATGCCCTGCAGGGCTCAACCTGGACCATGCCCGCATCCCCGACATCCAGAAGATGGTGAGGGGCATTGGTCAGTTGGCACTCCTGCAGCTCATCCCATGCCATGCCGTGCCATGCCATGCCAATGCCAACGCCTGGCAGACTCTGAACACACGCGGGCAACGCCATGCCTGCCTCATGCTTGCTGCCATGGTTAGCCACCTGCCTGCATGGGCCCCATCCCCACTGCCCCATTGGCCGTTCGTCCCAACTGCCAGGTGTTCAACACCCTGGTGCCGCTAGTGGTGGAGGTTGAGAAGCCCATCTCGCTGTCGCAGTTCACGCAGAAGTGCTGCGACGTGCTGCTGCCGGTGAGGCCTCATGGCGTATAAGCATGAGCAGGTGGTGTGTTGCCCTGCATCGGCCAGAACCAGCCAGGAGCGTTCTGCGGCCCTGGCATTGCTGGCTCCCATGATCCCACTGGCCTGTGCCGTCAGAATGCTCATGCATGGTTGTCCATACCAATGTGCTCCAGGTGCTGGAGCGCCAGCACGTGGCAGGCCTGCCTCAGTGCTTCCTCCCAGATCTGCGGCGCCATGCATCAACACGGATCCACCTTCTCATTTCCTGTGCGCCAGGTGCTGGAGCGGCAGCAAGAGCTGACGGCGCACGAGTTCAAGAGCCAGTGGGGCAGGTGCGGCCCCCTTTGTCATGTGGCATTTGCTTGCTGCACCTCTTGCTGGAGCATGATGCAAGAGCACACTCGTCTGCAGCACTGCTGCTCCTGTTTGAACCCCACCCGTAGGCTGGTCATATTTCATTCATACGTCCTTATGCTCTGAACCATTTGCCGCCCCTGGCTTGCTTCTCGCCTTCAGGCTGAACGAGTTTGTGCTGCCCGAGCTGGCGCGGCGGGCGGGGCTGTCGGAAAGCGGCTACGACCGGCAGGCAAAGGAGGTGAGGGGGAAGTAGCCAACTTGGAACATGCGCTTCAGGGCCTGGGCATGTGCCACTTTGCACGTGCTGCGTGCCTGCACCTGCACCTGTCTGGTACCGCTCCTCGCCTGCCACCATGGGATCCCCGAACCCCAGCCCAACCCCAGCCAACCCTGCCCCTGCCGCCTGCCTTCGCACCTCCTGTGCACAGGTGCGCCTAGACATCCGAGTGCCCTCTAGTGGTGCTGCTAGCCCAGCACCCGCTGCACCCCGCTCCGCGGCGCCGGCCCCCTCACACGCGGCAGCCACCCCCAACCCTGTGGCGCGCCCCGCGGTGGCGGTTGTGGGCACGCCCTCCCCTAGCCCCGGCGCTGCGGCAGGCGCTCGGCCGCCAGCGGTGGCGCCCCCTCCGCCTGGCCTGGCGGTGCCGATCCCCCTGACCGGCACGGCGGGCGGGCCGGGCGTCGTGCCTTTCATCGCCCCGCCAGCGCCCTGCACCTATTGCCAGGTCAGTTAAGAGGGTGGTGAGGCCTGACTTGAATTTGCTGCGCATCTGTGCTGAGTAACCAGAACCAGGCAGTGCTGGATAGCGATGGTTGCRGGGTGCATGCACGCTGCTGCCATCCCAGCGTGTGCGAGGCAGAGCAGCTCCACATTTCAATTAGTGAACTTGCTTCCTTGCGTAACCCCTCACTTGAACTGCAGGGCCCGCACGCCATGAAGCACTGCGCCGATTTCCACGCCATGCTGCAGTCCATCTATCAGGCAAGGCTTTCGTGCGTTGCTTCCCTAGGTTTTGCTGCCGCTGCTGCTGCCCATCATGCAGGGACGTTGCGGATGTAGGCGCCACGGCAGAGCGCATATCCATGGCACACATCGCTGAACTATTCAAGTCACCCATCATGCTCGTGCAGGCGGGCTACCAGCACGGCATGGCGGCAGCGCGGCAAGCACAGCATGCGCTACAGGGCTCACCGCAGCTGGCCGCCGGCCCCAGCGAAGGCGGCGTACAGTGAATGGCTTGCTTGGATCCAGGGTTTGCTAGCTATCTAGGGCAGCATGCGCAGCCGCCAGCGGTCATACCTGGACACATGCAGTGCTGAGCCTCGCAGGAGCAGAATTAGCTGCTCTGTGGATGCCATGGCCATGTAATTGGAAGGCGCGAGCGCTGGAGGAGCACAGCAGTGAGAACCTGGCTGTCCCGGCTACTCAGCGGTCAGCTGGCTGGGCGCCCGTGCTCCAGCAGGCGGGGCTCTGGAGCCGGGTGGCCGTGGGTAAGCGCATCTGCTGATGCAGTGGCCGCACCCAACNTGAGGCAGCATGGGTGGTGGGCCNAGCGTGCGGTCCCGCTGACGAGCTCTGCCACCTTTGCGGAGACAGCACAGCCGAGCATAGGCCAGGTGGCTCAGGTTTCTCACTTGGCCAGACATGTTTACTGCTATCCTGTGGCGGCAGGTATCAGAGTGCAGCCCGCGGCCTCCCGGCTGCGCAGCCGGCATGCGCATGCGCAACGTGTGGCGGGCAGCGCATGCCGGCCAGGGCTTTTAATCTTGCATGGTGGCCCCACAGCCTTCCTCGCAGTTTCCCTCCCCCCTCCCTCCAACAAGTGCGGCCACAAGCAGGGCAGGCGAGGCGAGACGCGCAGCAGAAATGGTGGGGACCGCACGCGGTGCTGTAGGCGGGCCCAGCAAGCGCGGCCAATAAGGTTGCTCAGAATTTTCGCGTTGCATGAAGCTGACAGAGCTCCGCGCTGCGGACCGCTTCGGCAGCAAGTGCCGCCGGTCCCGCCGCCCACCGGGGTGACCCCTCCTGCCCATGCTCCCGTTTGCCGCCAGACCCAGCCTGAGGAACTGCAGCCCAAGCCACACCGCGGCCCCAGCCGCCTGGCCGCCGCGGCCAGCCGTCTGGGCTCGCTTCTGACCGCCCCTGAGGGCAGCGATGCGTGGCTTGGAGTGGGCGGTGACGAGGATGCATCGTGCAAGGGCTCGCCCGCTGCCACCGGCGGCACCCACCCCCCAGAATCCCTCAAGTGCGCTGAGGAGGGATCTGCGGAGGTGGCTGCGGAGACATTGCAGCCAACGGGCAAGCCAACCCCGCAGGGTGCAGCCACATTTGGCACGCACCACGGTGTAGTCGTGAGCGAGGACACGTTTAAGCAGGGTGCGCCATGCCGCTGAGCAAGCCAGGCATGCAAGCGGGCAGCAGCAACGTGGATGGCTGCAGCGCCCAGGGATGCATCACACTGTGGCCCCACCCGGGCTGCAGCTGTTGGTATGCCATGCTCGGCTCCAAACCCCCTGCCCTGGCCCTGCACAAACGAGCAACGTAGCCGTGCTGATGTGGCTGATGCACGTTGAACACCCACCCCCCTGCAGCACATGAGCCGCCGCTTGCCACACATGTCATGCTGTACCACGCCGCCTTTCTGTTTGTGCTGGCCGTGAACCTGCCACTCATCATCCTCACCGCTCGGGGTGAGACTGGGGGTTGAACTGGCTGGGTGAGGTCCGGTGAGGCTGGCACAGCTGGAGCGCTGACCTGCGCAGTGGGCCGCCCTGCTGGGTACTGCCCGCCCTATGCAGCATGACGTGGAACCCTCTGCCAGCCCCACCCCGCCTCTCCCTGCAGACCCATGCATGATCCAGAAAGGAGACAACGGATCCACGGGCCTGATCGTGCTGTGCTTTGGCGTGCTGATGCGCTCCGAAATCTTCCTCACAGCCCTGTTCTGGGCGGTGTGCCGAATGGGACGGTACACCCCCAAGGGTGTGCGCTACTGGCTGGCACAGACGCTGTACCATGCGCCTGGTGGCCTGCACGCTGGATGCGGCGTCGCCGGCTTTGCATGGGAGGCAGTGTGAGTTGCCGGCGCTGCAAAGGCGGCGTTCGCTTGGATGCGCTGCGGGGGCTGACGCTTCGAGGCAGCTTGGCTGCGCACCCAGAGTCTTACAGAGATCAGGCATTTCAGTGCATATGCAAAGCTCCCTCATGCCCTGCCACCGCCACCTCGCCGCTCTGCACCAGCCTCAAACATATGTATGACCACGGTCATCCCCCTCCACCCCGCAGGTACGCCTTCCAGTGGTGGTTGCTGCCGCCGTCTGAGGGCGGCGCGGGGCCGGGGCTGATCGACGAGCCCTATGCCATTGTGTGCGCCATCACCGCCATCTTTCTGTTTGCCATGCTGGGCGCGATGTGCGTGCTGAGCGTGCCGTACGTGCGGCGCAACCACCACAACCTGTTTGAGCTGAGCCACCGCTACGTGGGGTGGTCCCTGCTGGGCATGCTGTGGATCCATGTCACCGTCAAGGCAGCGTACTGGGCCAACTTCAACGCGCTGGGGCAGGAGCTGCCGCAGGACCAAAAGGTGGGTTGCAGTACCAGGCGGATGCATTGCTGTGCTCCAGCACGCCCTTTGTTTCAATCTTTGCTAGGTGCAGATCACACGGTTCCGGCCGGCGCATGTGCGCTGCGCAGAATCACCGCCGGCGGACAACCCAGCACTCCAGCGCCCTGCGCTCGCTGCCGCTGCCGGCACAACTTTTGGCCGATAGCCAGCGGCTTCTGCTGTACTCCACTGTGCCATCTCCTAGCCGCTCCTTGCGCTGCAGGCCAGCTGGGGGTACGTCATGTACTGGGGCGTGAACACGTGGGCAGCAGTGGCGCTCTCCATCCTGGTCTGGCACCCCTGGTAAGCACTTAAAGCATCAGGAGTCCAGGCTGGCAGCCGGTCCACCCGCCTGCCTGCCCTGTCTGGTGCACTGCTGCGGTTGCAGAACCTGCAGCTGTTGCCTGCTGGGTGCCGCTCAGAGAATCCCAGCCTGACCCGCCCGCTGTGCTGCTGTCCGGCCCTGCCCCATGCACAGGCTGTTTGTGGGCAAGCGCACCGCGACTGCCACAGTGGTGGGCCGGCCTGGGCGCCCCGCTTGCCTGATCCTCTCAGACTTCCGTGGCCATGCACCGGCCGGCACCTGGGGCCGCCTGTCTGTCTTCTGGCCGGGCCAGTGGCATCCATTTGCCGTGGTGTCGCCGGGGCGGCGAGAGGAAGGGGGCGGCAGCCACAGCATGCTCATCGCGCCTGCTGGCGACTGGACCCAGGCACGCATCAAGGAAGCAGAGGCAGCCAACGGCAGCGCTCGCCAGTACTATGTTCGCCTGCTGCGCGCGCCAGGTGAGCCCTCCAGGGTAACACCGCAGTGCGGTCTGGTCTGTGCTGGTCTCGCCTTGATGCTGTTTTGCTGCTCAGCAGGTTGACAGCAGCGCAAGCTTAGCATGCTGATGGCCAGCGCCCGCGCCTGTCGCATGTGCCACATGTGCTTTGAAAGCATCTGCAATGTGCCTTTGCCGCCTCAGCAGTAGCATGTGTGTGCCCCCTTGCCCTGCCGCCCCATGTACAGGCTTCATGTACACCACTTGCATGTGGCGTTCCATTGTGTGTGTGGCCAGCGGCGCCGGCATCGCGCCTGTGCTGCCCGTTGTGCTGCAGCGCGCCGCACCCTCCATCTTTGTGGTTTGGATCACGAGCCGGTGCGCCTTGCAATATGCTCTGGCAGGCATGTGGCAAAGGTGGCATTATCTCATACGTTAGGGTTGCTGCTGCTGCAGTAGCGCGCATGCCGGGTGGAACCCACATCGGTTGCTGTGCACCGAAAMSAACACAGCGCGGTGTGCTCTAACCCACCCACCCACAACCCTGCCTGCTGTCCGCGTGCCTCGCCCCTTGCTTGCAGCCCCGAGACGTTTGGCCCAGTGCAGGGCCAGCTGGAGAGTGCGCTGCCGCCTGGCCAGCTGTGGATTCATGACACAGCCACCCAGGGCCGGCCGGATGCAGTGGATCTCGCCATCAAGGCTGTGAGGAAGGAGAACGCCGAAGCCATGTCAGTGAGAGACAGGGCTGGGGTAGTGGGCTTCCAGCCGTGGGCGCGATCTGCGTCGATGTCCCTGTCGCATTTGGGCAGTACTAGCTTGAGCGCTCCCGGGGTGCAGCGCCTCTGTCACAGTGCCATCAGCCGCCCAGCCGTCTCAAGCACACACACACACATGCTGCCCGCCTCTGCCTCCCCCTGTGTAGGTACATTGTTGCCAACCTGGAACTCACGTGGGTGGCTCTGCTGCTTGCGGTCGGCTGGGCTTGGTTGCGCAATGGCTGACAGGGCTGGGAGCTTCCCAATCAGCAACAATGTCTGGCGCGCCGTGCGGCGCTTACCCCCTGTGCTAGTCCCATACAGCGCTTGCAAGGTAATTACCCCCCAAGCTCGTCCCTCGCGGTGCTGCAGGTTCAGTGTGGTCCGCGGCTGCCGCGCCATTGGCGTGCGCAGCTTTGGCGCCATCTGGGACTCTTAAGTACACAGAGCAGGAGGTGTACGGGCTACTGCAGCCAGCTGCCAGCAAACTTGCCTTGTTTGTTGAGGAAACCGCCATCCTTACGGGCAGCAAGACCCCCGCTCCTGGCGCCGCAATGCTGTGGACATTTTGTATCCAAGTATCCCTCGACAAGCCGTGTGTTTTGTAATAGGTTGGTTTTGGGAAACTGTACCACAAAGTTACAAGCAGTGAGCTCATGCTGCGGCCAACTCGAGTTGCGGTGCTTCCGATCATCGACCAGCTGTGCGCCACAGCGGCAGCGGCGGCGGCATAAGGCGGGCCAGAGCTGTGATCGGGCAGCTGCTCAATCGCTCCAGGTGTTCGGAGACCCTGACGAAGGCCGCCGGCTGGCGTTCGAGAGCGCAGACGAGCGTTTGCCGCACCGGGACCCCCNACGGCGGCTTTTCGGAGGCCTTGCCCTTTGATCATGCCAGGCGAGGTGAGAAGAATGCCCCGAAATGTCGTCCCGCCGCCTGCAAGGCCTCCGCCCGCCGCCGCCGCCGCCGCCGCCGCCGCCGCCGCTCGTGCGGGCAGTCTGTGCCGCTGCAGTCATCTGTGTTGCCGATTTGTTGTGCCACCCTGTTCGGTATACGTTCAAGCTAGTTGACGGGCCTGTCCTCAACCCGCTGGAGCCTGCAGGGCCTGCAACAAAGCAAGCTGCATCAAGCTGCCCGGTCGGGCAATGCCACGGAAGTGGCCCGTCTGCTGGCAGCTGGGGCTGACCCTAACGTGGTAATCTCCCAGGTACCCACATGCTTTTGGGTCGCTCTGCGTGCTTGATGAGGCTTGGCAGCTTCATCTTGCATGCAGCACCCGGCTGCTGCTTGCTTGCCTGAATGCAGCTGCGGCGCGTCTGGCTGGCTGAGCTCACCGGGCTGCCCCTCACCGTCCTTTGCAAGCAGGAAACGGCCTTGCACTTGGCTGCTGTCCGGGGGCACACACGCGTGGTCCGCACCTTGTTGGCAGCCGGAGCGTCCCCGCTACTAGCAGAGCCGGATGGCCTGCTCCCAATACACGTGGCCGCCGCCGCCGGCCACCTGGCTGCCACCCGCCTGCTGCTGGCCGCGGCGCCCCACACAGCAGCCGCTGTGGACGCAGGCGGCCGCACCCCGCTCTACTTGGCGGCCCATTTTGGTGCCCTACCCGCCGTCCGCTTGCTCCTGGAGGCTGCGCCGCAGGCGGCTCAAATGAAGACGCAACGGGACAATGAGTCGCCCCTGTTTGTGGCTGTCAGCTCGGGGCACGATGCAGTGGTGAGGGGAGCGAGGCAGCGCCTGTGTGTGTTTCAGCACCGCCTGGGGCCTGTCTGGGAGGCTGGAGAAGTTGCATAGCGTGCATTCCTGAACGCAGTATACGAATGCATGACACTGTCCTTGGCTCTGCTTCTGTCCTCCTGGCAGGTGCGCGTGCTGTTAGAGGCTGCTCCCGAAGCAGCTTTGGAGNTGTCCCATCTGAGCGCGGGCGGTCTCACCCCACTGCTTGCCGCCTGCCTGCGTGGGCATGCGGCAGTGGTGCGGCAGCTGCTGGTTGCAGTGCCGCAGGCAGCCACCAGCCAAGCCGCGCCTGTGCCAGCCATCCATGCAGCCGTCAGGCAGGGCCGCCTAGAAATCGTTCGCCTGATCCTCGAGGCGGTACCGCAGGCAGCGCTGGTGCCCACATTCAATGGGCTGCTGCCGCTCCACACGGCAGCTTCGGCTGGCGAGCTCCCCAGCAGCGGACCAATCGCGCAGCTGCTGCTGGCTGCGGCGCCGGCCACCGCCATGGCAGCGGTTGAGGGTGATCGGTGCACCCCGCTGCACCTGGCTGCACTCCGCGGCAACGCGTCAGTGGCAGCTGCGCTGGTGCACGCTGCGTCAGGGGCAGCGTGCATGCAAACGGATCTGCACCAGCGAACGCCGGTCGCAGTGGCGCTGGCAATGGCAGCTGAGGCAGCAGAGCAGGCAGATGGCGGCGAGGTTGGCAACGGAGCACAGTTGCGGCCCGTTGCTGCCTACCTGGACACCGCCCGCCCCATGCTGGCGGTGATGCCACCCGATACCTCGCTGCCCCTGCTCGCCCAATTTATCCACGTGGCCTTGCCCCTCTTCCCTGCGGTGGCCCAGCACTGGCCGCTCACGGCTGCTCAGTGGCAGCAGGTGCCCGCCCCCTGCCCCGGCCTGGTCAGGGCGCTGCCTGTTGTGCTGCAGCGGTCAGAGGCAGAGGCAGCGCTGCTGGTGGCGCGCCTGCCAGCTGCCGACAGCGCTCGCCTGCGGGCATTTGCGCTGGCGCTGCGCCGCTCGCAGCGGCAGCTGGGCATCTTTCTGCCGGGCGAGCTTGTGGGCCGCATCCTGTCCCTGTTTGACGCCTGAGTAACATGCCTGTTGTGCTGCTTGGCGGTGGATGTGTAAAGTGTTCGAATTTGTTGAATGTGGCAGCCATGAACTGAGCAGCAGTGGGCCAGTGCTGTCTGTGACTCACAAGGAGGCGGCCTAGTCGGCACACGCTGTGCGCGGCGTGGCGCGGCGGCGGCATGAATGTGAGCCAGGGCTGTCGGCGCTGCACTGATCGCACATCCTTAGCGGCTACAACCCGACGAGGCTTGCGGCTGGGCCTGAAGAGCGGCGAGCGGGCGCTTTGTCGAGGGTGCGCCGCCAGCACTGCACCAGGGCTCGCAGGGGGCTCCACAGATGTACCAGAGTGTCACACAGCGCAGCACGCTGCGCCTGGTGCCGTGGCGGGCCAACTGGGCCCCAGTCTGGGGGCTGGCGCCGCCGCCTTCTCAGCACTCAGCAACCACCGTCACACCTGGGCTCGGCTGTGCATCCAGCTGCTTTTCCTCCTTGACGATTGTCGTTATCACCGAACCACCCTCTGCCCCACTGGATCCTACAGGTCTGTGCACAATGCAGCTCCACAAGGCCGCTGGGCTGGGCGATGCCGTTGAGGTCGCTCGCCTGCTGGACGCGGGTGCTGACCCGAATGCTGTGAATGAAGAGGTGAGCATCGGACATGTGCTAAGCTGCTGGCTGGTTCCCAAGTGGTTGGAACAGGTGCGGGGAGCTAGGTGGCCTGTGCCGTGGGTGCTGGGGCCAAGCTATGTTTACACCCTGTTCCTCTGGGATGCCTCCTCCCATGCAGGGCTTCACAGCCCTGCACATTGCGGCGGCACATGGGCACATGCACATAATCAGCGTGCTGCTGGCAGCTGGCACTTTGCCTACTCTGCCGGACCCTCGTGGAACGCTGCCCATCCACATTGCGGTCTCTGGCGGCCATCCAGCTGCCGCCCGCCTGCTGCTGCAGGCAGCGCCCGCAACGGCCACAGCTGTGGGGATGCTGGGGCTGACGCCACTTTTGGTGGCTGCTCAGCGAGGCCAGGAGGAGATGGTGAGGAATGGAGCGGGAAGGCATACTTGGCCATATATCTTACGCATTCAATGCTGCGGCGTAGCATGCTCACACACTTACCCTGCCCTGTCCGTTCATTTGTCAGCCGCAATGACTGGCTGCCGCCTCGGCCCTGTTCGCATCTGCAGGTGGGCCTGCTCCTTGAAGCAGCGCCTGATGCTGCACTCGCTCGCACCTCAACCGGCCCGTCTCCTCTGTGGATGGCTTGCGCCCTGGGCCATACAGCGGTCGCGCGGCAGCTGCTTGCAGCTGCGCCACAGACAGCCACCATGCTGGCAGGCATTTCAACTACGCCGCTGCATGCGGCCGTGGAGCAAGGGCACCTGGACATTGTCCAACTCATTTTGCAGGTCCAGCCTCTAGCAGCTACAGTGGTGAGCCGGCAGGGCAGCCTCGCCCTGCACTTAGCAGCATCTGCAAACCACCCATGCAGCGCAGCGATGGTGCGGCTGCTGCTGGCTGCAGCGCCTGGCACAGCCGCTGCAGTGCGCGTCCCGGCAGACGCTACGCTGCTCCCATACACAGCGCTGCACCTAGCAGCAATCGAAGGCAACGCGGCAGCGGCACGCCTGCTTGTGCAGGCTGCGCCGCAGGTCTGTTTGATGCAAGTGGGTCCACAAAGCGACCTGCCACCGGAGAGCGTCTGGCCACTGGACAGCGAACTGCCGCTGCAGACAGCGCTTTCAATGGCGGCAGCAGCGCAGCACCATCAGCAGGGTGCGCCGAGTGGACCCCCGTCGCGGCTGAAGCCCGTCGCTGCCTACCTGGATACCGCCAATGCCATGCTGGCGGCAATGCCGCCAGACACTTCCTTGCCCCTGCTTGCTCGGTTCGCTGACGTGGCCCTGCCCCTCTTCCCTACGATCGCTGCCCACTGGCCGCTGACGGCAGCCCAGTGGCAGCAGGTGCCCACCCCCTCCCCCGGCCTGGGCAGCGCACTGCCCGCCACGCTGCAGCGGTCAGAGGCGGAGGCGGCGCTGCTGGTGGCCCGCCTGCCAGCTGCGGACGCAGCTCGTCTGCGGGCATTTGCGCTGGCGCTGCACGGTACTCAGCAGCAGCTTGACAGTGTTTTGCCTGCTCACATTTCAGCCCGCATCCTATCCCTGTTTGACGCCTGAGCATCCCCGTGTGTTGGAAGCATTTACTAGCGACGAGTGATGTAAATGGGTATGGCAGAAATGGAGTAGAACTGGTGGCAGGCAGTGTGCATTAAGCGGACAGGGGCCGCAGGCATGAGGCGGGGCGCCTGTGCCAGCAGCAGGCACAACAGGGGATGCCCAGAAGTGTGGCCAACGCAGGCCGTTGGCACGTTATGGCTTGGTGGGAGGAGTATGAAAAAAAAANCTGTGGGGATGTGGCAGTGCTGAGGTGGGCATGGTTGGGAAACGGAGGTGGTAGGCAGGCAAGGGGGAGTGGGCATTCAGGGGTGGCAGTGGGCGCACGCACTTTAGGATATTAGGAATGAGGTGGAAGTTAGGGGAGAAGTGGAAAGCATGATTGAGGGGAAAGGCATAAGTGGAGGCATGTGAACACGTGGAACTGGTGGGGAGACGCGTGTTGGGTGCGCTGATTATTCTGGGGACTCAGGTGGGCGAAGCCGCGCTGCCAAAATGCTCAGCAGTTGCAGGCAGGGGCAGCAGGCGGGAATCAACGGAGGAGCAGGACAGCATACCGGCACTCGTTCGGCATGGAAAGGTGCGCATGTAGTCGCTCTTTCATTCTGGTTGATTATGTGCTTACTAGGTACGGGTAGGCGCCGCCCGCCTGGCGGTGTACGGGCGCCTCATTTTCTTGCGGGGCGTGGCCACAACTATTCTGATGCTGGGAGCAACCTCCACTGTGCAGGCACACGCCTGCCCAGCGGCTGGCCGGCACAGCGTGACCAAAGCGTACTGGCTTGTGGCGCTGTGCATGCAGACGGAGAGGCCGGCAGGCTGCCATGCCCAGCCTTTCCCAGCTGCGAAGAAGGGGTGGGAGGGCCAGGGCATGGCGCGGACGGCTGAGCTTCAAGTGCGCAGGCGGTACCGGTTGGGTGAGGTGCAGCAATGTGCCGCATGGCAGCGTGTTGAACAAACAACACCAAGGCGCCCCCCAATCTGCATGAGAACACCGTGCTGCAACCAGCCGCACCTGGCAGGGTGGCGAGCAGCAGCGACGCCTGGGGGTGAGAGAAGTCGGTGGCGGGCTGCAGCGTGTAGGCGCTGAGCTTGCCGGCGAAGGCATCAAACAGTTCCGCATCGCCGCCCGCCTTTGTGCGGTATCCCAGCCACAGGTCTGGTACACCGGGCGCCCAGGTGGGGACCACTCGCAGCGCCGAGCCGGCCGCGCTAACCGACTGGCTGGGCAGCTGCAGGCTGACGCTCTGCCCGGGGGCCAGGGCTGCCCGCTGTTGCGCGCTGATCCAGCCCAGCTGGAAGGCGTGGGGCGTGTTGAAGCAGCGGTTGAAGCAGCAGGAGCCCATGGCGCACGAGTCGTCGCCGTCTGGAGGGAATGAATGGAATGTGAAATGCGAGGGGCTGGAGTTAGCAGGCAGGGCGTACAGTGCAGAATTGGTGGGTCAGTCAGCTGCCGCCTTCGGGCACCAGTGAGGTGGTTGTCTGTGCCGCTTCGGCCAGCAGATTATTGTGCAGGCTGGGCCGCAGGTGAGCCGCAACGCTTGCAGGCGACCAACCACCTGCCCTGCCTGCATTCTGGCTGCGCTGCTCTGCCCTGGTGCCCGGCCACTCACATTCATCGATGGTGCCGGGGATGGCAGCAGAGGGGCCGCTCGCGTGGCCCACTTGAAGGTTGTGCCCCAGCTGCAGGAGCAGGCACAGGGAGCAAGGACGGCAATGGCAGATTGTGAGCAGCGCTGCATGCGGCTGTGAAGCCCTGTTGCCCACCAAACTGTCTGCTGCTTACCACAAACAGACGGCCGTACACCACAATCTGCTTCGAAAACACCCACCTCGTGCAGATAGACTTGAGGGCTGGTCCAGGAGTAGCCTCCCACCCAGCTGCCTTTTGCACACCAACAAAGAGGCAAGCATAGCCAGCTAGCAAATTACAAGAACACACACCTCGTGCAGGTAGACTTGGGGGCTGGTCCACGAGTAGCCTCCCACCCAGTTGCGCGCAATGCCGTAGCCGTCCAGCCCCTGGTAGCCAAGGCCCTCGTAGCCGCAGCCAGAGTAGAGGCGGGGCATCAAGTAGAAGCTGCAGGGTGGCGGCAACTTGGGGCAGAATGCTTCGACAGGCGGCTTGACGCAACTTGGGCAGCATGCGGCAACGGGCGGCTTGACGCAACGTGGGCAGCATGCGGCAACGGGCGGCTTGTCTGACATCGCTACTGGCTGGTGGAAAGCACATTTGTGTGCGCAGCTGGCACGGGTTATTGAGTGGTCGTCCCGCAGCTGTGGGCACTGCAAGTTGCCCTTACCGGAACTTGTAGCGGTTCACATCGATGCCGCGGCTGCGCAGGATAGCGTCCACATTGTCCGACATGGCCATCCCTGCATGCCATCGATGATGGACATGAGCTGATCAGCATGAAATAGGATGCACCCAGTTGCGGGGACTGAGCAGCGGCTGCCCAGCCCGGTGCCTAAGCGGCGGCAGTGTACCATCCAGGCCGGCACGGGGCCACAGATGTGCCCCGCTGATGGGCGACCCTCGCTTGCCCCAGCCAGCTGGTTTCAACGCAAATCCAGGTGCAGCTGTGCTCACAATTGTAGAAGGAGCAGTCGTCCCAGTTCCACGGCACTTGACCCCTGCAGGGCAGCCGGGGCCGACCGAAGACAACCTGAGGTTGGGGCGGCATGCTAGTGGCAGTTGGCACCGTGATGCACAGATTTAGCTCGTTAGCCCTTCTCTGCCTTGCCAGGAGTTGCGAAGGAGAGCGGCCGATCACCGCAGCAGCCGCCTTGCATCTGCCATCCGGGGTCTGCGGGCGTTTCTGACCCCGCCGTCGCCGCCCCCTTGCCAGCCCAGCCGGCAGCTGCCGCCTTGCCCCTTTCAACTTCCCATGGCCGCCCCTCCCTGCGCACCCGTAGCCGCCGCACGGCAGGGTGACCAAGTCAGTGACGAGCGAGTTTTGGGGCGTGAGGCGGCTGCGCCCATGCGAACAGGAGTTGAGTGTAGCAGCCAGCGAGCGGTCTGGCGTCCATGGCCCTCCAAAAATCGCCGCCTGCGGGGGTGGCAGCAACGCGGGCAGCATGCCTGGCATGTCAACGCAGAAGCAGCGCAGGACGGGTCCTGCAGCATTGATGGTAGTGCAGCTTCCAGGCTGGCAGGCACTCCAAATGGCGGTCAGGGGTATCCAGAGCCCATGCCGACTCCAAAGCAGTCGGACCGCTTGCCGCAAAGCCAGGAATGGTGGGAGCAGCAGCACGGCCACTGAGAGCCACTGGAGCCAGTATGCGGGCCCTCACCTTTACTTCATCAACGGACACAAAGCTGAAGCTGGTGCCAGAGCAGGCCAGTCCGGTAGCGTCAGTGGCACTGATTGGGACGAACAGCGCGCTCAGCTCTCCCAGGACCAACGGGTTGGAGATGGTGGGCAGCATGGCCGCGGCAGCTGCAGGCCGCGCCGTGCCGTTGGCGGCGGTTGCTGCTGCGGCGACTAGAGGGCGTGCGGCCGGCACCGGCAGCTGCTGGGTGGTCTTGATGGTCGAAGCTTTGAAGGTAGGGGGCCTGGTGTGGCGGCCAGGAGTTGCTGCAGGCTGCGGGACGGCGCTCCACGCGCCCGTGACGCGTAGCTGCACGCCATTAGAAATCCGTAGCCCCGCCAGCCCAGCCGCTGCGCCATAGTCCACTTGCACCAGCCCGCTGTCAGTGCGCAGTCCCAGCAGGCTGTGGGATGCGGCAGGGGGGTGAGCAATGGCTTATCTGAGCCGGTTGTCATGGGAGGATAACCCAGCTGCACGGGCAGGTGCATGTGTGGCGGGGGCCGCGCGGACGGCGGAGGACGGCGGCGGCGGCAGCTGGGCTGCCTGCCCTCTCGGAGCGCACCTGGAGCCTAGAATGCTGCTTGGGAGGTCGCCCACGAGCACAATGGCCTCCCCTGCAGCGCAATAGACATTAGGGCAGCAGCAGGTGAGGGAGGGTGGAAGTAAAATGGACCGCGCTCGCGGCGTACAGCGGGCCTTGATGCCGGATCATGCTGGCGCACCAGTGAGCGCGACGGGCTCCAGCGGGCGGAGTGCCAGGCCGGCGACCGCCCAGTGCGCCAGGAGCACAAAAAGGAGCGCCTGCATGTGAAATTGAGCTCATAAGCGTTGTGCGGACCATGCATGAAGCGGCGAGAAGCGGCACAGAGCGCCAGATGTACGGTAAGCAATGGGCGCTGATGTGGCACAGCGGCGGTCGCCGGTGGATGCGCAGCCTCGCCTCCCAGCAAAGTGATGATCGAGGCGACCAGCGCAGCAGTGCAGTTTACAGGGTGCAATGATGTACATGGGAGGCCACAACAAAAGAGACGAGCAAGGTTCATGCCAGTCGCGGCGTACCGGCGGCCAACAACTGGGCTGCTGGTGTCCAGTGAGGGCAGGCTCTACGCCACGCACTGCTTCAGCGCGTCTCCCTGGCCCTGGAAGAACAGGAAACTGCGAGGGGCAAGGAGAAGGGAAACAATGCGTCAGAAAGAGTTAGGGTTCTGCTTAAGTAGCTGTCGTGATGCACGGCGCAGGAGGCAGCCACGCAATGCACCAGCTGGCTGGCCATGTTGGCTCATGCATGCGCGGGGAAGGTGCATGCAAACACGTTACACAGCACGGCCAGCAGCAGCGGCAGCCAGCTGGAAGGCATCGCACCGGCCTGCAGCCACCATGCAGCCCACCGCACACTCCGCCTAGCTTGTTCGTTCGCATAGCGTCTCACAGCAGCCCCCAGCAACAGCCAGCGGCACAGCAGCCGGGACTCAAGAAGGGGCACAGTTTCGCCGCCCCACCTGAGCGCAAAGTCGAAGACAAAGATGAGGACCAGGGAGATGACCACCGCCGAGGTGGTGCTCTCGCCCACGCCCTTGGCTCCGCCCGTGGTGGTGTAACCCCACGAGCAGCTGACTGCAGGGCATGGCAACGAGAAGGCAACAGATAGTCAAGCAGGTGTAGCAAGCGAGGTATGGAAGCAGGTGGTGGTGTGGCCACTCCAGCAGCAGCCAAAGTGCAGCAGCGGCATGCATTGGACCAGCATGGGGCAGTGCGTATGTGGAGGGAAAAGCAACAAACGCAAGATCGCGCCCATCACAGTGCCGTGATGGCTGTCCCAGCACCCCACCTGCTGACCACCGTCCCAAATAAACCCCACCTGCGCTGATGATGGTGCCAAACACCCAGCACTTGATCATGCTGGTCACCACGTCCCATGCGCTGATGGCACGCATCGCCGAGTCCAGGATCACGTTGCAGCTGACGTCGTACACCGTTTCGGCCAGCACCACGCTCGCCGCCATGCCTGAGAACGATTGATGAAGGCAAGAGTGCACGGCAGGGTGAGGGGGCGGTCAGACCGGCAGCTGACGTCGTACACCGGTTGCGGCCAGCACCACGCTCGCCGCCATGCCTGGAAGTGTGTAGAGCGGCAACAGCACAGGGTGAGGGGTGGGAGCGGCAGCTGGTGCTGCGCAAGCCTTCAGACGCAGAATAGCACTCAAGGTTGGGCACTGCAATCATGCAGGCTCCAACTTCCATGCACACTCCATAAAAGCTCAGGGCAGAACAATCGCAATTGCAGCCGCACGCACCCATGCAGAAGCAGAGCAGGTTGAGGATGGGCACCGCGATCATGCAGGCCAGGACGCGGGGCGTGATCAGGTAATCCACTGGGTCGCTGCCCAGCACGCGCAGCGAATCTGTTTGCTCCGACACCTGCAATAGGTTGGAAGGAAAGCAGGTGGAGAACGGAGTGATGTAGTCCACTGGGTCGCTGCCCAGCACCCGCAGCGAGTCGGTCTGCTCCGACACCTGCACAGTGGCGACAGCAGGTGAAAGGCAAGCAGATTTGATGTAAGATTGAAGCAACTCGACTCTAGCCTTCCGGCAGGTGGTTGCAGGACAAGAACACAAGGCGTACATACGGCCCAGGCAGTGGGTCAGCCAGGCAGCAGGGGTGCTGCCACACGCATCCGCTCCCCACCCTGCTGTGCCAACCTGTCCCACCTCCCCTGCTGCTCCTACCAGCATGGTATCCACCTCCGCCCTGCCCCGCCCCGCCCTGCCACTCCGCATTCCCGCCCAGAACTGATCCCTGCTGCTCCTACCTGCATGGTGCCCAGCTCCGCTGCGAACGCCGAGCCCACGCGGCCGGCGATGATGATTGAGGTCACCACTGGGGTCAGCTCTCGAGCCAGCGCCAGGGCAAGCACACCGCCCACCGACCGTGTGAGGCCCAGCTTGGCAAATTCCCTGCACTCGAGGTCAGAGAAAGGTTACTGGTTAGGTAGTGGAGAAAGGCGTCAGGACAATGCACATGGACCGTGAAGGTGGAAAGCCGTGCTCCCCAGAAACATTAGACAGCAGTGACCCAAGCAAACAGCAGCAGGCACCCACCGGATGAACTGGATGGTGAACACCATGCCCACAAAACGAGTTGGACAGAAAAGATGGCAAGAGGGAGGCCCACCGGATGAACTGGATGGTGAAGACCATGCCCACAAAGGCGGCGGTGAGGAGGCAGACGCCCAGGGAGCGCGGGCCCACCATGTCCAGCTGCTCAATTGTGTTCTTCCAGTGGACCTTGCCTGTGGGAAAGAGAATCAGAGAGTGTGACGGTGTGGTGCGTTTGGGTGTGGAGCAGAGAGTGTTGTTGGGTGTTTGGGCAGCACGACCAGCTGCTCGACGGTGTTCTCCAATGGATCTTGCCTGCAGGGAGTGTGGGCAGCAGGAGGGACTAGATGTGATCGTTCCGGATGTCGCTGCCGAGGCACATCACGAGATGCTGCTTGTTCCAGGCATGCAGAGGACAAGCATGGCAAAAGCCGGGCAGCACACATAACACGACACACAACAGCAAGCTCAAGGCGGCCGTCTCACCCTGCAGAATGCGCACGAGCGCCTCGCCGCCCAGCACCAGCGCCGCAATGCTGCGCCACAGCGACTTGGGCGGCTTGATGCTGCACAGCCAATCGTAGGCGGCGCGCAGCAGCTGCTTCAGGCCGCCGGCGGCACCCACTGCCGGCGGCTTCGGCTCGCCGCCGCCGCTGCTGCCGTCGCCGGTCGTGGCGACCGCCGCTGGCGCTGCTGCTCGTCGTCGCCGMCGCGATGCTGCTATGCTGGGCTGCCGCAGCTGCTGCTGGGCCGGCCGCAGGGTGCCGGGCGCACAGGGCTGTTGCGGCAACGATGCCGCGAGCCCTGACGGCGCTGCTGCATGTCGCTGACTGCGTCTTGTTGCCGATGCCGCGGCCAGGCAGGCGCCCGGCACGGCGCGGAGCGCGGCAGCCATCGCTTCTGCTGCTGGGGCGCGTTCAGGCCGCAATCCCGCCCTTTGATCAACTCTCGGTGAGCAAGCGCGATGATTAGTCGGCGCAAACGGGCTGCACGCGGCTTTGCATGTGACGGCCGACGCATCGCGACGGCGCCGCTGCCTGCCCGGCTGCAGGCAGCATTCCGGCAGCACCACCAAGAGAGCTGTGCCTTGAGCTCTCATTATCATGTGCAACTTACTCTGCTGCAACTCATCCATCCTCATCCTTGCCTTCTGACCGCCTTGGAGAAGGCACTCCTGGTGAAGAGCCACTCCCCCTCCCGGAGTGCACAAGGAGTCCTTGTGGACAAGCTGGTCCCAGGGCGAGAAGAGAGTTGGAACGGGACAGAGGCCATAACGCCACTGCTCAAACGACTCCCCAGCTTGCTGTCCTCCTTGTTCAGGCCCTGCCTTGCATCAGGGCACAACCCCACTCCCGCCATACGCTCCCCATGTGCATGCCGCCTGCGCATTGATGCACACCGATGCGCATTTGGTAGCGCTAGTACGACAGACGAACTCTGCCGTTGGGCACTGGATCGCCCAACATGATGCTAAGACTGGACTGTCCTGCAGATCTTGCTTCCAGGGACTGCTCGTCCTGCTGCACTGTTACCAGCGAGCAGTGCGTTCGCCGCCCAGGGGGGGCAGCAGCGCTAAGCCCACGCTGTTGGCGCTGCCCACGCTCTGCAATGGCATCGGGTGTACCCAGAACCACCCGCAGCTACTACGTAGCATGCGGGGTTGCATGTGATTTACGTCAGTATCTTGCACAGGATCACGCAGTCCCCCTGCAGCTGCTGGCCAGACGCAGCAACACAGGCAGGGGGGCAAACGCCCGGACTCGTGTCCGAAAAGGCCGCGTTGGCAGTGGGATGGACAGGCAGCGGACCAACTACAAAACTTCAATCATGATCGCATGGGGGGCCCCTCGGCGGACCAGGCCCTAGGGGGTGCGTTGCACTGGGGAAGCACTCGTGCGGCATTGGTGGCAAGACGGCTGGGCGTGCCCACGCCGCGTGCCCGAGGATGTCATGGCTGACGGGAGCTAGGGTGTTAGGGCGTCATAGAGGCCAGGCAAACGGGTTGGTGGAGCCGGCCCGTTGATGGGGTCCCCAGTGGCCTCGCTCGGTGGGGCATGTGCATGGGACCATCTTAAGAAGGTGTAAGCCGTGCGTAAGGCGCACTTCGACTGCCCCCGCACACATGGCACGGACCACATGAAGCTGCCCCTGCTCCTAGTGCTCGCGGGTTTGGGCGCCGCGGTGCGAGCTGCGGCGCCCGCCGCGCTTACGCTTTCGGACGCGCTCCTGACGTCTGTAGACGGCCAGACCATTGTTACGGCCCCTGGCTGGGCGCTGCAAGGCGCCCTGCGAGGCGTGACACCCTCGAGCAGCCCACGTGACTGCGCGGCCGCCTGCGCAGCGCGCCCTGGCTGCCAGTGGGCGACGTTCTGCCCAGCAAGGGTGCGTGGAGGCGCCAGGCGGGGCGGTGCAGACCCGGTCCTGGCCCTTCCCTTGGCCGCCAAGGGTCGCTTTTGCCGCCGCTCCCCTTGCTGCCCTTGCATGCACAGGAACTGCGTCTTTGTGATGTCTTGCACTCCTGCCCTTGCCCCTGCAGGACGGTTGCGCTGATGGCAGCACCGGGCTGGGCTTCCAGCAGTGCCAGCTGCTGGGCAGCAACAACACGGTGTGGCCAACGGGGCTGCATGGCGCCAACATAAGCACGGCGGCAGGTGGGCACCCACGGGCTTCCCGCCGCAACCAACCGCCGATGCTTGTGAACCCTGCGTGCTGTTGATGCGTCCCCAGTTTGACACAGCCATGTGGGCTGCAACCCGCTGTTTCCTCGTGACTGCCGCTTGCAAGCTGAGCCTCCCCATCCCTGCAACGCCCCCGGCAGTGTTTGCCATGACTGTGCACCCGGAAACCTTCCCCGGCTTTGCAACCCTTCCGGCCCAAGGCTTGGATGGGGCCAACTTCGAGTGCGCAGGCAGCATCCAGCCTGGCGCCTGCGCCTTCCAGTCGGCATTTGATGCGGTCGCCATCTGCGTGTGGTGAGGCGCGCTTTGGGGGTGCAGCCCATGGGCTGGCCAGCCCCCTTTTAGAAATGAGCAGCGGATGTACAGCCCCCTTTAGAATGAGCAGAACTTGTACAGCGGTTGTGCAGCGTTTTTTTGGCTGGAGATCAAAAGCGTATCCAAAGGAGTAAAGACCCCTCCTATCTAACGGTGTGCTGCATCCACGGTATCACGCTGCACTTCAACAGCCATGCAGCGCTGCACTGTGTGCCTTGACACTGCCGCTCTTGTGTTGCTACCGCAGGCTGCCTGAGTGCCGGGCCGTAACGGTGTTTGCAAACGGTGCGCAGCCTGCCACCTGACTGCGCACATGTGGCTTCCGTGCACCGGCAGCATTAGCCGCAGGGCTGGCGCTAAGCTGTTAGACTAGACTAGACTAGCACCAGCCACGTGCGCTCCCACGGCAAGCTGCCTTCCCGCCTGTCCAAACCTGCATGCACCTGCTGCTATGGCGCTTGCTGCAGGCACCGATGGCCGCTCCGCGCCCATAGCTGTGCTCAAGTCCAGCGCCCTGGCGCCCAGCGAATCGTTCCTGGCGCCTTCGGTGTACAGCGTGCAGCAAACAGACGCGTTCCCGCTGGTGAGCCGGGCAGCCGGAGCGCGCGTCGATGCCATGCGGTGGGCCAGGCTGCGCCCCAGCAGGGTCAGCAGCCGTGCCGCTGCTGGCGTGGTATCTCGCTTCCCAGTGACCCCTGCTGACTGCTTTCGCTGCCTGCTTGCTGGTTGCCCCTGCCGCCTGCTGACTCGAGTGCCCGACAACCCGTGCAGGTGGCACCGTACCTTCACGCTGGTGAGGCCACAGTGACGGTGCCCTCTGATGCCGAGCTGCTGGCCGAAGCTGCTGAGGCCAGCGGCGCTGGAGNCGGGGCAGCCAACTCCACCGCCTGGCTGGGCTGCATCATAGCCAATCATTCCCTCATGGCCGGCGCTGTGGTGGAAGTGGTGGATGGAGTGGAGGACGCCGAGCAGTGCTGCCGCCTGTGCCGGGAGGCGAGCGGCGGCGCCTGCAACGCCTGGAACTGGTGCCAGGAGCAGGGCGGATGCAGGTGCGGCCTGCGCCTGCAGGGTGGGAGTGCTCCCCAGTGTGCCTCGCCTTCAGCACAGCACGCCGGCTGCCCATGCGCCGCCGGCTGCCGCCACAGCATGCGCACCGGAAGAGGATGCTGCCATATGGCGTACTGGTGTGCTGACTTGTGCCCTGCCAAGTGTGCTCCCCTGTACCTCTATTACTGCTGCAGCTACAAGGACAACGATATTGAGGTGCTGCTGCAGCCATTCCAATGTGAGCAGGGACTTTTGCTTTGTGAAGTAGTGCTCCAGTGCCTGCCGGCCTGCCAATGCAGCTCTAGGTGGTGGCAGCCCGGCTAGAAATGTGGGCTATTGCAAAGCCACGCACGATCCAGGCCTCTTATCCTTCGCACACGGCTGCGAGCAACATCGCGGCGGAGGTGCAGTGTGCCCTGCAGTTGTGCTGCCGCACTGATGTTCCCTGCCTGTGGTTGTCACCCACATTGTGCAGGCGAGCTGCGCTTCCAGTCCCTGGTAGTGCCCAAGCTGGGCTGGCCGCCCGCACTGCTGGGCAAGGGGCCGCACATCCCCTTTGCCTCTGGCTCGCCACTCGTCACAGTTGGGCCCCCGCTGCCTGGCTACACTAGACAGCTGGGCAGCGGCCTGTTTGGGCAGCGAGGCTACACCTGCCCTGAATCGCTCAAGTGAGCAAGCTAGGCGGGCTCGCACTGCGTGCTGGCCCATGAAATGGTGGCAGAGAATCGCATGTGTATGGGACTTGCAATGCAACTTGGATGCAATTGGCTTGCAGGTGGCATGTGCACGTCTGACATGCGCCTGCTTGCGAGGGTTGGCTGTTGCTTTATGTCCGCCCCTTCCGCAGGCCTCAGATGCAAGAGTGTGTTAGGAGCTCCAGCCTAGAGGGCCATGCACAGTATTGCGAGTCCGACCCCCGCTGCGAAGCATTTGTATACAAGCCAGGCAAGCAGGGGCGGGCACCGAGTGTTTGGTGTCAAATGTGGTTGAATCGTGGTGATATCCAGCAGGCATGGTGCACAAAAACTAGGCGGCCAGATTCAAGCTGAGATGGATGCAACGAATGGCATGCAGCGGACCCGGTGTGTCCCCGCCGTTTGCACGCTTGTCATGTTATGTGCCACATCACTAGCCCCGCAAGATCATCACCTGCTCTGAAGCCTGCCTGCCGTGTTGGCCTGCTCCCTGATGCTGCACTGCAGCTGGCGTGTACGACTCGGTGCAAGGCACAGCCATCTACAAGAGCACTGCCAACAGCAGTGCCATCATCCTCACACCGACCTCAGTGCTGTACATCGCCGACCGCACGCCGGCATCGTCATCGCTGTCGCCAGGTGCTATTGCAGGCATCTGTGCAGGTGCCACAGCACTGGTGGCGGCTGTCGCGGCGCTGGTGGTGTGGCGCGTGCGGCGGCAGCGGCGGCAGTGTGGGCAGCCAGATGAGGAAAAGTCTTCGGCAGCCTTTGTTAGCTCCAGCCTGCCACCCACAGATCAGCTGAGCAACGGCCGCCAGGCCAGCAAGGCGGCATTTGAGGAGGCAGCACCGCCACTGTCTGGCTCAAGCAGTGCGCCTCTTCAGCCCGGCCTGCCGCCGCGCCCTAGCAGGCAGCCCTCCGCAGCTTCAGCCGTCAGCTGCCGCACCATGTTGCACCGCAGCCTTGTTGCGGCTCCTCCCATGGCCCCCAGCCCCTTTGCTGCGGCCGCCATGCAGGCGTTTGCCTCGCCACCAACAGCGGTCACCAGCCCGGGTGCAGCCGGCACGACCGCGGCCAGCCCAGGTGCAAAGGGCACGGCAGCGGCCGCAACGCCCAGGCTGGGCAGCCTGCCACTCCGCTCGGCTTCAACCGCTGGCGAGGAGGCTCCCATGCCAGAGCTGATGCAGTTGATAGAGCAGCAGGACCTGCTACAGGAGTCAGCTTGCAGCATGCCAGACGTCAGTGCGCAGCTGCTGGCCTTGCCCTCGAACCTGCCGCCCGAGCTGACCGGCTGGGTCATCAGCCCTGCTGACATCACCCTGCAAACATGGCCCAACGGCAGCCTGAAAGAGCTGGGCAAGGGCGCCAGGTGAGGCATTTGCTCTGGTTCTCAGAGCGCTGTTGAAGTGGTATGCATTTCCATGCTGCCTTGATTCTGGTGCTTAACACTTGCTTGGCGCCGCCTTGTTGGTGCTGCGCTGGCTTGCAGCTCATTGCAAGCTTGCCTGCCTCTCCTGGCCCTTTCTTGCTTGCTGCAGCGGCCGTGTGCTGAAAGCCACCTACCGCGGGGAGACGGTTGCTGCCAAGGTGCGGGGCGTCGGGAGCACAGCACTGCTGCGCGCAATGAATGCCAGCAGCATGCCCAGGCCATACCGCGGCTGCTTAGCCTGCCGGCCCGTTGCCCTGCATCCAGTTTGCAACCTCTTCAGTGGTTGACCCACCCACCACCCCTGGCCGCCACCCCACCCCACCCCACAGGAGATTGACCTTGGCCGGAACTTGGATGCCCAGCGCGCCTTTGTTCAGGAAGCGCTGCGCTTGCAGCAGCTGCGCCACCCACATGTGGTGGCATTCTTTGGAGTCAGGCAAGCCCTGCTGCTTGGCTGGGGCCATGGGGTACGCCCAGCCTCTGTTGACTGGGCGGCCGGTGGGGCCCCCGCATGACGCTTCCAAATTGCGGCCACTTTAGCTGCCCCTCGCCGACACTCGCTGCCTGTTGCATGCCCACCAGCTGCTTTCCGCCCTGCTGCCTTGCCTGCAGCCTGGACGGGCCGTGTGGCGTCATTCTGCAGGAGTGCTGCGAAGGCCGCGACCTGCACAGCGCGCTGCAGCTGCCGGCCGCTGGTGGCACGGGCCGCGCATTCGGGTGGTATCGACGAGGGCGTCGTATAGCTCTGGACTGCGCAAAGGCACTGAACTATCTACACAGCCAGGTGCGGCCCTGGGTGGCGGTTAGGTTGCGGGTGCAAGGGGAGCCGGTGGTTGTGCAAAGCGGGGCCTGGGGTGGCGGCTGTGCTCTGCTCTGCCGCCCAGCCACTGCATGAGCCGTGGAGCTGATGTGCCTCAGCTGGTAGCTTTGCTTACCTATTTGGAAGTGTGTGCCCTGTGCCGCTGCAGGGAGTGGTGCACATGGATGTGAAGGTGGGCGGGCACCACTGCAACACGTGGTGGCTGTGGCTGCCGCGCACCAGCTGCATCCGGATGGCTGACTGGCGTGCCATCCCAGCATGCCTGTTGCCTGCGCCGCCATTCAGTGGTGCAGGGTGCGGCGTGCCCAGTTATGTCACAGCGTGCCCACAAGCGACAGCGTGCCTGCCCGGCAATGTCTCAGCTGCTGCCTTGACTACAGTAATCAAGGCAATTACCCCACACTGCAGAGCTCAAATGTGCTCCTCACAGCCTCGGGCGCCGCCAAGCTGGCAGACGTGGGGCTGAGCAAGCGGCAGCACCGTACATACCTGAGCGATGCTGGCGCAGTGGGCACATTTGACTGGTGAGGAGGTTTTGTGCGGCCCAGCCCGGCGGTGAAACCAGGCTCTTGATCAGTTTGAGCTACAAGGTCTGCTGCATGCTGGCTGTGCTGCCCACCGCGTCCCCCCTTCCTGTCCCCACCGTGCAGGGCTGCCCCGGAAATCCTGATGAACGGCATGCAGTGCACCGCTGCTGTGGACCTGTTCAGCTTTGGAGGTGAGCGGATTGGGGAGGGGCGGGCAGCGCAGGCAGCCAAGGGCCAGCTCTCTGCGCTGCCAGCTGTTCAGTATACGTTAGTCTCAGCATTATGCACGGTTGTCGCTTTTGCATGGTCAGCCTGCTCTCCTGTCCTTGGCATGGTCAGCCTGCTCTCCTGTTCTTGACACACCCTGCCTCCGCCCTCTCATGTGTGTCAAGTGCTGCTGTACGAAATTATCACCGGCGAGCGCCCCGTGCGGGGTGAGTGGCGTTGCTTTGGATGGATGAGATGCTTTGGATCTAGGTTTTCGGCACCGGGAAGTTTTGAATCTAGGTGGACCTGGCGGTGCAGACAGCGGGCGGTTGCAGCTTGCCGGGCGCCAGCAAGCAGGGATGGCTGAACTGCCCTCCCCACCCCCCTTCCTGCAGTCCTGGTGGCTTCAACGCTGCCCCTCTGCCTTGCTCACCCTGCTCCGCCACGCCTCTACCTCCCTTTGCAGGCCAGCTGCGCATGCCCGCAGTGCCAGACGAATGCCCGGAAGCAGCAAAGGAGCTGATGCTGCAGTGCCTGTCGGTGTCCCCAGAAGCTCGGCCCACTGCGCAGGAGGCGATGCAGCAGCTGATGCAGCTGCAGCGCACCTCTCCAATCGTCTCTCAGGAAGTGACAGCTGGCCCCCCGTAATGGCTGCGTGCTGCAAGCCTGGAAGCCTGCAGCGGCGGCGGTGCCGAGGCACCGCACACTCCTTGGCCGAAGCCACGTTTCAGGCCATAGGCGGCACCGCATCGCTCCAAGCCTGCTCTCCTGTAGCGTTCAGAACGCAACGCATGCTCCGTTCTCACCACCAACCCGCCTACAGTTGCTAATCTGTCTGTCGTAGCTGATTGCCGGCCGGCGTACGCTGTGCTGTCCAAGGAACTGCTGTGCCCCCCTCGCAAGACGGCTTGCTGCACGCGTTTACCCTTCAGGACAATTCATTCTATTATTTTCCAACACTTTGAAGCAACCGTCCATCCCGCATGCCTGTGCATCACGGCCCTATCACCACCAAGGCGCCGCTCAAGGACCCAAACACCCCCCCTTCCCACTCATCAGCACGCCTTTTCAGCCCAAACCCTGCCCTATGCCTTTTCACCCCACCCCTGCCCGTTTTTCAATGCCTCGCGACGCATCCGCACACAACACGCCGAAATAACAATCCGTACATGCTCCTGCGCTCCAACGACAAGCTAGTGGCAACCATCCATCCCCTGTTTTTTTCCTCTCATCAGGACTCGATTGCAAATTCTGCCTAGGCTTGATCTTCACACTAGCATTATCGTGCACTGTGCGAAGCTCTTTGAACCATTCAATTGTCTACATGTTAAATCATTTGCAGAGCAGTGATGCCAGTAAAGATAAATTATTGCGACTCATGCGCCGCTCCGCCTGTGCCACCGCCATCAGCGCCTTCGCCGCGCCTGCATTGGTGCATCAAGCAGCGTGTGAGGTCGCGATTCAGTTGCGTTAGCCCAACGTCAGCACCACACCCAAGCCTCCTCCAAAGCAACACACCGTTGCGCTATGGAACGCGTCCAGAGCCGCCTTTCTGTTCTGCTCGGATCAAGTATAGAAAGGAAGCTGGCGTGCGTTCCCCTCTTGGTTGCTGGGAGCGGCAGGCGGCAGCAGCAGCGCAGCGTGGCGCCGCCGTCGCCGCCTGCATTGGTGCATCGGAGGTAGCTAATCGGCGACGCGGTTCCAAAGGCAAGAGCGCTGCCGAAGAATCGCAGGAAGCGGAGTCCTGCAGCTTCTGGCCGCGACGTGGTGAGAGAGTCGAACGCAAACAGCTCGCAGAGGGCTGCCAGCGGCCTGCGATGAGACGAACAAAGCTGTCGCAAGCTGCCGCGGGCAGTGCCCTCGACAGTCGCGCCACTGCGGCGGCGGTGAGCAGCAGCGGGCCACCGGCACCACACAGCCCGCCTGCTACTGAACACTATCCTGCGCTCTGCCCGTGCAGTGCCCGTTGAGCCATGCCGATCCCGGGGCTGCCGTACAGCGATGAGCAGCTGTGGGACGTGCTCAACGGCGTCCTGCCCGCCTGGCTGCTGCTGGCGGTGGCGCCGCGCTGGCGCCTCACCGTTCCGATTGCCACGCTGACGGCAGCTTTCTACAGCCTGCTCTATGTCGGCGCCATGGCTGGGTCCATCTCCGGTGCGGCAGGCAGCTGCCGCCAAGCTGGTCGGAACAGTCCAAGGCGGGTCAGCACATGGGCAGCTTGGTTCTGCCCGCAGCTGCCGCTGCCTGCTGCTGCGAGGTGCAGTCAAGTTGAGCGCGGCGTTTCGCCACCACCCTCACCCCGGCCGTGAAAGCGCTGGCAGCACGTTGACAACCCAACTGCTGATATCATGTGACATCGCTGTTGCAGATACGGGTTCCCAGCTCAGCATGGCCGACATGTTTACCTACGAGGGAGTGGCGCGCCTGCTGAGCAACCGCAGCGCGGTCCTGCCCGCCTGGTAAGAGCGCTGTGCCTGGTGTGCGCAGTGTGCGGCTTCCGCTATTTGCAGGGCCGGTCAGCATGCTTACGCCCAACGGCGACATGCATGTTGCTTGCAGCAAGCGTGCATTCTCCTGCTCAGCAGCAGCCGTTGGTTGATCAAGCGGGCAGCGGCGCGCACAGCATGCCAGCAGTAAATGTGAAGCAGCGCCTGCCATGGTGCACACCCGATCTGCCTCACTTTGCACCTTTTCAAGACCTCCCTGCAGGGTCCACTACGTTGCATTCGACCTGTGGGTCGCTCGCTGGGAGGTGCTGGATGCTCAAGAGCGTGGCGTGCCCCAGGTGGGTGCCGGCCTCAGAATGCCATGCCTGCAGTGCAGGCAGTTGGATTGCCTGCATTGGATTGATGCCGGCCTGTCACCTTCGCCCTTGCCCTGATGACACCTGCAAACCGACGCTGTTGTGCCGCCCACCCCTGTTGCCCCATGCAGCTGTTGATGCTGGCACCCCTGTTCTGCACAATGATGGCCGGTCCAGCTGGCCTGCTGCTCTATCTGGCGCTCATCCGCCCATGGTTCAGCGCTAGCGCTGGGCGCCGCGGCGGGGCCGGCAAGCAGGATTGAACAGTGGATGTTGGCACGAGTGCACGAGCGCCAGCAGCTGCACAGAGAGCAAGACTGGTGGAGTGAGGGATGGATGCTGCCGGCCAGCCGCTGCAAGGAGTGACTGAGAGAGTTGCACAGGGTGTGCCTGTGTGCGCCCGCGGCATACAGACAAGCATGAACATTCAAGGGCTGCGACCCAGCGCTCTGCGCAGTTCTAGGCGGCTCAGTCCCGTTTTGTATGTTCAGCTCACAGCAAGTTGACAAATTTTGCACAGACACTGCGAGGTATGCTGTAAAGAGCAGCTCTGCTGAACATTCACCAGCTGAGGCTCCCGCCATGCTGCGACTACGCCACTGCAGTCCTGCAGTGGGGCATTTTGGCCTCAGCTGCAAAGTCCCGAGTCCAGCAGGTCGCCCCACTGCTGTGGAGGGCTGCGCCGTCCTTTGCCCCTCTTGCTGCATGGCGTTTTGTGGCCTTACAGGGGTATATAGTCAACAGCACATCCGCGGAGGCAGCGCGATCAGAGGCATCTCTTCTGGTTTGGACAGCAATCCATGAATGGTCAAAACCATCGACATGATGGGCTGTATCGTCAAGAGGCGTGCGCCGCGCCAAGGTGGTTCTTTGCAGGTAGAGCGGCATGTTGCGGCCTGCTTACTTCTGCTTCTTGCCGGCTGCAGCGGGCACCGGCTCGGGAGCAGCATCGGCTGCCTTTTGCACGCCCAGCGCCTTGGCAATAATGACAAAGGACATGCCGCCTGCGGGGAGATGCAGTAACATGGCAGTCAGGGGATGGGAAGGAGGCGGGGCTGCTCCGTTTGGGGTGGTGGGCAGACCGACGAATGCTTTTGTGTTGGGCAGGCTTGACAAAGCGCAGCCAAAGCACACCGCAGGCTGGCACCAGACCTCCTCCTAAATCCAACCAAGCTGCCGACTAGCGCGCGCTGCGGCCCAGGGCAGCAGCGCACCCGCCCGGTTGTTGGGCCGCAAGCGGCGCCAGGCAGACTTGTCTACAGGTGTTAACATGAGCCAGCAAGAGCGATGTGTCAAGGCCCCAGGCAGCAGCGCACGCACCCGCCAGGTTGTTGAGGCCACGGATGATGGAGGCGTAGAGGCGGAAGACATTAGAAGGCATCATGGGTTGCAGCACCTGCGGTTTGTGTGAGTGGATCATGAGCGAGGCAGGGCATGGTCAGTGAGGCTGCAGGCAAAGCAGCAGAAAGCAGCAGCTGTGCTGCATTTGACGCAGCGGCAGAGTGTGCCGAGTGCGCGTTCAGCAGAGGGCGGGCTTGACCACGGCGGTCATATTCAGCAAGCCCAGAAACTCACCATGTCCAGGCCGTTGAGCACTTGGTACCGCAGGTTGGCGGACAGGCCCATGTGCAGCGCCCAGCAGGAGGCGTTGCCCAGGATGGACGGGGCCTCGTTCTGCACAGTAGGGATGGTTTATTGGTTGGTGTTTGGTTGGATTGGTTGGGGCCCAAGAGCGAGGCAGCGAGGGGATGGCAGGGACGAGCCGCAGGATGGGCGGAGCCTTGCTCAGCAACCGAACATGCGTTCGACAATGCAGGCGTGACTTCAGCAACCAACGTGGCGTGCACAGAAGGCAGCAGGCATGGTGTGAAAGCAGGCGTGGCATCCATAAGCATCCGCTTACAGGGCTAGTGTAGCTAGGGTCCAGCTTCTTGCGCAGCGCCAGCAGACCGTTGGAGGTGGCCGTGCCCACGGTGCCCGCGCACATGCCTGCGCAACGTTGGACGCAAAACAATATGCAAATGGGCAGCAAGCAAAAGAGTGCAGCGGCGGGGCTGGCAGCAGCATGGGCAGCAGGAACACACCGTGTGCATGAGCGGCAGCACGGGTGCCCAGCAGCTCATCCCATGCAGTCCCTGTGGACAGCAACGCTGCATGCCACTCTGGCTCTAAGAAAATTAGGCCTCACCAATGAAGGCAAACACCTCTCTCTTATACAAAAGGCTGCAAAGCTGTTGACAAAGATAATCCTCACCGATGAAGGCAAACACCGCGCCCTTGTACACAAAGTTGACGATGCGGGAGCCCACGGAGAAGCCGGGCATGAACATGTGGCCGGCTGCAAGGCAGGATGGGTTAGAAAAGAAATTCCAAGGGTGGGTTGTGAGCAGCGTAAATTGCCGCAGGTGGCTGAGGAAAAAGTTATGCGTAGCAGAAGCCGGGCATGAACATGTGGCCGGCTGCAAGTGGTCAGTAGACAGTGGTGAGCAGCACACCGTGGAGAGCAGACAGTTGGAATGGGTGGGTTTTGGGCGGCGTGAACTGCACGAGCCATGAGCATGTGTGGCAGAACCCGGGCACGGCGGCTGTGCACAGGTGTGCAAGCTCGCAGCAGCTCGTAAGGCAGCGCAGCAGGAGGCATGCGGCATCGCAGCGCTGCACATTGACACAGAGCAGCATTTCACTGCGGAGGCCAGCAGCGCTTGCAGCCAGCTGATGCCCACAGCCAGAATGGCACAGCCAAGCGGGGTTCAAGTCAAAGTCAAACTTAGGACTCACGTGGCGCGCCCCAAGCGTTGAGGTAGTAATCACCAAACACCTGGCACAGGGAAGGGGAGAAGTGGGGAGCAGGCGGGCATGGGAGCCGGGGGCACACAGCACACAGCTTAAAAACCCACGCCTGCTCAACCATTCCGGCCCTGGCAAACGCAGTCGCCAGCTGCAACCACTGGCTGGGCACGACCCGACTGCAGGTTTCCAAACTGGCGATGGCATTGATTTGCTGCAACTTGTACCATGCTGCTGATTGTAACACTTTAGCGCCTACCTTGGAAGCCAGGCTCAGGGCTGCTGCGCCGCCGGGGGCTGCCGGCACCGGCGCCAGCAGGTACACAGCCGCAAAGTTGATGATGGAGCCGACCTGCAATGCACGCAGCGGAGTATGGAAAGCATTGAACCGACCTGGCCCATCAATCAGCAAGGATAACAACCCACGGGCAGGCTTGCCATGCAGCCGGGTAACGCAGTACATGCGTTGCGCTGCAAGCTGGGCAACATTGTGCGAACGGCGGCAGTACTGCAGCCAGCGCAGTAGATGCGTTGAGCCGCAAGCCTGGAAACGCTGCACGAAAACGCGGCAGTAATGCAGGCATTACGCACCACCAGGGTGGCGAACACAAAGTCAAGCTCGTTCAGGCCCCAGTTGGGCCGGCTGGCCATGTCTCCTAGCACGTTGGCGGTGACGCCAATGACCTGCGCACAGGTGTTAGTGCATCGTTGCTTGTGCAGTGCGGGCTTGAAAGCAGATGAGTGCGAGCGGGCACAAGGTGCTGCCGTCTGAAGCGGCTTGCAGCACACAGCGCTGCACCCGCCAACATGCGCCCGTGCTGCTGAGCGCCCACCTGCTCAATCACCACTTTGTAAACAAACTGGGGGTCGGCTGCCACGCGGTCCTGCCAGCCCTTCCAGCCAAACACAGGCTTCTTCTCGCCGGGCTCCTCGCCATCGTCGCCGCCGCCGCCGCCGCCGCTGCCGCCAGAGCTGCCGCCACTGCTGCCTCCGCCGCCACCGCCTGCTGCTGTAATCCACTGCGCCTCAAGCCGCCTGCAGCGGGTAGCAGAAGCAACGTAGCCAATCGTCTACCCTTGAAAGCGTGCAGGCAGACGGGAGTGCCAGCAGGCGGCGGCAGCGGCGGCGGCGGTGGTGCCGAAAGAATCGTGCCTCCCACCKGGTCAACGAGCCTCCAAACGGCTGCCTCTGCTGCTGGGGCCGCCGGGAAAGGCCGGCCGCGCGCACGCCCGCTGGCCGCAGGGGCCGAGCGCCGGGGCCGGCTTGGCAGCGCACCACAGGCGCGGCASGGGCTTGTGCGATCATCGATTGCGTCTGTGGCCTGCGAGAGGCTGCTGCCGCCGCTGCTCCAAGTTGGGTGCTGGTCGGGCCGTCTGTTTCGACAGCGCCAGGTTCAAGGAAAAGAGCTGAACCTTGTATGCACGGAACAGGTTTCGGTTTGGCTGTTTGCCGCTACGATGCGCCGGTGGCCTGCTGCCGCCGCTGCGCTCTCCGCCCGCCGCCTTTACCAATCCGGAGGCGGCAATATTTCTCTGCTTGTGAGCATTGGGGCCCCACGCAGACAGGGGTTCTGCTGCTTACGAGTTCACAAAGCACCTTCTGCAGCATGGGCGTTAAAGGCCTGTGGGACGCCTGTCAAAAGGAGGTTTTACGGCAGCCGTCTGCTGTGCGGCACAGAGCGGCCGCCGTACTGTGCTCTCTTCCAAGCCCTCTTGAGATCAGCTCCCTGGCTCAGCAGGAGGAGAATGCCTTTCTAACATTGCCGGAGACCTTGCTTTGCTGGCGCCAGCCCAGCATCAGCTGGCAGCAAGGAAGAGGCGTAGCTAGGCGGCTCAATCAGCTGGATCAATCGGCCCGTTTGGCTCCGAGAGCCGATCGATTCATGGCGCATTGCGATCAGCCGCATCGCATTCACCCTTGGCTGCCTGTCTGCATGCAGTGGTCTTTTCACAGCAGCAGGTGCGCATGCCTGGGCACGGCACTCTAGCATGACCACAATCTGGCACCCACACACCATAAAGCTTTTGCTGGTCTCCAGCATTGGTGCGCATGTGTGCATTAGGCTAAGCTGAAGAGAGCAGGAGAGACAACTCATGCAATAATATGAGACAGTGTGCAGACAGTGGAGAGCGTGTGCAGCTGATGCCCCGGCAAGCTCGGGCTGACGCACACAGCTGGCCAGCGGCACGAAGTGCGCGTCGGGCGGCGGCGGCTGGGCCTGCGCACATGCGCATGCGGTTTGTGCTGGCCCAGGCTATCGCAGCGGGCTCAGATCTTGGTCAGATGGCGCTCCAAGTGGTGTGCAGCAGCCGCCCCGCGCTCCCAGCGCGGGGGCTCGCAGCCCGCGGCTCCCCGCTGCGGCGGCCGGCTCTGGGCGCCGGCCGGCCTAGCTGCAAGCTGTCCAGGTGCGCCAGGGCTGCCCAGGTCGCCATCTTGCACGCGGTCATTGCCTGCAGATGCGCCGCGGAGGAGAGCGGCGCCTGTATCGTGCTACATGCCTTTCGCGGCACTGGGTCGCGGCAGCAACCGCAGGGTGGGGCCCGCTTGCCACCCGTCCCTGCGGGCGCCGCCGCCGCCTGGGGCTGCCCTCTCGCCGCCGCCCCTTATTGCTGCACGATGCTAGCCTGCTCACACCTGCTTGCCTCCTGGATGATTGTGCCCCCAGGCGGCAGGAGGCGCAGTGGGTGGCAGCAGCAGGCGGCGGCGACGGCGGCAGCAGCGGCGGCAGCTCGGGCGGCAGCGGCGGCAGCGGCGGCGGTGGCGGCGACGATGGCGAGGAGGCAGAGAAGAAGCCCGTGTTTGGCTGGAAGGGCTGGCAGGAYCGCGTGGCAGCCGACCCCCAGTTTGTGTACAAGGTGGTAGTGGAGCAGGTGCGCACATGCTGTGCACCTAAAGGGACTCTGGCAGGCGCCAACTGGCACGTGCCCAACTGGCACGTGCACCCTGCCAGCCGCTTTGCTTTGCTGTGGCCCACCGTTGGGCCCGCTTGTGAGGCTGGCTGCTGCACGTGTGCCTGGCCTCGCTGCGGTTTCTGGGCCCCTGCTAGCAGCCTTGAGCAGGCCACTGACGTTGCCTATGCCCGCCCATAACTCGCTTGTTGCATTCAGGTCATCGGCGTGTCTGCATCGGTCATCGGCGACATGGCCAGCCGGCCCAACTGGGGCCTGAACGAGCTKGACTTTGTGTTCGCCACCCTGGTGGTGCGTTGCAGCTGCATGGGGCATTTGGCAGGCATTCATGGATGCAGTTACTGGGTCAGCACGCAATCGCGCCTGCCTGCCTGATGCCGGTTATTTGCACACGCCTCTCACCGTCCAGCTGTCTTGAACCGGCGCCTGCCGCCCTTGCTTTGCTCTGCCTTCCCAGCCCTTGCAACTTGTTCCCTCCTGCTCTGCCTCCCCTTCAGGTCGGCTCCATCGTCAACTTCTCGCTCATGTACCTGCTGGCGCCCGTGGCGGCGGGCCCCGGCGGCGCCGCCACCGCCGGCTTTGTGCAGCGCGTGTTTGGCGATTTCTACCTCAAGGGCTGGGGCGCGCCCACCGGCCACATGTTCCAGGTGCGGCCCTTTCGAGAGTAGACTGGTGGGTGGGCAAAGGTGGGCAAAGGTTGGGTGGACGAGCAGGTGGAGGCCGGGGACCGGGCAGGCGGAGGCCGGGCGAGGTGTCAGTTGTGCCAAAGTGTGTGTGCCCGGTGGCCGGGTGCGCGGGGCCGTGAGGGGCAGGACATGAGAAGTGCAGATGTGTTGTCCCCACCGCCCGGCTGCTGGCTGCTGTCACACCCCTGCTGTGCGTGCTGCTGCTGTGCCGTGCATGGGTGCCAAGATGCCGCCAGTGCTGCCGCCTCCTGATCAGCAACTGCCTCTCTTGACCTGCAGCCGGGCTTCTCGCTGGGTTCCCGTGCCGTCAACTTTGTGTACAAGGGCGCCATCTTCGCCTTCATCGGTGCGCATGCCTGCCGCCTCACCTTACTTGCCCTGCTAGGCAAACTTGCCCTGCTAGGCGACCGGTATTGCAAGCTCTCGCTGCTGCCTTATGTGGCATGCTGGGCATGCCGCATTGCAAGCTCTCGCCGCCGCCGCAGCCAGGCTGGGGCACGCCTGGAAAGACGGATGCGTGCAGCCCTTGAGTACTGCAGCTCTGGGGAGTCTCACCAGGTGGCTCCTGTCACTTGTCAGCGCACTACTGCCACGCCCCAAACCCCAACTTTGCTCCTGCTGTGCTGCTGTTTCCACGCAGGCATGTGCGCGGGCCTGGTGGGAACCGCCACCTCAAACGGCCTGCTGGAGCTGCGCAAGAAGCTGGACCCTAGCTTTACTAGCCCGGTGAGTCGGTGTCTTATTTGAACCCAGCTGGCCAGTTGGCTGCAGATAGCTGGGACCACGGCCACCAGCCCTGTGAGTGCGCTGGGCGTTTGTTCTTGCGCTGGACACATCAAAGTGGGCTGGCATGTGTTTGGACCCTGCTGCCATCCCCGCCCGATTGGCCCTTTGTCCAACCAGACTGCATTCCTTTCGCCTCCTGCCGCATGTTACTGCCACACCTTCACTGCCCCACACCTGAATCCTGACTATCACTTCCCTACTGTACAGAACGAGGCGCCGTCTGTGGTGGGCAACGCGTCCTGCTGGGCGCTGCACATGGGGCTGAGCTCCAACTTCCGCTACCAGGCGCTCAACGGCCTGGACATGGTGAGCTTGATTTGGCCAGTCAAAGTGGGAAATTGCTGCATGTTCTTTGGCCTTGCAAGTTGAAGTACCAGGCGGTGAACGGCCTTGACATGCTGAGCGCGGCAGCGCGCAGCAAAGAGGGACTGGGTAGGAGCGGCAGGGGCAGCCACACACGCMTTTACACAAGCAGCAGGCTGAMCCCCGCCCTGACGAAATTGCGCCCTTGCCCTGCCTTCCCCCCGCTTCCCGCCCGCACCACCGCCCTGCTGACACAACTCCCCCGCCCTGCCTGCCCCTCGTTTGTTACCTGCAGGTGCTGCAGCCGGTGGTGCCGTCGGGCGTGTTCCGCATCCTGACTTCGGTCATCCGCGGCGCAAACAACATGGTGCGTGCTGGCTGGGAATCTGAACCCCGTCTGCTGGGAAGCTTATTACCCAGGCTCAGCAGTTGGCATGGTAGTTGCATGTGTGCAGTGCGGGTTGCCCTGCGCAAGCTAGCTGGACCACGGCTGGGCGCCTGCTGGGGGCCCTATGCCAAAGATGCAAGGCACAGCAGTAGTTTTGGGTGTGACATCAGGCGTGGGCAGCTGGTGCGGCTGCAGCCGGTGCGTCGGCGGAGCTGTCGATGCTCGGCCCCACCAGCCAGCCCCCCTATTGGGCCGGCACACCTAACGGCACACCGTGCGGCACTTTCCTGCCCCCTGCAGATTGGCGGCATTTCCTTTGTCATGATTGCCAAGGCGCTGGGCGTGCAGAAGGCCGGTGGTGCAGAGGAGGCAGCAGCCCCTGCACCCGCCAGCACCAAGGACAGCAAGAAGAAGAAGAAGTAGGCGCCTCTTTTTCCCCTATAACTCTAGAAGGAGGGGAACAAAAGTAGACTGCCCAAACGTGCACTGCCTTGCTTGCTCTCCGCCCCTGCTTGCCGCTTGCGGCGGGAGTGCCGCCCCCACCCACTTTGTACTTGCCACCCCGCTTTACCCAACCTGTTCCCATTCTTTCCGAGTGTCTGATTCCCGCGTTCTGTCGGCTCCCGTGGCACTGCCAATCATCCAGCTGCTGATACTTTTGTGAAAGCCGAGTGACAAGTGTGCTGAGCATGGGTGTGGGGAAGAAGCGGGCCGGCGGCGCTGGGCGCGATCTGACCCGAGCGGCGGTCTGCGGCAGCTGGGCTGCGTCTCGTGTGCTGGCGCGAGCAGCATCGTCTCGTGAACTTCATCTTCTGATTGAATCGGTGCCCATCATCCCCGATGGCAGCGGCAGCCGCGAGCACGCAGCGCAGCCTTGCGGCAGGGGGCAGCGTTCCGGCGCCTGTCAGCCGCATTCGCAGCATCCAGCGCACACAAGTGCCGGAGCGCCCTGAGCAGCGCAGCAGCAGCACGGGCCGCCCGTCCCTTCTTACCCGGTGCTCCAGGGCGCCCGTGGTCTGCGCTGCGGGCGGATTTGGGCAGCAAGCAGCAGGTGAGCATATCGAAGCTGCCAGCCGCGGCCCACTGTCGCCACCTGCTGCCTGCCGCCGTTGTTGCCGCCGCCGCCTGCCTCACCCGAGCGCCATCCGTCCCACTTGCCGTCTCAGGCACCGATGCCGCGGATGCAAGCAACGTGCCAAACTCGAGGGAGGAGTGCAGTGAGTTGCTGCAGTGAATAAGTTTATAATGTGATATCCATTGCCACCCTTCCGCCGATCCCTCTTTCTTGCTGCCCATTTCCGCTGCTGGCGCCGTCCCTCTTGCTTACCTGAAGTCCCTTTCAACACGCACCTCGCTCTGCTCCCCTGTCCGCTTGCAGTCCGGCAGGCGGCGGCAGCCATCGCAGCGCAGCTCAACACCGGCGGCAGCGGCAAGGGCAAGGGCTTTGGGGACGGGGCCGGCGGCCGTAAACTGACTGTGGATGTTCCAGTCCTCGAAAGCGGCGCAGCGGCCTCTGTGCAGTTGGCACAAGAGCTGATCGCGGCCCTGCCCAAGCAGCTAGCCAAGCAGTTTACGGTCGTCAGCTGCGCAGACAGCGGCGCGGCGGCGCCCAGCAGCGGCGGCGGCGCACCCGTGCTGGGGCTGCAGCAGGCGCTGAGCGGCGGGGACCTGGGCGGCTGCCTGCTCATTGCGGCACCCTCGTCTGGGCAGGTGGGAGACAGAGCAGAGGAGGGTGGGCGGTGAGGTTTGAGGGCTTGTGCAAATGGATGAGCAGCGCAGGACACCAGGACATGCAACACCAGGACACCAGCATACTGCGACTGGCCGCCAGTCCTGCTCCACTGCTGCTAGTCTGCTGTGCTGCCTCGTGTGGCAGCTGTGCTGCTGCTATGCTGCAGTGGCATTACCTGTTCAGCTGACCGATGACGCTGTTCTGCTCCAATCGCAGCTAGATTCCGTGATGCGGCTGCTGGCATACTGGCGGGGGCCGGGCGCAGTGGTGCTCAACGCAGACTGGAGCGCGGAAAAGGTGCCGGTGGAGCAGGTGCGCATTTGGGCAGTTCACCTGAATGCNAGTGTAGTCATGTTTTGGTTTGGTTTGGCGCAGTGGTGCTCAACGCGGATGAGACGCGGACCAGGCGCCGGTGGAGCAGGTGCGCACATTTGAAGGTTATCACACTTGATTTTTAAAGCTTGCTGGTGTGGAACGCGAAGCGTGGGTGGCGATCAAGCCACTTTCACCAACTCTCTTCCACTCTGCTTCCTCTGCAGGTGGCTTTCATCAAGTCGTTTGAAGCCGTCTACTGCTTCCTGCCGCTCATGGTCAAGGTGCTGTTCATTGGACAGGTGCGAATCTTTACCTTTGAAGTGTTGCAAACTGCTACTCTTACAAGGGCTGGAAACTGAATCAACTGTTCATTGGACAGGTGCGAGCATCACGAGCAGTGCGTGAGGGTTGGGCTGGCCGCTGCATTGGTGCAAGCATGCTGCTGCTGCTGCTGCTGCTCTGGCGATTGTGTGGGTTCATTGCAGGTCGGCGAGCTGCGTCGGCTGCAACTAGCCGCTGTGTCACCCACAAGTGCGCTTGCTTGCCACTTAGCAGGACGGCGCAGTGTTTAAGTACTGCACCAGCGGCAACCCCAGCTCCACTCCCTGGCGCATCTTCGGCAAGGAGGGTGAGCGCATTTTGTCTGCATCCTTTNCTTGCATGTTGATGCATCTTTGGCAAAATTGGCAGGGAGGGTGAGGGCAGCGCCAGCATTATTGTCCTGCACGTGTTTCTTGCTGGCGGCAGCCCCAGCTCCACTCCCTGGCGCATCTTTGGGAAGGCAAGGTTTTTTTGACCTCCCACTCTGTTTGTGTATTCTGGCGCATCTTCGGCAAGGACGGTGCGTGAGATTCTTCCCTCACTCTGCATGCGTCTTCTTCCTCGTCTTCTGGCACCTTTGCTGTTGCATGTGCATGCCTAGCGTTGCACTTGCTGTAGCACTGCCCGGCCACAGCGGGAGCAACGAGTTGCTGATCCAAGCAGCTGACTGGAGTGTTTGCTTACACCCGTGCGCACCCCGCCCGCCCCTGCAGGCAACAAGCTGCAGCCCATTGGGCGCATGTCGCAGCGGCCCTCCAATGCCGACCTGGAAGCCGTGTTTTACAACGCTTACGCCGGTAAGTGAATGGCGGCCTATCATAGCGGTGGGATGCATGCATGCAGGAGGGGAGCGGTTTGCTGCGAGATTCGCCTTGCTAGCTGCTGCTCAGGCAGATGCGCCTGACTGTGGCTGCATCTGCATGGTGGTCTGCCCACCGGTCTGTCGTCCCATCTTGCACTTCCACCCACCTGTATTGGACACATAATGCCTCACATGCATCGTTTGCCCGCCTGCCTGCCTGCTGCCGCAGCCAACAACCCGCTGAACAAGGGGATCAAGAGCATCACCGGCATCTTCAATGGCGGCAAGAAGTGACCGGTTTCGAGGAGATGCAATGGCAAACACGGATGCTGAAGTTGGCTGGAGGCTTATGAAGGCTCCAGGGATATTTCTGAACCCAACCACTGGCAGATCGTGGCAAGAACGCCTTGCCTGGCTGCCCTGCACGCTGGGAGATGCTTTGATTTTGAGCACTTGATTGGAACTGCACACTTGTAACCTTTCATGATTGACTGATGCAATGCAATGCAAGGTGCTGGGCAGCGAAGAGCTGCAGCTGAGCATGCCATGCCTGCCTCTCTCCCTTGCCCGCTCTCCTCCGCTGCCATGCAAGCCGCTCCCAGCGTCTCTCACACACTGTGTTGGGCTTCCCGTCCCACAGGTCTGCCTGCTACTCCCATCTGGCTGTCACTTTACATCACTATGCAGAACATCAACACTACAATGGATCACAACAATCAATCAACGCTGCGGTGCACCGCATGCCCTGCAATCTTGTGCCAGGCTGGGCAGCCGCGCACTCGCTTTGATTCCCTGCCCTGCTATCCCGCAGTCCTGCATCTGAGGGCCTGTGGCCACACAGCGGCCGCCTGCTCCCCATGGGTTGCTTCCTGTTCGCACTCGCCGCAGCAGGCGGCTGCAACCCAGCCGTTCTTCACCAGCTGTCCTGCTGTACCTTCTGCCCATGCTGCTTGGCATTGCTCATCGGCCGCCAGCCGCCCACCTTGGAGTGCAGCAGGCTGCCAGCCCTCAGCGGGGTTCAGCCAACTCTGCTCACTCCATCTGCGGCTCCAGCACATGCTCAGCCACGGGGCTGCGCTTCGTCTTCTCCAGGTCGCCCTCCGGCTCCTGCACAGAAAATACCAGAAGTGATCCCAACAGGTTTGATGGCGAGCATCCCATGCAGTCCACGCTCCAGACCCCGCTGCTCAACATCAGAGCAACTTTGCCGCCAACCTGTTGTACATTGAAAGGCACCCAGCAGCAGTTGGCCAGGCCGAACTGCACCGCCCCCCACCCTCCTCCAATTTGGCAACTTGATTGAACACCCACCTGCTTGCCCCAGCCGCCGCCGCTCACGCCGGAAGCACCCGAGCTGCCGGCGGAGGCGTCACGCGCTCCAGCTCCCGCACTGCCCCCGGAGGCACCGCCCGCCCCAGCACCAGCCGAGCCGGCACCGCCAGTGCCCTTGATGCCACCGGCGGTGGGAGCGCCAGGGGCGGCGCCGGTGGCGCCAGCATAGGCAGCGCCCTCGGGCTGCCCCTCCTCCTGGGCCTGCACAGTGTAGCTGCGCACCTGCGGAGCGTGGCGCAGGAGAGGAGGGAAGGGGAGGGAGGAAGTGGGCGTGCAGTTGTGGGAGGACGGAAGTATTGGCGTAGACGGGAAGTGCAAGCGCTCGTGCATCAGCCGATGGCATGCATGTCATGCCATGACCCTCCGTTCCAGCTGTGCAGCCGCTGGCATGAAAAAATCACTCAGTCACAAAATCTCCTCACCTCCTTTGCCACTTGGCCAGACGACACGCCGGTGCTCCCACTGCCGCCAGTCGGCCGTGCGCCGCTGCCGCCCGTCTGCAGGAAGGATAGATGCCGCCAGCAGAACGAGCAGAGGTAAGCAAGCACATTTTGGAGGGGCGGCATGATGTGAGAGGCAGCACTCAAATGAAGCCAACGGTACATTGCCATGATGCCAGCAAACATGCAGCTTGTGAAGCTCGAATGGGCCGCCACCACAAAATGCAGCACTCGTGCTATTGCCACCCTACCCACCTGCGCGCCCTCATAGCTCTCCTGGCCCGCGGGCTGCCCCTCCTGGCTGGCATAGGCCTTGGCCTGCGTGGGACAGAGGCAGGTGTTGGGTAGGCGCAAAATGTAAGCCATGGCTGCAGGGTTCATCAAGCCAAACGTGCAGACCACCGCTACAGGGCGACAGCAGCTCAGCGCAGGGAGCAGGCGGCGCGTTGCAAGCAGTTCATGCCTGCTGCCAAGCTTGCAAGCTTACAGCTGCGCAAGGGCATGCACTGCCATCGGCCCTTGCCCACCATGCAACTGCTGAACTAAAACCACCCTGCCTCCTCACCTCCTTTGCCACCTGGGACGTGGGTGCCCCGGCGGGGGTGCCGCCCGTGGCGCCGCCGTAGCCCTGAGTCATGTCCTCTGGTGCTGCATGTGGACGAGGGAGAGAGGGCAATCAGTGGATAGACTGGGGTTCTGGCAAGAACCGGAATGGTACTCAGAGAGAATGCCTCCCTTCACAAGCCTCACAACCAGATGAGAACAGGGCAAGACTCCCTGCTTAGCTCACCTGCCCCACGGCTTTCAGCAGATGTGCCAGCAGCCCCTTCCGGCAGCTGGCCCTTGCCCTTGCATCACAGCCAAAACAGTCTKAACAGGGCAAGGCTCCCTGCTCGACTCACAGCCTTCGCCGCTCTTGGCAGTGGCGCCGCTCCTGCCAGTTCCAGCAGCCCCTTCCGGCAGCTGGCCCTTCTTCACAGACGAGGCCCAATAACAGCAGGCACAAAGTTCCAGCCTCACCTGCCCCGCCGCTCTTGCCAGCAGAGGCGCCGCTCTTGGCAGAGGCGCTGCCAGCAGCCCCCTCCGGCAGCTGGCCCTGCTTGACAGCCGAGGCGGGCACGCAGACCAGCCCCTCGGCGTCCTTCTCGGCCGCCAGCTGCTGCCCGTGCTCGTACGTCTGGCGCACGGTGTCGGGCAGCTGTGGGGCGGATTGGAGCAAAAGGTGCACTGCTTAGGTAAGCAGACGTGCAAGCCTTAGCAAAGCTCGGCCTCTCATCTGCAACGCCAGGCTGTTGCAAGTCAGCTGGGTGCACACATCCGTTGTGCAGGCAGGCTTCTAGAGCAAGGTCGCTGTCTTTGCAGCCAAGCAAGTCAGTCGGTTTGAACTCCAAACACTCACGTTGGTCACAGTGTCCTTGGCGCTGGTGGCGGCCTGGCTGGCGGCGGCCTTCGTGGTTTCAACTGCGGTGGAAAGAGGATGGACAGCTGTCACACAGGATGCCTTCCAAGGGAAGCTGCCGCGCCACGAGTGGGAGCGCGCAAGAACAGGAACACATCAGCATCATTGCAGGCATGACAAAGTGCATATGGCAGTTGTGACGACAGACAGGCCAAAGACAGGCCACTGTTGTGGTGCCAGCTGCTGGGGTTGGAGGTGACCCACGCAGGCTGCACCCGCCTACACTCCAGAATGCAGGCAGAGCAGCCCAAGATGGATCAGCTGAAGCCCCAGCTGGCAGACCACTGGCTGGCTGTCAAACCATGTTGCCATGCAGCTGCCGGAGTGGGAGGTGTGTACCAGTCTGGCTGCGCCGCCCCTTACTCAAGGATGCGGGCAGGGCAGCCACACCTGGCAAGCACAGCAATCCCTGCCACAGACGGGCATATGTGCTGTTATGAACCACCGCACAATGCAGGACGTGCGCCTCGCAACGCCCTGGGTGCACCGCACCGCCTAACTGTGTACTCTGGCGCAAGCACGCCGATTGAGTAAGCGCCAAGGCGGCTGCGGGGCTGGGAGTCGCACCTGCTTGCTGCACAGCCAGCCAACGCTAGTGGCTGGGCAGCTGCAGATCCTGGATCCCAGCCCTGCAGCTGGCAGGCCGCATACTGACTAAGCTAGTGACACATCTTCCGAGCTGTTGCAGCTGCGGCAGGTCCCCGGTCAGCACCAGCAGCTGGTGCAAGCCGGCAAAGTCAATGCAATGCAGTTGCTGGGGTGAAGGCCGATACCCGCTTGCTGCGCCGCCCCTCCCCAAGGAAGTGGGCAGGGCAGCATGCGGGCACTGGGCCTGAGCCCCTGCAGGCCTTTAAGATCAAGAGGCATTATCGCTTACATACGCCCACTTGCATTGGCATAAAGCTAACCGGCCAAAACTTGCCAACCACCACACCTGCCAACCGACACACCTGCCGCCAGCGTCTCTTTATCACACCCGTCCAAATCCTGTGCAGCAGGTCCGCATACGTGCTGTGCTGTGCAGCCGTCTGCACGTCCAGCCTGCCAGCTTGTCGATAATGGCACTGCCAGGCCAGTTTGCAAATTGGGAGTGCAGCCAACGAAAACTAGCACTGCCAGCAGCATACATCGACAAACCAGCGGCTCGGACAGACTTGCCGCCAGCTTCAAACATTCAATGAAGTTCACAGCTCTCCACGGTCTCAGACCTGCGGCAGGCAGCCTGCATGCCCAGCCAGCCAGCTTGCCGACAATCGTGCTGCAACAGGCCAGTTATCATTTGGCTAAGCACAGCCAACAAAAACTGGCATATTACAGCACAGACAGTCGACAAACAGCCAGCCAGACTAATCTCGCAGCCCCCATCGGCGCATCTCCATCCCGCCCGATCCGCTGTGCAACCATCCCGGCTCGTCCAGCCGGCCACCTTGTCGACAACCGTGCTGCACCAGGCCAGTTTACATTGGCTGAGCAGAGCCAATGAAAACTAGCTGGTACAGCTCAGAAGTCCACAAAATCGGCGGACTGGACTGGCCGTGCCACCGGTGGTACCCATCTTTTTCAGCTGCTCATCCTGCTTGCGTGCACCTAAACCGGCCAACAGGCACCGCTCACATCCAGGTAAGCACTACTGTAGCTAACAAAGGCACAGCTGCTAGACAACCAACCCACCTGCAGAAGTGACAGACTCCTTCACATACGCCACGGCATCAGCGGCAGCCTGGCGCGCGCCCTCCGCCACTGCAGGCATATCAAACGGGGAGGGATGCAGACAAGATAAGTGAGCAGCTGATCAGCGGCAGGAGGCAAGCCGGCCCTGCAACTTGGCTGCTACTTGATATACACCGCCCACACAGGCGCGCATTTCTGTACAACACATGCAACACTCCAAGATGAAACCGGCACCCCAAGACTCACTGATGCCAGCCGTCTCGCCCAGCCCGCTGGCGGTGGCGCGCCCCAGCTGTGCGGTGGCCTGCTCGGGTGGGAAGTTACGGAGGAACGGGGGGATANTCCCGAAATCGTTCTCAAGGCTGCACAGTCCACTGCAGTGACACATCCTGCGCTCCTCCGCATCTACAGGTGTGGAATTTCAAGCACATGCCTTTCATATTCCTGTTGACAGCGCAGCTGACGCGTCAACACCCGCGCCGCAACTGACCCAAAGTGCACAGCAGCTAACAGGCCGCGCCTCGCAAGTGCCATTTGGCGCCAGCACCAGCTCCCCTGGAGCCATCAACCAGATCAGAAGGAACCCCCTCACCTCTCCGGTGCCCTTGGCGGCAGCAGCGGTGTCGTCGGCCACCTCCTGTGCTCCCTCCGCATACGGCTGGGCGGCGGCCTTGGCGCGCTCAGCCTGCACACCAGGGAAAGCGCAATAATCAGTTTGTGAGTGTGGGGCAATCATGACGACATACTTGAAGGTGAGCGTGCATCAGCGGCGATGCGAGTTGGCAGCAGACGAGCTCGCTGTGGAAGAGGGCTGCCAGCTTAGGGGCACTCGCAACAGTCTGCACTGCTGTATGACCCTTCACATTGCTTGCAGGTCTCACGTTGCATGCAGGTCTCGCTCCAGTGAAACAAAACTGTGCAGAGCAGCGGCAGAGCAGCAAGACCCACCTGCTCAGCGGCCACCTGGCGGGCGCGCTCCGCAGCAGCGGCGGCGCTGTCGCGTGCAGCGGCAGCCGTGTTGGCGGCGGCCGCCTTGGCACGCTCAGCCTGCGAGGGCAGGAAGCACAGAGTGATAATTGTTCAAGAGCTGCAAGTACACTGTGGGAATGAGGTAGCGGTGTTGGCGGCAGCTGCCTTGGCGCGCTCAGCCTGCAGGTTGCAGCGCAGCGGATACTGTCAAACGCAGCCTGAACTGCATGCTAAAATGGTCTCACTTGATCAAGCAGCTGCAACTCCTGCCATCCAGCGTACTCCTCACTACATTTGCTCGCTCTGCTGTGGTAGCAAGCCGCCCCACAGGTGTGCGTGCACTCCTTATCAACCCACCTGCTCAGCAGCGGCCTGGCGGGCGCGCTCAGTGGCGCTGGCCGCCGTCTCGCGGGCACCCTGGGCAGCGCCGGCGGCGGTCTCCTGCAGGAACAAGTTGCGTCCATCAGAGTGATACAGGATACAGCATGCGAGCTGCACAAGGCGCGACATCAAGCGGTGAGCAGTACAAGCTGCACCTGCAATGTTTAGCAAGGCCGCTGCACCCTTCATACTCTAAATACGAGAGCCTCTGACTTGCCAGTCTATTTGGACACAGCCACAAGCTTGAGCGCACCTGGGCTGCGGCCGCGGTGTCGGCAGCCTTCTGCTGCGCGGCGGCGGTGGTGTCCGAGGCAACCTGGGCGGCGGACTCTGCCGCCTCGCCTGCAGGCACAAACATCAATGATTGGCAGCCAGCAGCGGATGTGAAGCGCACGAGGGAGGCGTCAGCCGGCAAGATGCTGCGGCGTGCGCCCGACCCAGTCTACTAAATGGCTAGCAGCCGTGCTTACCTGCTTCCCACCCGCCTTGCAGCCTCCAGCCTGCCCAGTCCCCAACCGCCCAAGCGCCCGCCCACGCATCCGCCACCCACCCGTCTTGCGTGCAGCGCCCTGGGTCACTGTCTCCTCGGGAGCGATGCCCATCTTCTCCTTGGCGGCCTGCAAAATATGCGAATTGAGATGTGCAGTGCAGATGTGGATCAGTGCTTGCAGTGCCAGAAAACAGTGCCTGATTTCTAGTTGCAGTGCACTGCTTGCGGGGAAGCAGAAGCTGAGCAGGCGCCCTCTGCAAGTGCTCCAAGTACAGGCACCAACCTGCAGCGCCCACACACGCACCTGCACCACCTCTCCAACCTTCTCCGCAGCGGCAGCCGCCGCCTGGCGCACAGTTTCAACGACGCCCGCGGCCTGCTGCTGCGCCGCCTCGGTGGCACCAGCAGCCGTCTCCTTGGCGGCCTGAGAGGCACCAGCAGCGCCCTCAGCTGCAGCCTGCCCCACGCCCTGCACTGCACCAGCCGCTCGGCCAGCCGTCTCAGCAGCCGCCTCGGTGCCGGCGGCGGCGGTCTCGCGAGCAGCCTGGGCGGCACCAGCTGCCTTCTCCTGAGCAGCGGCAGCGGTGCTGGCAGCTGTCTCCTTGGCAACCTGCAGGGGAGGCAGGAGTGCGGGAGTGGGGTGGGCGGACAGGCAGAAAAAATCAGCAGCAGGATTCCACTGCTGGCAATCTTCAGCGCTGCCATTCCAGATCAAGCTTGGGTCACACTGCTGGCCACTGCGCAGTCCACCAGCCCAAACTTCAGCCTACAGCAGCAGCTCAACCAAACACCACCACCCACCTGAGCCGCCTCGCTGGCGCGCCCTGCCACCTCAGCGCCAGCAGCCCGCGCTGACTCAGCAGCACCCGCTGCAGTCTCGCGGGCAGCCTGGGCGGCACCAGCCGCCTTCTCCTGGGCGGCAGCAGCCGTGCTGGCGGCTGTCTCCTTGGCAGCCTGAGCGGCACCAGCGGCACCCTCGGCCTCCGCCTGCCCCACGCCCTGCACTGCACCAGCCGCACGACCAGCGGTTTCAGCAGCCGCCTCGGTGCCGGCGGTGGCGGTCTCGCGGGCAGCCCGGGCGGCACCAGCTGCCTTCTCCTGAGCGGCAGCGGCCGTGCTAGCGGCCGTCTCCTTGGCAGCCTGCAAGGAGGCAGGAGTGGGGAGTGGGGTGGGCAGACAGGCAGGGTGCTCAGCAGCAGAACGAGCGGATTGCAACCTGGGCCACCTGCGAAGCGCCCAACTCTTCCCAATGGACTGGCCACCACCCAGCCCCAGCGAGCTCGACCAGCCAACCAAGCCTGCTGCAATCAATCTGCAAGCCCAAAAGGCCAAANGTCACCGCCCACCTGAGCCGCCTCGCTGGCACGCCCAGCAACCTCAGCGCCCGCAGCGCGCGCTGACTCAGCGGCACCAGCCGCAGTGTCACGGACAGTCTGGGCAGCTGCCTCTGTGCCGGCGGCAGCAGTCTCACGGGCCGACTGAGCCACGCCAGCTGCCTTCTCCTGGGCGGCGCCGGCCGTCTCACGGGCAGACTGGGCTGCACTGGCGGCGGTCTCACGAGCCGACTGGGCTGCGCCGGCAGCCGTCTCGCGGGCGCCCTCTGCTGCACCGGCAGCGGTGCTACGGGCGCTCTCAGCTGCCCCAGCCGCCGTCTGGCGAGCGCTTTCAGCTGCTCCAGCGGCGGTGCTGCGAGCCGACTCAGCTGCGCCGGCGGCAGCCTGGCGAGCACTCTCAGCGGTGCCGGCAGCGGCGCCCTTGGCGCGGCCAGCCGCCTCGCCGGCGGCACCGGTCACATCATACCCGCTGGGCAGACCAGACTCGTCGTACTGCAGGATGGAAAAGAGGTGTGCTGAATGAAGACATTAATAGCTTGCTGAACAGAGTGGACTGCAAACCAAGCGGGTGAGTCCTGAACATTGGGTTTGATTTAGCGCATCTGCGGTCCGTGCAAATTCCAACGCTTGAGTGCCGTCCAGCTGTGGCCCCAACCGCCGCAGTGCAAGTTCAACGAGGTGTGCCCACCTGTGCGCCCCTGGTGGCGGTTCCAGCAGCCGCGCCTGCCGGCGCCTGCAGAGAAGGGAGGGGCGGTGTAAACTGCAACGTTGAATGCACCGAGCGCGTGCGATCAAACGATTATGTGTCCCACCATGCCAAATTGCACTGCAGGCAGAAGCTTTAGCACCAGCAGCTCAGCATCAGGCAGGCTATATCCAGAGTGTGAAAGGGAAAGGAAAAAATCATGAGCAGCAGGCCTGCTCAAGTCCAGCGCTGCTCAGCTGCTCTGTGCAGCGGCTATCAGCTGCCGACAGAGAGCAGCTGAACGGCAAGATAGATGAGAGCTGGCCGTCTGCTCGCCTACAATTTCCTGATCAGTGACATCCTCCCAGCCGGCCGGGCGCCCCTCATGATCCATTGGCAGGACTGGAATGCAGCCTGCACACGTGTGCCTGCCCACACGGGCAGCAGCAAACACGGTTGTGCTTGTGCCAGGCAGGATCCAAACAGCTGGTCTTTTGATGCTGCAGTGCTGCGTCCCTGGCAGACCAGCAACGATGAACCAGCAGGAGGTGCTGGCTGCTTGCACACCGCTGGTGCGGGCTGGAAGCATGCGGCCTCTGGCTGCAGGGCCGGGCTCGTATGGCGGGCCCGAACGTGCAGCCGAACAGACGCCACACTTCAATCCAGCACGAGACGGTGCAGAATCACACAGCATGCAACGGGAGGCCAGCCTGCAGCTGCAACGCTCAGCCATTCTACCTTGTCACTGCAGAAAGCGTGGGCGGCGAGACTTGTTGCCGCGGGGAGCCAGGTGGGGAACCGAGCGGCTTGCAACGACGACGGCACGCTGGCTGGCAAGGCCTGGCCAGGCCTGGAGCCAAGCTGACCAGGCCTCGCCAGACCAGTACCAAGACATCGACCATACCAGCCGGCTAGAAGCGGGTGCATAGTACGGATTACCAAGCAGCGCGCGGACCTGCCAAACGTAAGCGCATGAGAGCAAACTGCGAGAACGTGAGAGAGCAGAGTGAGGTGGGCGCCGGCAGGAAGCCTGCTCACAGCAGCGCGATGCAGCTGCTCCGTGCGTCGGCTCGATGCTGCCGGCAGGGAGCAGTCCGCGCACTTCTGCTCAGAGGCGGAGGCTTGCGACTGCCTGGTCACTTTTGATGCATCCCAGCCCCATGTTGCTGGCACCGCTGCTGATGGCAGCACACATGTGCTGATGCACGGGCGGCAGCCAAACACATGTCTGCTCGTGCGAAGCAGGAGGATGGCCTGCCTGCCCTGCAGAGCCAGCTGCACTAGTGCAGTACTGCTCGTGAGACGAGCAGCGCTGAGACAGCAAGAAGCCGGCTGCTCATGCACCGACACCATTTTCATGTGGACAGGAGCCAGCCACACCCCGCTGCAGAGCCAGGCTCGACTGGGTGCCCAGACATGCAGCTGACCATGGTCTACAGCTACAAATCCAGGGGCCAATGGTGCCAGCTGGGGCCAGTTTACCCCATACAAAGAAGGGGTGCGAACGGAGGATCCCTGCCAGCGAGGTTCAGCTCCTGCCACCAAGCCAATAAGCGGGCCTCTACATAGAAGCATGAGCTCGAGAACAGCGGCCTGCCGCCTGGCTGCCTTGCGGACGAGCGGCGGGCACACCCCGCTGCAGGGCTGAGCCTCATAAGGGGCCCATGCATGCAACAGGGTCTCCAACCGCATACTACCGCACTGTTGAGGCAATGCAAGACTGTGGGATCAAGCTTCCAAGGTTTCATCAGCCACACTTGTGCACTGTGCTGTGCATGCATGCCACCGGCTGGATCAGCATGTAAGTGCACAGGCAAACGGCTGCGCTGCACAAGGAAGCTCAGTCACGCAGAATGGACTGGTGGGTGCTGCCGTCGGCTGCAGAGCCAGGGCTTGGCTGGTACCAAGCCTGCACTGCAGTCTCTGGCTGAGAACCATAAATCCAGTCTTTCGCACTTGTACTATTGCCTCGACAGTGGTCAGCATGACCAGTAAGTGCTCTGCACCCCAGTGCAGGGTACCACAACAACCCTCAGCGAGGCCCGCGCGCATGAACAGCCAGGTGCACGTGGCATGTGGCAAGCCGATGGGCTCAGACAGATGGACCGCCACGACGCTCGCCAGCAAAGGCCTGAGCAGGCTTGTAGCCAAGCCTGCCAGGCCTTGCTTGCGGCAGACCAGGGACATCTTCTGAATTGCTTGCCTCGTGAGGCTCACCATCAGTGCTGGGTGGCATCTCTATGATCATCTAAGTATGATCAGCTGGAGTAACGAGCGCAGCTGAGCCAGCTGGACGGGCAGGCGCGGCCACCGGCCGCAGAGCACAGCATTGGCTGTTGCCAACAGCAAGCACTGCAGCGTGTGGGTACGCCTCAACAGTCCAGTATGCCTGCACTTCAACTCTCAATGAGAGTCCTCTTGTAAGTCATGTGGCANTGGACTGCAACACGTTGCAGTGCACTGCATGCCACTATACAATGGCGTGCGAATGAATGGCAGCTGGCACAGCCAGATTTTCAGACACCATGCTGGGCCAGGCGGGCAAGCTTTGCAGTTTGGACAGATGAACCGCCACACATGCCAGCAAAGGTCTAGGCAGGGCCTGCAATCAAGCCTGCCAGACCTTTGCCAACAACGTCAGCACTCGACATCTTCCGTACTGCTTGCTGCGGCACGTGCCTGTGGCACATACACTGCCAGCTCACGGCACATCCTGCCACCAAACCTCACATGTGCGGACCCGACCGTCGTCACTGCAAGGGGCAACAAAACATTAAGAGTGCTACACAACTGAATTATTAAACAAACCCCACCTGCTCCTCCCCGGCATAGCCCTCCTCCGCCTCAAAGTCCTCGCGGGCGTGGGCGCGCGCCTGGGGGAACAGCTCCTCTGCATCAAGGTTGCAGAATTATAAGGTGAGCAAACAGAGGGATTGTGAGCTGCKAT
>JADXDR010000047.1:51840-64429 GCA_025026875.1 Chlorella ohadii | reverse complement strand
GTGTGCCTTGGGGAGCAGCTCCTCAAAATTCATTGATAGGAGGAAGAACTCTTTGGCTTCTTCTTCTTGCGGATCCGTATGCCGTGCTCCAACTGCCGTCTTCTCTGTAATAGGCGCCAGCCAAACAACAAGCGGCCACAATGCGGCAGTTGCAAGCCACTCACCTCCGTGCTTGATGTCGCGAGGGTAGGGCGCGTGCAGGCCCTGCTCGCTGGGAGACTTTTGCACGCCGCCGGCGCCTGCTGAGGTGGGGTGCAGGGGAGGGCAGGGAAGGGCAGGAAGCACTGGTCAGCTTGGGCAAATGCAAGAGAGTCTGCAGACGAGTGCTGCCGCATTGCAAGCATGGCAGTTGCCACCTTATCCCAGTGCACTGCTGGCCCCGTTCCCTGCGCCAACCGACCACAAAAACCCTGCACGCACCTGCGCCCATCTCAGCGCCGATGGGAGCGCCCGGCCCAGCGGTCTGCAGCGGGGCGGCTGGAGAGGGCACAGTGCCAACAGGCGCCGCCATGCCGGGGGCGCCGACGGCGGCGGTGGGGGCCTGCAGGGCAAGGGATCGGCTAAGCAATCCACACTGAGCTTATCTGTATATCTGTACGTGCTCTGAAGCAGCTATGCACAAGGCACAGKKGCGNCNGATATGGNCTTCTNGAATCGAGCAGCCTTACGGCGGCAGGGCTCCGGGAAGCTAGCCAGGCGCAGGCAGCCCTTACCTGGCGGGGGGGGNTGCCGGGCTGGTAGGAAGCGTAGCCCCCAGCGGGGCCGGTTGTCTCCTGCGGGAGGGNAGCAGGGAACAAGGCGCCGCAGCCGCCAGGATTGAAGTCAAGTGAGACGTGTGTGCATCCACTGGGGGCGAGCTGCTCGCAAGGCTGGGGCCCGTGTGGCTCACACCGGGGCCGATAAACGTGGCCGTCAAGCATGCCTGCATCACCCAGGCATGCTCATGCAAACCAGGGCACAGTGTGCCAACTGAACTATACTAAAGACCCCCACAAATCACCTGCGCCAGGCGGGCCGACACATCGGGCTTAGCGCCGGGGGCGGACGGCGCGGCGGCGGCGCCCATGCCTCCCAGCATGCCGGTTTCGCTGCCTCCCTTGGCGTAGGTGCCATATGGTCCTGCAAAAAGTCGTAGGGTTGATATTAGGTACCTGTTAGGCATAGGTGAGCGAGAATCAGGGGCGGCGTGCGGGCGGCGGCTGCATGAGCGCTCGGGCGGCGGCGGCCCTTGGACGGCGGCAGCAGGAGCAGGCAGCGGACCGGGCAGCACTTGATCCATCACCCAGCCCGCACCTGTGGTCTCCTGGGTCAGGCGCTCGCCGCCAAAGCCGCCCGTCTGGGCAGCCAGGCCGGCGGCGGCCTCCTGACGAGCCTCCCTGGCCGCCTGGGCCAGGGCCTCACCCCGCTTCTGCAGCTGGCGGTTGGTGCCCGACATTGTTGGGGCTGAAGGTGGAGCTGGGGACCGTGTTGTGTGGGTCGGGTTCTTGTGGTGCTGCTGCAGTCTGCCAGTTGAACCGAAAGCACTCAGCAGATCGCAAGTGTGAGGGCAGGCTAGCGGGAGGCAATGCCAAGCAGCCGGCGGCACGGCATGCACCGCCGCCAATGCGGGGAGATGCAGACAGCTTCAGCCCGGCTGCCGGCGCATCTGCCAGTGGCTGCATGGCCGCTATGAGTTTCATTCGCAAATTCACGAGTACTCTAGTCTGTTGCATCAAACCACAAGGTTTCTCAGGCGAGCCATGCATGTGCAGCTGACCTTGACAGCAGGAAGGTGGGCGGACACCCCAAGCTGCCGCTGCCTGGCAGCACGCACCCCTGCAATCACCCAGCTGCATCGATTTATGCATAGTTGACATTTCAATCAGCCGGAAGCAGGAGATTGGCAACGGAACAGTGGCAATGAGACTTATGTACCCAAAAGGCGTCGCAAGTTTCAACGGTGCTGAAAATCCAGGTTGGAGTCGAAGTGGGGATGTACAACAGCTCAGACAGTACCGACGAAAGACAGAAAACAGATGGTGGTTCGCCAAAGAGAGGGCTGCTCAGAAGCCGCTATAAATGCGGCCCACGTGCGCCTCTGCCACGTCTCCCAGCAGATCGTACCACATACGGGTGCGGTTGCCGAAGAAGTCTGCCGCCAGCTCCGAGTCGGTCACCTGTGTGGGCAACAGGTTTGGAGCAGTTGTAAGGAGGCAAGTTAATCGGGGGCAGCTCTAGTTCAGATGGCAGACGGGTGCGGTTGCCGAAGAAGTCTGCCGCCAGCTCCGAGTCGGTGGCCTGCTGTGAAGGAGGTGAGGTTGGAACAAAAGGCTGCTGGATGGGCAAGGTTTTGATAGGCGAGTGCCATGCACAGCCGGCAAAGTGCGCCGACAAACCATGGCATGCCAGTCGGGACAGCTGGATCAAGCGAAGCATGGCTGATGACCTGAATTCCTTGCCAGCACTCCCGTGAACCCAAGGATGCACCTCACCTTTGTGGCCAGCGCCGCCAAGACACCTTCGTCATCAAACACGCCGATTGCTGAGAACACCTGGCGGCTCTCAGGCTCCCCACCCAGGGCATGCAGCCAGGCGNCCTGAAAAGGAGCAGNCGCAGAGGTGGGATGGTGAGCCGGACGAGTCCAGTTGCCCAGCTGGCTGGCAATCGCCTGCCGCAGATGGCAGCAGCAGCGCACACAGCAGGGGCGCTCCGCAGTGGCTTGCATGCCGGCATCCAGTGCTGAATCACAGCACCCAACAGCAGCGTGCGAAGCCCCCTCGAGAAGAAGTTCCATCACTCCAGCAAGCAGACCAATCATGTCTCAAAGGCTTGCCGTATTCAATGTTCAGCTTCTGCACTGTAGCGCCGGTGGGTACGGCCACCAGCACCTGCGCCCACTCCTCCTCGCTTGCCTCCTCCTTCACCTGCTTGATGGCGGCCTGTGGAAAGAAAGAAAGAATAAACAAAGGACGAGAGACAGAATGAGTGAGGAGGAAGTGCTGGTGGCCCACTCCTCCTCGCTCGCCTCCTCCTTCACTTTCTTGATGGCGGCCTGCACATAGAGAGCGAGAGAGAGAGTGGCGCCGCAGGCCACGTGTAGAAAGAAACGGGCAGGGTATCACCGCAGAATGGGTAGCAGCCTATGAGCGCAACAGCGGCCGCCTTGCATGCCGTGGCCACTGCAGGAACGGCTTGTCAGCCCCCCAGAAATAATGGGTATTCCAGCTGGCACGTGCCGTTGCAGCAGGCCACACACAACTACGCACCTGGAGGTTGTTCCAGTGCGCTTCAGCTGCTTCGGTCACAAGTGCCATCACTGCGTCCTTCTGGCTGCAGGTAGAAAATGGAGGGACAGGCAGTGGCGTTGACTGCCACGCAGGTAAACGCATTGTACGGGCGTGCGCAGGCGATCCTCTGGCCTACATGATGACCACGTGCGAGGGAAGGCTTGCGGCTAGGTGCCCAGGCAAGGCCATCTCATTCGTGCGAAGCGGGCGAAGCGGGCGCACCTGCGCATGCCCTCCGTGCATGCCGTGGCATTGAAGCCATCAGCGGCAGCCTCCTCCACTAGTCGAACATAGTCCTTTGTGATCTGCGGAGCAAAAGCCAATCAAGTGGCAGCTGGACATAACGCGCCTTTCGATCATTGGAATGGAGCATTGCAAGTGCAGGTCCATGTGCGTAAGGGTGGTGGGCTGAGTTGCTGCTGTAGCAACACAGACAGTGCAACCATGGCATGTTGCTAGTAGGGCATGCCGGCTGCTTGCAGCGGAGGTGAAGTCGCCAGTTTTGAAAGAAAGGGCCGCTCCCGTCTCCATTCACATCCAATCCTTTTCCTTCCCACTCTCCTCAAATGCGCCTTCCATAGACCCACAACCCACCTGCGCAACCGCCGACCGCTGCTCGGCAGTCAGGTTTGGGTCGCTCTCAGACAGCTCCACTGCCGCCGCCGCCGCATCCAAAAAGCTACTCAGCCCATCCTGCTTCTCCGCATCGTTCAGCGCTGGCTCGCCGCCCGCCCCGCCCAGGGCCCACACGCGGCATGTGCCGTACAGACCAAGAGTGCTGCAAGGTGTGGCGAGGAGCGCAGGGGGAAGGGCTTCAGCCTGAGCTTCATCGCTTCACTTTATCCAGCCGCAGCTGCTGCTGCAGTCAGGTGCAGTAGTCGACATGAGAGACAAGCACAGCGGGCGAGTCAGGTAGGGCATTGGTTGCCAGCGAGTGTACCCACCTGTGCAGGTACGTTTTCATTGCGTGGTACAGTGCTGTGTCCACAGGGATGCTCAGAGAGAAGTTGCCAAACCTGCAAAGGTTGGCATAGGGCAGCTGTTGACGGAGGTGCTGCCTTCCGCCGCCATGCTGGGACCGCCCGCTGGCTGATTGCACGAGCGGCCAGCAGGACCTGATAAGCACGGCAGCGATGTGCATGCCCAAACGCAAGCAGCGGCAAACCTGTGGGCAGGGGCGTCAACCACCAGGCAGCGGCAGCATGTTCACCCTCACTCCTTACCCCCCCATCTGCGCCCTCACCGGTAGATGCGCTGCTCGTCGGTGGAGCTGAGCACCACAAACGGGTGGCTGCGCGTCTCCAGCATCTTCAGGTTCTCATACTGCCCGATAAAGTTGGAGTCCAGCGGCTTCAGGTAGTCGGGCTGCAAGGAGAATGAGAGAAACAGCAAGGTGGGGGAGAAAGTGCAGCGGCAGCGGCGGCGGCGGCGGCGCCATCGGCTGATGCCGGCGCTGGATGCTCTAATGGCTTTTATGAGAGGCCTTGTTGGTCAATTTTGTGTGGAAACGGCAGACAGGCTGCTCAAGAAGCCAAGGGCTTGCGGGGCCGCGGCCATCCTCTAGCTTGCGCACCGTGGCGGGGGAGATGTGCGCCATTCCGAGCTCATCAGTCTGCAGGGCGGCCGCGGCACCCGCGAAAAGCAGCAGGATCCCCAGTATCAGGCGCGCGACGGGTCGCATTGCGCTTCCCCCCTGCGCACGTGCAGACCGGTTGTGGAGATGTAATGGCACGTGTGTGCACGAGAGGCAGTGCCACTCTTGTGCTGCCCACCGCCGGCCGACGCCAGGTGGCACCCCACCACAGCGCCACACAGCAGCCACTCAAGACGGCCCGCTGCTGCCTGTCTGCCCAGCCTGATATCTGTGCGATGCATCGTGATCCATAAGTAATAAATCATTGACAGAAGGGCAACTTATCTCAAGCGAAAGTGCCGCTCGCCCAGGCCAGTCCAAGCGAAGCATGCTTCCACGGCACGTGGCACCGTCGCTGCTTCTGCTGTTCTGCCAATCAAGGTGCTAGTTTACACGGCAGCGGGGTATGGTACACATAGGCGTGCTAGGAAGCTGGGAGAAAATTGCTACAGGCGCTGCATACTCTTACATGATTACACCGACACCTGGACCCGCAGCCGCTTGCTGTGCCGCAGGTGCGGCTGGAACTCTGCCTGCAGCTCTACAGCAGCATGGTGCCAGTGCGTTGGCTGCACAGCAGCAGCTGGAGAGGCCGGCAGGCTGCCCATCGTTGGGCTGGTGGCAGCTGGTGCGCCTGGCTGTGCAGCCTGCCCAATTCCACCGGGCTCTGCCGCAGCCGCTGCCGCCGTCCCACCAGCCGCCTCCCGCTGCCGCTGCTGCCGCCGTTTCAGCCGCTGCTTGCGGCTCAGCCGGTGCTTGTGCGGCTGCCGGCTGTTGTGCTCTATTTGCGACACCACCTCACCCACAGCGGCGGCTGCAAGGGCCTGCCGGCTCTGCCGCAGGCTGCTGGCGGTATCCACACTGCTGGCTGGCCGAGCCAGGCTGGAGGTTGTAGCAGAGGCAGGTGGTATGCATGCGCCTGCCCGGTGCCCCGCTGCCTCACTAGCTGCTGCTGCTGCTAATGCTGCGGATGCTCCTCTTATTGCCTCCACTGCCACCACCGTTGCTGCTGCCGCTGTGCCCTGCAACTCTTCCTGCTGCCCGTCAGCAGGCCCAGCCTGCCCTTGCCGCTGCCGCGGTCGCCGCCGCTTCTTTCCTCTCCGTGGCTGCTGTGGCGCCTCTGGCTGCCACGACAGCTGCAGCTGTGTGGCTGCCGGCAGCAGCAGGCCGGCGGGTAGGCAGGCTGCCCCGGCAGCCGGGATGGCAAAGCCGCTGCTCTCCAGCGCGGCAGCGATCTCTGCCTGTGCCATCCAGTGGGCAAGCGAGTGATCCCAAAGACCGCTGCCGCACACCTCGCCAGCTGCATCCTCACAATCTGAAGCCCCCTCCACAGCTGCCACTGTCGCGCACTCTGCAGCCGCAACTATCGCCTCCTCTGTCGCCTCCTCTGCCGCGGCCACTGCAACTTGGATTTCCGCTGCTGCCGGCTCTACGACTGCTGCTGCTGCTACTGCCTGCTCTGCCGCTGCTGCCTCTGCTGCCACTTGCTCCACTGCTGCTGCTGCCTCTGCTGCCGTTGCCTGCACCTCTGCCGCTAGGCCTGAGTCCACAGCTTCTGCTTCGTCTCTGCTTCCCCCATCTGCTGCCTCCAACACTGAGCCAGCCGGCTCTGCTGCCGGCTGCTGCAGCAGGCTGGGCAGGGGCGGCGGCGGCGGCACGGGCAGATCCTGTGCCCGTGCAAGCAGCTCCTGCAGGCCGCACCGCTGCGCCTGCCGCAGGCTGTTGGCGAAGCAGGGGTGCAGCTGCAGGTAGGGCAAAGGCAGTGCATGGCGGGCAGTAACATCAGGCAGGCTGAGAAAATCTGTCAACCACGCTCAATGCATAAGTAAAGGGCTACGGCAGCATGGTGGGGTGCAGCTGATTGCAAGTCCCCCAATGCCCAGTTTCCAGCTCAAGTCAACCAAGCCCTAAGGTCACCCACCTGGAAGCGGCGGCGGCCGCACTTGGCGGGCGGTGGCGTGCCCTCCCCGCCGCACACATCCGCTGGAGACTCTAAGAAATAGCGCGGCGCGGTGGCGGCCACACACTCCAGCACAGCCCGCAGCGGCACCCTGCATGTGTGCCAGCAGTTGTTGGTGTTCGTCATGGCCAAAGCCACGTCAAGACCTCAGCTGCAACAGCAAGCCATGCACTGCAACGCAGCACGCAGCGGCGGCACCTTGTTGGCTGGTGGTGTTCCGCAGCTCCAGGCTGCATACGCTGCTGTACAAACCAACAGCATGAAAGGGCGCCAACCAAGGGCCCAGCGGCTCACCAAGCAAACGCGCTCTTCTCTCCTCCAGGCACTGCCCGCGTGGCGGCGTTCTGCTCGGTGGCCAGGCGGAACATGAGGGGCGCCACAAAAGGGGTCTGAGTCATGTAGAAGTGGTAGCTGCCCTTGGCCAGTGTGTGCTCCACCTGTGCGGAAGAAGTGGATTCTGATGAACTGGCGTTTGCAAACTGGAGCTGGGTCATGTAGATGCTGAGAAGCGGTAGCTGCCCTTGGCAAGAGTGTGCTCCACCTGTGCAGAAGGAGTGGATTTTGGTGAACTGCCTTCGCAAACTGGAGCTGGACTGCCAGAGCTGACTGGGTACTGCCCTCTCCCACCACCAACTCAACACCAACTCAGCCTGCTGTCTGCTGCGCTTGCCTTGAGCGCTTGCAGCGGGCCGCGCAGCCGCGCCTCGAAAATCGTCGCCGCCAGCGCCTGCATGGTGCCGCGAAACCGCAGCTTGTGCCACCTTTGGTCAATGAGCAGTTGCTGCACTGCCATGCTGCACCAATGAACGCTGCCGCCTTCGAGGAGAAGCCATGCAAAGCCGCACCCGGTCCCCTCACTCACCACACTGGCTGCGTCCACGCCGCAGTCACCGAACAAGCCCAGCGTTTCCTCTGCAAACTCCCGTGCAGCGGTGGCGGCCGAATCCAAATCCTGCAGAGGGTCAGTGTGCATCAGTTAGGCAAAATTCGGCTGTGCAGCGCAGACTTGCAAGCTTCGCAGGAACAGACTGCGTGCAGCATCTACAGCATTGCGTGCGCGGTTGGCAAATGTGCCAGGCTGCTTGCAGGATGCTGCCAAGGCGCAAGCCGGCAGTCGCAGCACCCGCCTGGGCCTCGCGGCCGCCGCCGAAGTCTCGCCACATTGTACGATACAGCTGCACCCATTCGATGGAGGGCAGCAGATGACTGGGAGTAGGGACACGTTGTTGGCAACGGCCCCTCTGAAGCTGCTGGGTACACAGCACTGCGTTATCGCAGGCAGCACTTGCAAAGAAGGGCAGCAGCGCACACCTTGCCGCCGGGCCCGGTGCGGCAGGGCTCAGCACCCAGCAGCACCAGCACGGCGCCCTCGTGCAGGCAGAAGGGCAGCACGCCCGCCGCCTTGTGCTCCGTCAGCGCCCGGCTGCGCGTGAAGTAGGCCATGCCTGCTGCCGCGGCTGCTCAGCAAGTGTGGCCGGGGCGCCAGCGCTGCCGCTCCCTCCGCCGCCGCCGGCCGCCCATCCGCCTGGGGGAACTCTTCGCGCTCGGGCGCGCGCTGATGTGTCGTGTAGAACGCTCCTGGGGTCGCTGGAGGGACCGGGGCAAGCGCCGTCGCTCGCTGCGAGCAGGGGATGGTAGCCCTCTGCCTCCAGCACGCTGCTAGGCTGCTCACGGCAGCTAACACTCTAGCAGCAGTTGCACGATTTGTGGGCAGGGCGACAGCGCTCCGAAAGTCTTTCGGCACCTGCCCTGCTGGCGGCGCCCTGCATTGGATGGCTTTCGTGCGGCCCATCGGCGATCTCTGCTCGATTTCGCATCTCCATTCCGTCATCGGAGTTGGGAAGCGCGCAGAGCCATGCTCGGGTCGCTGGCCCAGCCCGCCGCTGGCGGCCTCCTGAGGCTGCTGCCTCCCACATCAGCGTTGCTGGCAGCCCAATGGTGGCATGTACCGCGCCAGATGCAGCAATGCGCAGCTTACAGCCAGCCGGCGGCCGGCGGCGGCGGCGGCGAGGCGGAGCTGCCGCCGCCCTCAGGCCCGCTGGTGGGCATCAAGGTGCGGCAGCGCTGCACCTGGGCTAGAGGATGGCTGCAACGGAAACAGCACTGCGACGCCAACTGGACGTGGCTGGTCCTGACCCCCGCATCACCACCGCCACCGCCTGAGCGGTTGGGCCAGCTGCCGCTGCTCATCCTCTTATACCACACAAGCTCACCTGTGCAAATGGCTCCCTTGTATTGCAGGTCGTGGACGTTGGCCAGGTGGTGGCCGGCAACTTTTGCGGCGCGCTGCTGGCCTACTTTGGAGCCAGCGTGATCAAGGTGCGGCCGCAGGCAGGCTGCTGTGACGTGCCCAACTGGGCGTGACGGCGTGACACCCTGATGCGGTCTGCTGCTGCTGCTGCTCGAAGAATGGTTGATGGTGCTGGGAGCTGAGAACCTGAGCAGCGCCTGCACTGCATGCTGCAGCATCCCTCCAGCCTCCAGCAGAGCAGGTGCCAGCTGATCTGTGTTGGGCTATGCGATTTGACGGATGATGTGTCGATGTGATTGCATGTGTTGCAGTCATAAGATTTACAGTCATAAGATTCAAGTTGATTGCAGGTGGAGCCGCCGGGGCGAGGGGATGCCCTGCGCCACCTGCGCATGGCCGACCCAACCGGCACAAGTTTGTGGTGGCGCAGCTACGTGAGGCGCTTGGCGGCAGGATTGGGTGGGGTGGTTTGGCACGATGCTTGAGTTGTTGCGCCTGCAGCTGAGATTCAAAAGTGCGCGAATGTGCAGCATCCGTGAGTTATAAGGTTGCAGGGATCTCGCAAGGGCCCGCATTGCGCCGGTTGTGGACCTTCCCNACCCCCNTCCCCAACTTTGCCTCAACTTTACGTCCCATCCTTGCCCGTGTCTTCCAGGGCCGCAACCGCCGCTGCGTCACAATCGACCTGCACAATGAGGAGGGGCGGGCAGTGCTGCGGCAGCTGGCTAACAAGGCAGACGTCTTGGTGGAGGTGAGTAGACTTGATAATCTGCAAAATGGAGCATTGGTGTGCAGCAGCAAATCCGGTGCTCCCAGTCAGCACCTTGGCATGTGATGGGCAGCCAGCTGCCAACGGTGCACTGCACCAAGCGATTGCTGCACAGATGGCCTGCACGCCCCAAGTTGACCAGCCCCTTTTGCTCCCCTGTTCTCAGAACTTCCGGCCGGGCGTGATGGAGAACTGGCAGGTGGGTGTCGGCCTGTGGCTGCAGTTGCTTTGACATTTTGCTGGCGGCACTCAATGCCGATGCCGAGCTCGCTGTGCAGCATGGCTGCAGTCTGGCGCCGGTGTGCATCTGCGTCCACGTGTTGCTGAGCTCCCTCCTGCTGTTTCTGTCCCCAGCTGGGCCCCAAGGACTTGAAGCCCGAGCTGATCTATACGCGAATCAGCGGATATGGCCAGACCGGCCCCAAGGCGCAGCTGCCCGGCTACGCCTCGGTGTGCGAAGCATTTGGTGGCTTCAGGTGCGCTGCAGCTGTATCAGCTTCAGCGGGTGCCATGGGTATGCAAGCGTGAATGTTAGGCATTGTAAGACACAAGAATGTTTCCATCCTCCTCACAGGTACCTCAACGGCTTTCCCGACCGACCGCCAGTGCGGCCCAACATCAGCCTGGGAGACAGCCTGGCCGGACTGCACGCCGCATTTGGGGCAGTCATGGCGCTGCTGCACCGCGCCCGCAGCGGCGGCGGCGCCCACGGGCAGGTGGGTCGGTGGGTGGGGAGTGTTGTGCCCGCCCAGTGCAGCACGCACTGGGACGTGGGCCCTTTCGTCGACTGCAGCTGTGGAATGGGCTGTTTCACAGTGTTTGCCATGCACGCAATTGATTCGGCTTGCGAGCAGCGCCAAGTTCTTTAGTCCAGCCCCAGACACCCTCCTTGCACATCCCGTTGCCCTCCCAGGTGGTGGATGCTTCAATTAGCGAGAGCCTCTTCAACATGCTGGAGGGCTGCGTGCCAGGTAAGTGAGCACCGCAGCAGGCAGAGCGCCTTCTGCTTGACCTGCAACTGCAGTTGCTCCATTTCAGTGCAACATGTGCTGCAATTAAGCTCGTCCTGCACGGCCAGCCTGCAGTTCATACTGCTCCTCACACAGTCAATCCAATCATGTTAGATTGTGCGCTCCCTCCTGTCGCAGAGTATGCGGCCAGCGGCAAGAGTCGGCCGCCCAGCGGCTCCACGCTGACGGGTGTGGTCCCCAGCGGCACCTGGAAGTGCAAGGACGGTGAGCAGCTGCCGATGGATGCACTGAGCGCACATGTGGGATTTTTGCATTGCCCATGCATGCCTGTAGCGCGTCCTCAATCATGTGCGCTCTGTGCTCCACACTGTATCATACCGGGGTGTATGTCGTCATCGTCGGCGGCCGCAGCGTGGTCATGTGCTCATGTGTTGCAATGCAAGGAACGCAGTATCAAACGCTCCTCGTTGCATGCATGCAGGGGTGTATGTCATCATCGGCGGCAACGGCAACTCGGTGTACAACCGGCTGATTGCGGCCATGGGGCGGCCAGACATGGGTGAGTCTGGGAGGCAGCAGCAATGCTGCATCCGCCAAATAGCTTGCCGACTTCCAGCCAGCGCCCATGACGAAAGGCTGGAAGCTGCTTGCTCTCCGGCTGTATATCAGGAGTTGACTGGCATCAAGCTTGCCTTCCTGCCCTCCCACAGGCATCGAGAACCCGCGCTTTGCGACCGACGCGCTGCGCTGCGAGAACGAGCGCGAAATCCTGGACGTGAGCGCCCCATTCGTTTGGGCTTCCCCTGATTACAGATTACAGGGGGGGCCCATGGGTGCCTACCGGCTCGGCCTGAGGGGCCTGCGTGCTGTCGTTGGGCAACACGCACCTGCTTGTCTGCCTCTGTTTGGTTCCTTGCCTACCGGTGCGCCCAACCGTATCCTCCTCCCATGCCTTCTCTTTCCTCTGCGATTCAGGTCATTGAGGACTGGGTGGCCCGGCACACATCTGAGGAAGTGATGGCAGCAATGAATGCGGCACGAGTGCCGGCAGGGCCCATCCTGTCCACCGCAGGTCGGCTGATTGTTGTGCTGGTGTTCCGCAGGGTGGCCGCTGCGTGTTGCTGGGCGTGCGTGCGCGCCGCTTTTTTCTGCAGCTGCTGGTTCTGCATTGCTCTCTCACCCATCACTCGCACATTGCTGCCATCGCCCCTGCCCCACCCGGACCCCCCACCAACACCCAACCAGCGGCCGCAACACTCAGACCCCAGCAGCTAGGTGCTCTCGTGCACCCAGCGGAACCCCGCCAGGTGCCATGTGGGGTAAACAGTCCAGCACTGGGATAGTGGCCAGCCTTCCCGCGCCTTGCCTTCGGGCAGGTGCGCACGGCTGGTTAGGCCATTGGTAGCCCTCAAAGGCGGCAGCGGCAGTGGCGCGTCCTGCAAGGCGCGCCACCGCCGCCGCCGCCTGTCACATCACCCATCACTGCTTTCGCTTCCTGCTGAAACCTGCTCTATTTCTAAGCGCTTCCCACTACGGCCCATTGGGGAGGGGCAGGAAGGCTAGCTGCTTGAACGGCAGCCCGCCCGCCCCAAACCCAACCTCGCTTGCCGGCCAGCGATCCTCCACACAATCCGGCCTGACCCGAGGTTCGTGCCGTGCGCTGCTGCAAGCCCGATCGATGCCGCTGTGTGCCTCCCACCTGCCCTGCGCCGCGGGCGCCGCTGCGGCGCCGCCTCAC